>ML790504.1:101204-157719 GCA_009831015.1 Picea engelmannii
TAGAAAGATTTGCCTCACCATTGTTATCTTGCATAGAGGGCCTTTTTCCATTTCCCTATGCAAACTTGTCATCCCTTTTTGATGAATCCAGAGCTAAAAATACATATTTTTCCACATATATGCTCCCTATCTACTATACAGCATGTGTATAGGCAGGTTGCTCCACTATAGCCTATGTACATCGAGATTTGTGCCAGAAAATACAAAAACGAAGTCGGGTTTCCATGTCACGACAGTATATCTCTGATCCTTGGCCTTCCATATACTGAAAACGTTCTGACTCGGCCCTTCAATTGCATTTTGAAGGCTATAAGAGCACAATTCTGAGCTATGGAAAAGAGGAGAAAGCATTCAACTTTGACAGCAAATTTACTATGGAGAAATTACTTCATATTGAGTCTGCATCCCTTTGTCCCTCAAGTCTGAACACAGTGTTCAACCCCCAAGCTCTTTCCCTATTGATGAGAGAACCTCATTGTCTCTTTCTTATGAGCTTGCCTTTGGTGGAGGATTGAAGTGGTGGAGGCCCAGTTGGAAGGGACTTGGTTTCTTGATTTCGAACCGTGCCGACATGGAAGTTTGTAATGTTGTCACCTCTACTAATCATTTATTAATAGAAATACTCATTTCCCGTCCTATTGGTATCGTGCAAATATATGATTATTATCCATGGGCATGTTTGTAATGTTTATTACTGGATTATGCTATCTAATGTGCTCACCCCTTTATATTGTCACTATATACTTGCTCTGCTTGTTTGTTGAGAACTTGTTGCAAGTATAAAGCTTTGGGTCAAAGTGCTCAATGGTGGAACATCATCGAACGTTGGATCGAGGTAGGCCTATTTCCTATCTTTCACATTAGTTTATATAGTATACATTGGAATTGAGTTGATTTCTGCAGTCATACCTGTCTGTTGTGGTTTACCTTGGCCATAGAGAATTTTTCCCTCGTAACAGAATTTGCAACTCCACTGGGGAGAGATCTGCCTTCTAAGGGTTGAAGTACTTTTTCTTCTTGCATTGCTCTTTTTCTTTTGTGTTTCTTGTCGTATCACTGCTTGACAGATTTTTTTCACTCTGGGTTTGAGTTTTCAGCCTTTTGCCCTTGTCTGGCCTTGTTTTAAAGCATGTGCGCTCCTTTTTCCTTGACAGTCATGTATACACACGTTATGTCTCACTGCAAGTTGCGTATATACGCACTTTTCTCCTAAACAGTCACGTATACCACTTTCCCTTGCTTGTTTTCTTGGTTTAGTGATTGTTGGGTGGGATTCGATGATTGTTGAGCCTTCTTAGGTCTCTGTAGTGCTTGTTGAGATTCTCTAGGTCGACATGAAACATGTTTGGGTTGAATTTTTGGGCGTAGTCTTTCTCTTTGTTTTTCATTTTTTATTTGTCCTTGTACTCTAGGTTGTTTGCTTGGTATTCTGCTTGAGTTATTTCTTTTATACACAGTATAATTTTATATATCAGGTTTCTTATCAGTCCATGCATTTTATTTTTTAGTATATTGAAAATACAAAAAAATAGACATTTTACATTGCTTGGCATTTTTGTCTTTTGAATCTTTATCGTTAGCTTAGTGAATTTAGTGAAATATTGCATTTTACTTCTGAATTGCAAAATTGAAATTGAAAATTGAACTATTTTTATACGCATATCATTCACTGAAAAAGTTAAAGATAGAATTTGCATTATATTCATATTTATTTTCTTGCAGAGTCATAACATCATGAGTTCCACTTCCATACATTTTTGAGTAATCACGACCAACAAAATTTATGCTTTAAATTAAAATTGATTAGTCACGATTTTATTTTTTAGGGTGCACAAACTAGTCTAGGATTTAGTGCCTTGGAATAGGATTTTGTGAGTAAACTTCTCCAAGGCAATTAAATCAACATATGTGTCTAAGACAGGGAGTTGAGAAGTCCATTTTATAATTGGTAATATCAGGAGGCTCCGCTCACACTGGAGTTAATCACGAGGTCGCGCGAAGTGAGTTGAAGGGATAACCCCTGGATACTCGCCTAACGTCAGAGATATTTCTGTGGATTTATTCATATTTGGGGATCTTGCTAGTGCCCATACCTCCGTGAGAGGTGGTACTTTCAAGGTTGCAGGCTTTGTTACCCTGCCCATACGATGATCCGGACTTACGGTTGCTCGCATGTGCATCGATTATACAGTGGTTTATTAGTTTCTTGACTTAGGTATCTCATAGGTTACTTGCAGGGGTTATTCTTCTTGTACCCTGGGTCAGATAGGGGTCGGACAACACACATCCTTTATGGAAGATTACCTCTATGGGGGGATCTCACCGACTGGTTGTTAAGCCCACGAGGGCCCCTATAATTGATTATGTTACCTCCAAACTTTAGCAGGGAGTCTCGGGTCCCTCTTGGATGAGACGTACCTTTTTTAGCGAGGGAGGCCACTCAGCCACTTTAGTCCGTTTGCATGCATATTGGTTGTTTGAATTTTTGGTATGCTCTTTGATTATTAGTTGACCATAGGATTTCGTGCTGAGTCTTTGTTATCATGGATAGTGGAGTTTCTTTTTCTCCCTTGTTTAATGCTAACCCCCCCATGACATTCATGGGGGAAAATCCGTCCACTTTTTATATTGGTATGCAGAATTATGGTACTCAATCAATGCCTTGGGTCTCTAATCATTTTTCTCATGGTATGTCTGATATGTCTTCACACTTTCCATAATTTGTCTCGCCTCCTTATGCGAATACAAGTTTTGGGTCTAGGGGCATGATGCCTCCTTCTTATCCCTCTTCATTTTGTGGGAGTCATATCCTTCAAATACCTCTTACGGTAGGAGATTGGAATCTTCCTTCCTACGAATCCACTATGCGAGAAGTAAGTGCCCAACTATGCGATCATTCTACTTATTACACTCTGTCCACTTATCCTTCTCCCGCTATGTCAGTTCCTACGAACACTTTTCCCATGGAAAACCTTCGTCTGTCCTCTAGTGTTCCATATGGAGGAAGTCATCCTTATAGTATGGGCAACCCCCCTCACGAAGTTCCTTTTTCTGGGGGAAACACATATCCTCACATGAGTAACCCTTGTCATGTCTCTTTCTCTTCGCAAGCGGCTTCGATGCCCTTACAACCTATTATGAATCAGTATGGAGGAGGATACTATCCTATGGAGTAGGGCCATGGTATATACCAGAACCCTTCTTGGCCTGCAATTTCTCAAAATCAATCTTTCCTTGCACCTTGGTCTCAAATTCCGCAATTCACCACCATCACAAGTCTAGTCACTGCGTGTCATACTGGCATTACATCACCAACCTCTGTTAGTCATGTTGGATATTGGTCGACAACCTCTGCGAGTCATGTTGAAGACTTGCAACCAGCTGCTGTAAGTCATGATGGGGGCACAAGTCCAGTCATTACGTGTCATACTGGCATTATATCACCAACCTCTGCTAGTCATGTTGGAGATTGGTCGACAACCTCTGTGAGTCATGTTGAAGACCTGCAACCAGCCTCTGCAAGTCATGATGGGAGCATGTCACCATCCACTGCAAGTCATGTTGGGGGAATTCATATGATTGAGAATCCTAGACGTCTCAGATGTAAGCCTAGATTCCTTTAAAGGACTTGTGAAGGAAGTCACCTTACTCATTTGTGCCATGTTACTGTTGGGATACCAAAAGTGTGGGGCTCACCTGAGGGCCCTTCGGGTCCTGAGGCATCTATGGTTTCACAACACTTCGTTCCTTATTTGGTTGATGCATCCTTTGACCTTGTTGTCTCACATCCTGTTCAACCAGTAGTCGTGTTGATGAAATCTTCGACTGATACCTCTTCTATGATCGAGGGTGATGCATCTCTTGACCTTGTTGTCTCGCATCTTGTTCAACTAATGGTCATTTCGATGCAATATTCAACCGACGACACTCCTATTTTTGGGGGTGATGCACCTCTTGACCTCATTGTCTTGCATCATATTCAACCAATGGTTGTGGAAGTGTTTGTATCAATGAAATATTCGATTGACCCCACTCTTCTCTTGGAGAGTGAAAAGTCTAAGGAAGCGGTCGCGCTAATGCAATTTTTGGTCGATCCCACTCTTCTGGTTCTAGTTCTATACCTACTATGCCATGTCCTTAGAATTTCTAGTACTTCACCTTCTGAACAAGAGAGAGTTTTACTCTTCCCGAGTTCTCTTCCTCCAATTCTTGACGAGGTTCCCTTTGATTGGGATTGTCTTGTGGGGTATTCAATTCCTCTGCCTATGTCTTTTCCAGGAAGAGACATTATCCGATATATCACGGAGACGATAACATCCGTTATCACTTTTTCCTCCTCGACTTGGAGAGCTTTGGGTCTTCCCAAGATTATGTCAGTTCTTAGTAAGATACTAACATTCCATATAAGGTCCACATGGGATCCTTGGCCTCCCCTGTTACTTTCCTCCTAGAATATCCTGACGAGTCCGAGTTAAGATCTTTTTCGACTCATTCAAAAAGTGAAAATATCATCGAGTGATTTTTCCCTTTCGCACTTGTTAAATTGGACTTGAAAGGTCGCGAGTCTTAGTTAATCTCTTTTCCGACTCGTCTAAAAAACTGAAAATATTTTCGAGTGATTTTTCCCTCTCATACTCGTTAAATTGGATTTGAAAGGTCATGAGTCCTATTTAATCTCTTTTCTGACTTGTTACCAAAAATAGAAAAGATCGTCGAGTGAACTGGTCTTTTTCACACTCGTAAATTGGATTTCAAAAGACATTTATTTGGCACAAGTTTTCCCCTTTTCACACCAAATAGACTAAAAGACATAAAAAAGGAAAATTTTTGGCATTAAGTTGTGATTGCATCTCATGCTCTCGCTTGCAGTATTGAGCCTTTAGTAGGTTCTCACTTTGCGTTATAAATCGTTTCCTAAGTAGTTTTTACATCCTCAACCAAGTAGAGCCTTGTTTATATCCTTCGCAATTTGACACCCTGTACCCTGGAGGGAACATCACCCTGAGTGTCCATCTCTCGCATGCATTTCCTATTAAGCATAGGTGCGTTCCACTATTAGAACTAGTTTTGCTTACTTGTGACACTTGTTTCCTCCTCTGTATCATAGCATTCATTTTTTATGAAAAAACAAAAAAAAGACGGGCAGGAAGGGAGTACTATATTATATTTGGAAGTAGTCATGTCGCCTTTGAACAAAGCACAAAGTTATTGAGTCCTTGTGTCGTCCTAATTTTGGGTTTAGCATGGCCTCAGGAAGTTGATCCCGTTATAGATTTTTCTCTATCGACTGGTTACTCTTCCAATCCCTATAGAGAAAATTATTGATTCCTCCTGCATCTAATAGTTACATCATTGAGTCTATGCTGATGGAGTCTACCATATGTCTCATGCTCTTGTTCAAAGGAAGTCTATCAACATGTGTCGGCCATTTCTCAGAACTCTTGACTTTGCATGTCATCCATACCCTCAATTCATCTCAGACTCACATGATACTATGGTCTTATCATGCACCCCTCCTCTATTTTCATCATTGGTAGGTCACCTTGAACCCAACAGTCGACATTTCATCATTGGTCATTGGCTGGGTGGTTTCCCTTGTGTTCGACGGCAAGACATCTATTCACACTTTGGTATTCGTGTAGTGTCTTGGATTCTATTACCCTTATCGGTAGTTTCCTCACCTTTGTCAGTAGTTTTCATCATCAGTTGTTATTCATAGGGTCTTTTTCATGTACCACTTGCATTTGGCACATGTGAAAGACGCACAGGTTCGTTGATTCATGAACATGTTCTTCATCCGATCTCCACCAAATTATGAGACTCCTGCTTTGTTCCTCGTGTTGACTAATGAGAGATGCCTTAATTCTATCCTTTCAGTGAGTCTCTTTCCATCGACTTCAGATCATTTATTCTGGATATGGGACCTAGATTTTTATGAGTACCTTGAGGCTTGCAGTCATTAGTGGCAGGATTTCTCGCCATTGATAAATGGGAATACATCAATGCCTCCTAATCAATGGATTCCTCAAGTGTTCGACACCGACTCTTTTATTCACACTTACAGGAATGTGCTCGGTGCCTTGATACCTACTTTCATTATTGGTAGGATGTCTCGCGTTTGTTAACAGTATACCTCAATGGCCTGTAAACAAACAATGTCTCATTGTGTTCGACCTCAACTCCTTTATTCACATGATGTAGACTTGCACCCTTGGCGGATAGTGTAGAAGACTTGAAGACATCACTATGTGCTCGCAGCTTTCCTGAGTTGTTGCTTCCCTTTCATTCGACCAGCACCTATTTGACTTCAGTAATCATGGGACATCAGATTATACTCCATTGTATACAGATATCTTCAGATTGATTTTGAGACTGGTTCTACTGGGCCTTGTTCGTGATTATGATAGATTTTGGCATATAACCGCATTTGTATTTTCCTATTCATGGCCATGGACACTTATTTGGTATATTTTCCACATGGATCTGCATTGTATTCTATTGGCAGCCATGTATGTAAAGTCAACACAGAATGTAATGAGCAACTAGTCTTTCCAGCTGGGTTTACACCACTCCACTTCTGGGTTATTTATAATGTATTTCGGCCATTGCAGATACTCCTCTGATCTCACACATTAGGGGGCATCTGTTATAGCAATATTTTCCTCACCATTGATATCTTGCACAGAGGGCATTTTTTCAGTTCCCTATGCAAACTTGTCATCCCTTTTTGATGAATCCCGAGCTAAAAATATGTATTTTTCCACATATATGCGCCTTATCTACTATACAACATGAGTATATGCAAGTTGCTCCACTACATCAGGATTTGTGCCATAAAATACAAAAATGAAGTCAGGTTTCCATGTCACGACAGGAGATCTCTTATCCTTGGCCCTCCATATACTATAAACGTTCTGACTCGACCCTTCAGTTGTATTTTGAAGGCTATAAGACATAATTCCGAGCTATGGAAAAGAGGAGAAAGCATTCAACTTTGAGAGAAAAGTTACTCTGGAGAAATTACTTCATATTGAGTCTGCATCCCTTTGTCCCTCAAGTTTGAACACAGTGTTCAGCCCCCAAGCTCTTTCCCTATTGATGAGAGAACCTCATTGTCTCTTTCCTATAAGCTTGCCTTTGGTGGAGGATTGAAGTGGTGGAAGCCCAGTTGGAAGGAACTTGGTTGCTTGGTTTCAAACCATGCCGACACAGAAGTCTATAATGTTGTCACTTTTGTTGATCATTTATTAATAGAAATACTCCTTTCCCGTCCTATTGGTATCATGCAAATATATGATTATTATCCATGGGCATGTTTGTAATGTTTATTAATGGATTATGCTATCTAATGTGCTAACCCCTTTATATTATCACTATATACTTGCTATGCTTGTTTCTTGAGAACTCTTTGCAGGTATAAAGCTTTGGGTCGAAGTGCTCAATGGTGGAACATCATCGAACATTGGATCAAGGTAGGTCTCTTTCCTATCTTGCACATTTGTTTATATAGTATACGTTGGAATTGAGTTGATTTCTGCAGTCATACCTATATGTTGTGGTTTACCCTATCCATAGAGAATGTTTCCCTCATAACAGCATTGAGGGGTGTATAGTATTATGGGGTGTACAACCTTCATGGGGTATAAACACAACTGAAAACAAAGACCTATGAAACAAGTGTTGGGTATGTGTTATATTCTTTGCACGATTACTTCCACTATCTACTACGTTGTGTCGAGCGCGCAGGGGGTTTGACGGGAGGGCATTAGGCCCCCCCTTGGGGGGTCATAGGGGGGGTGATATCCCCCCTTTGTGGGGGTTCGGGTGCATCTCCCCGAAGAAAAAAAAAAAATCCTCGAGAAACATGTCACATTTTTGCCTCATTTTTCATGTCACCTCGATTTTCTTATCTATTGTTGGGAGGGTTTTAGGAACATGGTTTTTTCCGATGGTTTTATTTTTCCAGTTAGGTAATTAGGTTTTTTGAATTATCCAGGTCATTGGGTTAGGTTTTTGTATGTCGTTGGCTCCTATATGTATATTGTATTGTAAGCAATGTATCACCATGAATGAATATAGAATATGTTGGTTTTCCCGATTTGGGTTTCCAAGGGAAAAATATCTGTGTAATGTGTGTATTTTTCATTGTATATTTTATGTTCTTTTATTGAAAATATGTTTGTTGTAAAATATTGTACAAGTTTAAAATCTATAGGATGAAGATAATCAGGCTCCACAACCAATAAGCTTTCACCACACCATAATCAAGCATAACCTTCACAACAAGTACACAAACATACTAGTACCTTTGTAGCTGACCTGAAACATTGCAATGTTGACATGTGTGTTTTCTTCAATCTTTGGGGCCCTGGTACTAGCATTTCTCCAAAACTTGTCTTTTCCTCATGGGACTAAGACATCCTATCTCGCGGGGCCTCACATGACAGGTATACGGCAACCCGCGAAGATGCCTCATGGGACACTAGTAGTCTGGCCCACGGGGATCATCCAAACTAGGGTTTCCTCGAAGATTCCAACTCACCACTATAATACTGTAACTCCCGCAATCCTCATTCCTTGCTACCTCATATTTTATAGTCGCAAACTTAGCCAAAATATCACTAGTTCACTAGAATATATTCAATAAAATAAGTGAGTGAATGTACTTTTGAATGACTCTTTGAGGTGTATTTATACTTTTGTTGGGTAACCCGTTTCCTTAAACTTAGGGGATTCTTAAATTTCTTGTTACAACCACTTTACCCTTTCATTAAATACGTGTAACAAACTAGGGGTTTCTTGACCATTCTTCAGGGCTTCTAACTTCACAAGGCCATAACTCCTCAACCATGAAGAACTATGTGGTGTACCACCTATCATCGGAAATAGAATTACGATGACTATCCATCCATGAGTGAGTTACCTTGATTTACTATGTCCTTCATGAAATAATTTCATGATCAACTAGGGGACCCATAACAATACTTATGGGTTTCTTGTAGACTTCTTCAAAGCATCTTCCGTTGAGGGCCATGCTTAGAGCTACGCCATAAGGGGACCACTTTGGAGACTTCTCCAATTACACCCATCACATCAATTGACATCAATCCACTACTCTTTGACATCAATGAAAACCAATTGTCTAACATTCTCCCCCTTTGGAATTGATGGAAACACTTATGGCATGGGAAAACTCAAGCCCCTACCCATTCTCCCCCTATGATCATTGATCCCCCTATGACCATCACTCCCCTTATCTCTATGCATTTGTTTTTCTATATGTTTCCATGCATCTATTCTTTCTCTACCCCTTTGGAATCAATGGCAAAGGTTAATCCTCCTTGGGGTTGCTCCCCCTATATACAATCCTCTGCTTTCTCTTCATGGTGCTTCCTCATGTAAAACTTTGATGTATATGAAAATCATTAAAAATATTCTTGACATGTATTATCTGAGTCTTTCGTTGTTCTCCTCCTATCTTATTGTGCATGAATACATGTGAATCACTGTGGGGTAGAAACTATTACAAGTTTTTGTTGAAGATACTCAAATCCCTCCCTCGGAAGAGGTTTGGTGAAGATATCTGCAATCTATTATTTTGTCCCAATGTACTCTAGATTGATGTTCTTCTATGTAGAATTATCTCATAGAAAGTGATACTTGATTGGAATGTGTTTTGTTTTGGAATGCACCACTGGATTCTTGGAGATATTGATAGTGTTGGTGTTATAACATAGTATTTAAATGGGCTCATCATACCTCACTTTTATATCCTGTAAGGTTTTCTTCATCCAGAGAACTTGATTTCAACATGTCGTCGCTGAAATATATGTTGCCTCTGTTGTGGACAAAGATATTGATGATTTTTTCTTGTTTAACCATGATACCAGACACTCACCTAAGTAGAAGGTTGCTCCAATTGTACTTCTTCTATCATCTATGATGCCTTCCCAATATGCATATGTGTAGGTGACCAAATATATATATTTCCCTTTTGGATACCATAAGCCAAATTCTTATGTTGCCTTGAGATATCTAAATATTCTATTTACCTCCATAACATGTGCTTCTTTTGACGTTGCTTGAAATCTCACAACTTGTCCAACTGCTTGCATCACATCCGATCTCAATGTTGTCACATAGAGTAATTTTCCAATCATCGATCTGTAGAGTCTTTGATCTTCATCCTTTGATTCATCATCCTTGATCAACTTGCAACTGGTCTGCATAGGAGTACTCATGGGTTTGCAAACTTCCATTCCAAACTTCTTTAGCATTTCTCTGATATACTTGGTCTAAGAGATGAAAAATCCTTTATCACATTGAGATATTTGTAATCCCAAAAATAAATTCAACTCACCAAGAAAAGACATTTTGAACTCATTCTTCATATCTCTGGAAAAATTTTGACTCATCATGTCATCATCACTTCCAAAGATGATGTATTCTACATAAAATTAAATTACTAATATATTGTCTTGATCCACTTTTATGTAGAGATTGTTGTGTAAATGTCCCTTCCTGAATCCTTTTTGTTGTAGATACCTATCCAATCTTGAATACCATGCTTTGGGGCCCTGCTTGAGTCCATACAGTGCTCTCTTCAGCCTACAAATGTAATCCTCCCTTTCTGACAATATAAATACTACTGGTTGTTTGATGAAGACCTCTTCTTCTAATTCTCCATTAAGAAAAGTTTACTTAACATCCATCTGCTATACCTTGATTCTGTTGGAACATGCATAGGCTAATATCAATATGATTGCTTCCATCTTGGAAACTGGGGAAAATATCTCTTCAAAATCTATACCTTCAATTTGAGTGTATCCTTTGCATATTAACTTTGCCTTATTTTTGGTTATCTATCCATCCTCATTCAATTTGTTTCAGAAAACCCACTTTGTACCATCACGTTCTTGTTCTTCGGTCATGGAACTAGTTCCCATGTGTCATTCTTCTCTATTTGATCCAATTCTTCATCCATATCCTTGATCCAGTGTTCATCTTTGTTGGCCTCTTCAAAACTTCTTGGTTCAACTGTAGATAAAAATGCTAGGTGTTGTTGTTGTGGTGAAAGTGTTATTCTTATGGTTTCAATTACTGCATCTTTATTCCTAATAATATGTTCTAGTGGATGATTTTTCTATACTCATTGGCTAGGTGTCTTAGGAGGAATATTTTTCTCATATTCTTCTTTTTTTTCTTTTGAATTCTCTTCTTCATATGCTTCTTCCTCTACTTCTTCTTCTTTCAAATCTTCTTCGTCATCCTGCACTTTTGAATCTTTGCTTCCTTATTTTTCCTTCCATACATAAGTCTCGTCAATCATTACATTGATGTTTTCCACGATTTTGGTGAGACTTGTATTGAAGAATTTATATGCTTTTATTTTTATTGAATACCAAACTAGTATGTCCTTATATGCTCGGGAGTCAAATTTTCAAATCCTTCCATCTTCTCTTTTGATGTAACATTTGCTTCCAAATTCTATGAAATGATTCACATTCGTCGATCTTCCTTTCCATAAATCATAGGGATTCTTATCACTGTTACTTATGAGCATTCCTTTGTTAAAGATGTGGATTGTTGTATGTATTTCTTGTGCCCAAAAGATGTCTCTCAACTTGGAATCTTTCAAAATGGTTCTGGCCATTTTTTGTATTGTTTTGTTCTTCCTTTTGACAAATACATTTTGTTGAGGTGTCCTAGCTGCTGAGAACTGTCTTTTTATTCCATGTTTTCCATAGAAGTATGTGAATTCCTTTGATGTAAATTCTCTTTCATTGTCTGATATCAAACACTTTATTTTCAATTCCATCTTGGTTTCAACCATATCTTTATATATATTGAAGTGTTTGAATGCCTCTAACTTCTTCCTGAGAAAGAAAACTGCAGTCATTCTTGTGTAGTCATCAACCAGTAGCATGAAGTACTACTCTCCATTTAGTCCCTTCATTATTGTAGGTCCACATAGGTTAGCATGTATAATATCCAATGGTTTTGTTGTGGAGTACTCTTTTGATTTGAACTTGGTCTTGGTTTTTTTTCCCTGTAGACAATGCTTGCATAGAGTATTTGTTGGCTTTGAGATCTCGGGAATTTCTCTTACTGCTTCCTTTCTATTGATTTTGACAAGGTCATCAAAATTTATGTGACCCATTATTTTGTTCCATAGCCAACTTTCATCATGGTTTCCTAGGAAACATCTTTCTTTTCCAATTTCATTTAGTACATATATGTTGCTTGGAGTTCTTACAGTTGTAGCTGCCAACTTTCTTGATCCTTATTTCCTTATCTTGCATTTCTCTGAGTCAAACATAAGTTTGTATCCTTGATCACACATTTGAATTACACTTAGAAGATTGTACTTCATGTCTTTGACTAGTAAAACATTTTCTACCTTGGCATCCCTTCTTCCAAGATTGATTGTGCATATTTCCTATAATTATGGTTGAGTTGTCATTCCCAAATGAAATTGATTCATCTCTTTCCTTATTCAATGGTAGAAACATGTCCTTATCACCTGTCATATGCTTTGAGAAGCCACTGTCAACATAACATCCACATTTCTTGTGTTGAGATTGTAGGTCAAGCGTGCATTCTCCAGTGTTGAATTGGTCCTGCTTCCTTATCCATATCATTTGTGATTCATGTCTGTGACTATTTATATTTTGTTGTTATTCTCTAGGAAGAACAATCAATCTATAATCTTTGACCATGTGTCCAAAGTTGTTAAACTTGTAGCATTCTACTTCATCACTCAAGGATTCAAATCTGTTTTAGCTTCTACTCTATACTTCATGAGGCCTTCTTGGATAACCATTTCTTGTGTAGCCTTCATAGTTGCTTATGTTCTTGTTATTGGCTCTACAATTCATAGCTTTGTGCCCAAAATTATTACATGAATAACATAAACCAATAAAAATAGTTTCATACCTAGGAATGGAATATCTTCTGAATGGTGTTGCTCTAATGAATTCTTCTTCTTCTCGGGATCTTTCTATTGTTGGTTGTTGCTAATTTTGAATTATGAATATTTTGGGTGGTGCAAAATATTTTCCTTCTTGGATTTTATTTCCTTCTTCCTTCTTAGGAGAACCCATGATTGTTTTTGCATAGCTTCTTTGATATGTTGTCTTGGAGATCGATCCTTTCTCTATCTAGTTATAACCTAGTCCATATATGTCATAATATGGCTTCTCACTATTGATGATCTCATCCAATATTTTGGTGTTGTTCTGTTGCATGTCCTTCTTCTGAAGATATTTTATTAGAGTGATTATTTATACTTCCAATCCTTCGATCATATTTTCCTTTTCATCTAACTAACCTCTGAGTGCTTCTTTAACTCTTTTGTCTTCCTCTACTTGGATTTTTATCTTCATGGTCATCTTCTCAACTTCTTCGGAGTTAGAATTATGAGATGCTTTTTTCCCTTTTAGTTCTTCTTTGAGTGACTTGATTTTATTTCTTTCAATCCTTAGCTCTTCTAGGGCATTGATTAATTCTAATATGAGATCGAATTCTCCTTCTTCTTCATAATCTTCTACTTCCATGAAGATTACTCTTTCTTTATCATTGTCACTGCCTTCATCCTCTTATGATGATGAACTGTCTTCCTTGGTGCAAAGACTTCTCTTGAAGAATTTATTTTTCTTTCTTCTACACTTTTTATTTTTATTTTTCGTTTTAGGATATTCTTCTTCATCACTTTCCTTATTCTTATGAGGACATTTAGAAGCAAAATGACCAATACCACCACAATTAAAACATTTCAATGGAAGCATACCTTTTTATTTTCCAGATCCTCTTTTCAACTTTCTAACAAAGTTCTCCATTTATTCATTCCTCATAATCATCAATGCAGCTATAATATGACTTTGGGTTTTTCTTCTTTTTCTAGTTTTTCTTCTTAGATGCCTTAAATTTTTCTTCCTTCATGACTAGATTGTCTTTCTCTATTCTCATAGCATAAGCTGTGAAGATTCCATGTAGTGCGTCCATGCTCAAACTGTCAATATTTGTTCTTTCTTCCAAGTCTAGTATCTTAGGATCAAATATTATAGGTAGAGATATTAGAACCTTTAGAATGACCACTGATTCATCAACTTTTTCTCCCAGTCCTCTAATAGTGTTCATTGTTTCATCAACTCGTAGAAAGTAGGTTGCAATGTTTTCATCTTCCTCCATCTTAAGTTGCTCAAACTTATCTCTAATGGTTTGAAGCTTAGCTCATTTGACTTTGGCGTCACCTTCATAAATATTTTGAAGTTTATCCCAAAGATCCTTTGTGGCCTTGCAATGCATAACTTTGACAAACACTGAATCATCCAAACTGCTCAGAATGATGCCTTTATCTTTTGAGGTTTTTTCACTGAGTTTCTTTCCATCTTTGTGAGTTGGGGGAGTAGTTGGAGCTACATATTCATATACTATTTACTGACAAACATCAAATCCCTATGTCTGTAAAAATGTTTGCATCCTTTTAATCCAAAAGGAATAGTTTTTTCCATCAAACCTTGGTGCTCCAATACTAGTGTATTCCATAATTTCCTTCCAGTGGTTAAATTGTTTCTTGAATGACCTGCTCTAATACCAATTGTTGGAATACTGAGAGGGGGGGGTGAATCAGTATGAGAAATTTATTATCTCTTTTAACCACAATATG
Source organism: Picea engelmannii (assembly GCA_009831015.1). NCBI lineage: Eukaryota > Viridiplantae > Streptophyta > Pinopsida > Pinales > Pinaceae > Picea > Picea engelmannii. The sequence goes on from ML790504.1 coordinate 115,873, forward strand.
TATTCATTAACATCATTAGCAGTATATCATCAATATATCATGAGCAGTATAAATCAACAAAGCATAATAGACATCCACAGAAACATAGTACACCAGAATTTACGTGGAAACCCAAATGGTATAAAACCATGGAATGATTTTCTTATATATCAAAAGAATACATTCATTGTGTTAGTCTCTATACATACTACCACCTTTTGTCCTTGATTTTTGTCCTATTCCATAAAAATCAACATGTTCTGACCCTATTCGTTTTGGTTGGTTGCACCTTTTTATACTGTATACATCTCTCTTGTGGGTGTGTTTTGCTTTGTTTTAAATAAATTTTCATTTACTTCTTTAGGATAGTTTGAAATTTCACATGGAAAAGGATATGTCACATCACAATGATTTCTTCCTATTGTAAAAATCAAGGCATTTACCTAAGTATGAAATACAAAACGGAGTCGCTACCAGAATAGCATTATTCTGGTAACTAATGAGAAATCAATTTTTCAAACGTACTTCAAACCCAATGATTGTGACAGAAAGCCTGATATTATGCGAAAATCATGCAAACAGTTATGGTTTTTGAATATGTCATTCTTGTAATGATTGTTAGATCCTATGCATGATTTTAGTAACTCAAATCAGATTATGTTGGTACCTTGTATATCCAATTGACAGGCCGCGACTCGAGACATGCAAAGTTATGATTTCAAGTTTTGAGAAGTATTTTGATAAAGGAAAATGTAGCTAATTGTATTTTGCAGATAAAAAATCATGTGCATCATCTCTTATGTTTAGGTATTCTTAAGAGCTTGAAGTCAAACCCTAAGAATTTGTAGGTGTATAAAATTAGCAGCTGACAGCATGTCATCTAATAAGGGAGGATTATTTCTTCGACTCGAACCAAATGGGGTCGAGTTACTAGAAGCATGCCTAGAAATTATGGAGAAATTCATAAATGGTGGATGGTTTAAATTCTGTTGCAAATTCCAGGAGCAACACGAAGAAATTTCGAAGTTATTTTCATAGAATTTTGATGGTTTTCAAATTCAAGTTGAAAATGTGTTGGTTCATGTTGTAGAGAACTCAATTGCAACAGCTTATCATCTTCCTTTAAAAGGGGAAATATGGTGGAAGAAGAATAATATTCTTGGAGGTCTGTGTAATCAATTTTTAATGGAAGAACATCATAACCCAGAATGGAGTCAAGGCATTCGAAACAAGTGGTTGAAGAAAGAATGGCAGGATGTCTTATCTATTGTCCAAAGTTATATAACCTGTGAAGGAAGGTATTCTTATGTTCAATGTTACCACATGAGATTATTAATGCATTTAAATGGAGATGGCGAAATGAACTTGCCCTTTTTTCTGTTGAAGAGCTTGACCAAGATGGAAAAGAAGGTACAGACTAATCCAAAAAATGTTGATAGGAGTCTTTTTCATCAAGGTCTGATTAAAATATTGGTCATGTGTGCATCAAATTAAGTTCAAGTCTCTTGGAAACAAATATTGTCTTCATTAGGGTTCGAGGAACAAGTTATAAAAACACCAGAAAAAACTTCTAATAGAAAAACCAAAATTTCAAAGGAAGTGGGCAGTGCATCAAGGAGTGAAGAAAGATAATGAGATGAAGTTGTTCATGTTTCAAGGAAAACCAGATCAAGCAAGAGAAAGCTCAATTTGTAGAAGGATAAATAAATCAAGCAAGAACCTGATTCCTCTATTTTAAAGTAGGGTTTTGTAAGTTGTGATAGGGTTTACACCAGGAGGATGACAATATAGAGGATACAAGAATTACAAAAAGAGAAATGTGAACCTAAAACAGAATCTCATGATGTACCAATAGAGGAACTTCCAAAGGAAATACAGAGCAATAAGAATAAGGGTAAACAGCATGCAAGATGCCCTTATAGACCTAAAACTCGGTCTACCAATAAACTCAGACTTAAGTCTAAATCCTTATTCAAACCCTCTCTAAAGGAATATAATTTGATTATCTTGGAGGATGATAGTCCAGAACAGACTCCTAAGAAAGGAAAGTTGGTCTGCATGTTTGTAAGGAATAAATCAACAAGGACAACCAAGAGGGGCAAAAAGTTGCAACCATTATTTAATATTGAGTCCTCTCAATCCGATGAAGGAATAGAATAGGACCCCAATTACAATCCAAAGATACAATAACTGTAAAATTCATATATAGAAAGAACATATAGCCCACCTAAATCTATGAAAGAAGAAATAATTAAACATCCTCAAAAGAGCATAAACATGAAAGGAAGGGAAAGAAACCTAAAAGATATATTGATCTGAATAGACCAGCATCTAAAGAAAATCAAGGTGAAGACATGGCAGTCACAGAGAATAAACTAGGAGTACAGAGGATTGAATAATTTCAAGTGGTCATAAAGGAGTTAGAGCAGGAGAAAAGAACACTTAAGATATAGAATGCCAAGCTACAGGGAAAAGTTCAAAGATTGAAAGAAAAATGCAAGTCACAAGATGAATTGTTGAAGAAAGTGAAAAAAAAATGAATATAAAGTTATACTGGAGCAATGTGGTGCTTAAGACTAAGTTGAGACGGGAAAAACCTAAGGGTAAATATTTTGTTCAATAATGAAAAGTTTCCCATTCTATGGCAGCATATAGTTTGTGTCTAATTTTTAGCTCATACCATCAGAAATAACAGTCTCTTGGTAGCCCTCTTTTGTCAAGATGATGAAGCAGTTCGAGAATTTGAAGGACCCTTTTGCAAGCATATACAAGTTCGAATATTAGGTCTCCAACACTTATACTTTGGAGAATTTGCTACAGATTCTATTTTGTAGGTTAAGGATATCTTTGGAATTGTGATTTGGTCTTAGAATCAGTTATTTTCCCTAAAATCCATATTATTGTTGTATTACAATGAATGAATTGGAATGTAATTCCTATTTGTTATCCAGATATTAGGACTCCATCAAAACTGTATCTATATTTTAGGATATGATGAAACCAACTCTATGTATAAACAGGAAAATAGTTGATAGAGTTAAGGGTTGGAGTTTGGTGGTGCTTATGGTACATTTGACCTAGATTTTATGCATGGAATTCACTACATTTTTCACTCAATGAAAAATAAATTATGATGGTTATACTTTATTATTCTTGTGTTATTTATTCTATCTTACTTAAATGCATTTGAATCCTTTTTTCAAAGCATGTAATTTATCATGTTCTTGTTGAATTCAATCAAATATTTTGTTGTTTACTCACCTGTTACGGGATTTGTATTTAAGTGATTCCATCTTGTTTCTAAATTATATTTGGGATAAAGAGTCTTATGTGTAAGTGAAAAGATTGTGAACTTGCAACTTTCTATTTCTTATGTTTTTATCTCTTTATCTAGCTTATCAGAGTGAATGTCATTGACTAAGTGAATGTTGTGTAAATCTGATTTTGTAACCAGAATCTTATGTTATCCAATTTAATCCACTACTTGACCCATAAAAAAACCTTTAAACCCAAAAAACCTACAAATTTAAACCATTGCAATAATTGAGATGCCTTCGATTCCCCTTAGCAGTTAGGGACAACTTTAGGGACTAACACATTGGAAGCACCAACTTCCCAATTCTCCAACTACAACTAGAAGGAGGATACGACCCCCTATTTATAGGCTCCAACCTGAAGGAAGCTACAACTCCATAAATTCTATGGCTCTAACAAAAAGGAGGCTACAAACCCCTTATTCTCGGGCTCCAACCTGAAGGAAGCTCCAACTCCCTATGTTCTTCGGTTGCAACCGGAAGGAGGATACAACCCCCTTTCCTTTCCCTATCATGTCGCCCTAAAATATAAATGTAGACCAACTATCACTACAACAATCATTGTCATTGTCATTGTCACTATCAATGTCATTGTCATTGTCACTATCAGTATCACATCAACCCATCATTGTATCCAACCTATCACTATCATTGTACCATCAATCTATAACCTGCACCATCAAATTGTGTTATACCAAAATATGAACCATATCATCCATCAATTGTGTACCAACACATATGCATCAACCATGAACAATAATATATACCAACTACAACATCAATGATAAGTATCCAATCATATACCATATTTCAAACATGAATACAACTTGTACCATATACCATAGCATTAATCATGTATATCCCTATATCATATCATCAATGAAGAACCAATTCATATCCCTCATTCATATGCCACTATACATAAAGTTTATACCTCAAATATGAATAATCATCTAAAATATATGAACCATAACAACCATGCCATGTTCTGAACCAAATATACCAGAATACCTTGCTCAATCATATACTGATCCAGGTGGATCTCGGTGGTCATCCACCTTTTCCATTGAATAAACGTTTTGAGCCTATGGTTTTGATAAACCATGATATTCACTCTTTTGATGGGGAATGAAATGTAATACCATCTTCATTTTTTAATTGCAGACATCATGAATGGTTTCCTAGTGTTCTTATGTACATGCCTATATCATAGCATTAATGCATTGGATCCCATCATAACTTTGCAGTTAAGCATGCTCAGTCTAGAGTAGTACTCAGATGGGTGAATGCCCAGGAAGACCTAGTGTTTTACATGCCTATGAAATTTTATAAACTTATATTAAGTATCCCACATGCATCATGGTAATTTTTCTTCTCTCACTCTCTCATATATAATTGAGGTGAAGGAGGCCCTTTAAGAATGCGATGGAGTGTGATGTAAATCTTTTTGTGAATGAAGCATGGACAACATATCTTTCTTTTTAGAGATAATCTACCCCATTCTGCCAGTTTTTGTTCTACAATGTTTTTCTCTCTTTTTCATTAATAAAAGTTGGGTTTCTCTATATTTCTGTGTTTCTAGCAATATATATGTGTATTTCCTTGTTATATCTATGTTGTTTTTATGTCTTCATGTCATTCTAAAAATAATCTGGATCAATGGTATCAAAGCATTATGTTGCTTGCCATTTTTAAGAGCATGTCCCCGACGAGTTCAGGGTATAGAGAGTTGGGTCTCAAGATATTTTCTCTTGAAGAAAACCACTCTTGCCAGCCTAGGAAACCTCCCATGGTGGAAGAAAAGAGATATTATAGAGCAGGATATCCTTTCAAGATGTTGGTCAAGGAATCCCCCATACGACAGTGGAATGAGATGATGGAAAAATTTTCTCAGATCCTTTAACGACTATCGATGGAAACCAAGGCATGTTTTACAAGCAGCCATTTGGAAGGTGTGACACCCTTCAAGGTACAAGTCAATTTTGACATACCCCTATTTGAAGGCTAGACAGATGCATATGCTTTGGAACAATGGTTGAATCTACTATAAGGTTATTACTCTGTCCAAACTTTTTATGACAGTGAAAAGATCATGCTCACGCTCCTTAAATCCCTTCCCCATGTCAAATATTGGTGGGAAGGTTACTGGGAGAGGTACATCATTCGGGAGAGAATCCACTTGGGTGGATTTTGTAGATTCTCTAAAGGAGGATTTCTACCCTGTTGAAAAATATGATGACCAATACATGAGATGGACGACTATGTGTCAGAAAAGAGTACACTAGCATATTGTTAGAAAAAAAATATCACGGAGAAATAAAATAAAACAAATGCGGAAATAAAACACAGAATATACACAATACAATAGAGACACAGATATATGTGGTTCACCCAATGTGGGCTATGTCCACCAGAGAAATTTCCAAGTCCTTCCTTTATTATTATCCAGCAAATGAAGGATTACAACCTATAGCACACCTGATGTAACTTCCTCTTCTTTCCCTCATAGTCTCCTCTCTCAGAATAAAATATTTGCAATGATACATAGCCGCAATACATTTCTCTCATAAAAGAGGGTCTCCTTCTAGGTAAAAACTCCATAACATAACTTTTACCATCATATCTGTGACCTTATAATGAATGGTTCAGATTTACAATGAAATTACAATATACATTTACAAAGCAATTTTTCCTTCGGGGGCTTCGCCCCAAAACCCCTGTTGGGAGCCCGCTTTCCCCTGGACCCCGTAGAGGAGGTGACCCCCCTCTTCACTCCCCCGCGTGGAGGATTGTACATTATTCTAGGGTGTAAAGTATTCATGGGGTATAAACACAATTGAAAACAAATACCTATGAATCAGGAAGATAATCAAGCTCCACAACCAACAATCTCCCACTTGGAGACTGATCTCAACAACTCCACCGTTGTTGTATCTGCTGGACTATGAACCTTCTTGGACCTGGAAAATTTATAATCTTTACCTGCATGCTTGAAGACCAATTAAAACTAAGAAGGAACTCAGTTTATCCATGGTTACTTCCTTAGTTAACATGTTTGCAGGATTCTTGCTAGTGTGTATCTTTTCCAATTTCAAATGTCCAACTTCCAAGACGAATCGTATGAAATGGTACCTAAGTTCTATATGCTTAGTATTCAAATGGAAGGTTGATTTATATGCAATATGAATGTCACTCTCACTGTCACAATAAAACCTGTTATTCTCATGCTTCTTTCCCAATTCCTCCATTAACCTATGTAACCAAATCATATCTTTACTAGCCTCTGTAGCAGAAAAATACTCTGCCTCTGTTGTTGAAAGTGAAAAAACCCTTTTCAGTTTTGAAATCCAACTTATTGTTGTTCCACTTATAGTAAAAATATACCATTTGGTGCTCCTCCTGCTATCTTTATCACCTGCCATATCTGAATCAACATGTCCATGTCGAATGGTGCATGAACCTTCAAAACATAATGCATGAGTAGTAGTACCTCTCAAATAATTGAGAATCCACTTTACTGCCTGCCAATGTTCTTTATCTGGATTTTTCATATAACTTCTCACAACTCCCACTGCATGTGCAATATATGGTCTTGTGCAAACCATCACATACATCAAGCTACCAATTGTTGATGAATAAGGCACCCTGGACATGTATTATATCTCCTCATCTGTCTTGGGACACATTTCCTTAGATAATTTGAAATGGCTAGCCAAAGGTGTACTAACTGGTTTTGCATTCTACATTCTAAACCTATCCAACACCTTCTCTATGTACTCACCCTGAGACAATGTCAATTTGTGATTTTTCTTGTCTCTTCTTATTTTCGTACCAAGGATTTTCTTTCTGGCACCCAAATCCTTCATCGCAAATGAATTATATAATTTCTTCTTGAGCACATGAATATCATGCATATTACACCCTGCAACAAGAATTTCATCTACATACAATAAAAAGATAATATAGCTTCCATTTTCTAGCTTTTTAAAATAAACACAGTGGTCAGAATGACATCTACTATAACCATGTTCTATCATAAACCTGTCAAACTTCAAATACCATTGCCTTGGAGCTTGCTTTAGGCCATACAATCTCTTCTTCAACTTGCATACCAAATTTTCCTTCCCTTTGACCTCATACCCTTGTGGTTGTTGCATATAAATCTCTTCCTCCAAATCCCCATGGAGAAAAGTTTTTTTTACATCTAATTGTTCAAGATGAAAATAGTCTACTGCCACAAGACTTAAAATAGTCCTAATTGAATTCCTTTTAAAAATAGGAGAAAATATTTCATCAAAATCTATACCTTTCTTTTGTGCAAACCCCTTTACAACAAGTCTAGCCTTGTATCGCTTTTTTCCTCCATCTTCTTCCTTCAACTTGTAAACCCATTTATTCTGCAATGCTTTTTTTCCTGCAGGAAACTGAACCAAGTCCCAAGTCTGTTTATTTACCAAGGAATACATTTCTTTTTTCATGCCTTTCTCCCACTTCTTTTTGGTGTCTACCTGCATTGCCTCTTCATAACATTCTGGTTCACCAAAATCAGTCAACAATAAATAATACAATGAAGGAGAGTATCGTTCAAGGGGTCTACTTAACCTGGTAGATATTCTAACAACACTTGCAGGAATTTGAGTTACGTGTTGCTCTTGTTGTTGTACATTTTTATTTTCTGGTTTCTTTGGAATTTCGTTTTCAGTGATCTCATCAAGCACTATGTATTTGGGTTTTTATGTTTCATGTTTCTTTCCTTCCAGTTGATCTTAGTACATGACCTTCTCATTGAATATGACATCTCTACTCCAAATGATTTTGTTATTTTCAAATTCCCATAAGTGATAACCAAAATCATTAACATTGTATCTAATAAAGGTACACTTCTTGGATTTTGCCTCAAGCTTTGTTCTATTTTCTTTATCAATATGGACAAATGATTCACAACCGAAAGTCTTCAAAAAAGAATAGTTTACCTTTTTACCTGTCCATGCCTCCTCTATAATTCTACCATCCAAAGAGCTTGAAGGTCCTTTGTTTATTAAGTAAACAACAATATCTACAGCATCTGCCCAGAAATGTAAGGGAAAACCAGCATGCAATCTCATACTCCTTGCACGCTCCATTATTTTCATGTTCATCCTTTCTGACACACCATTTTCTTGTGGTGTTCTTGGAACTGTCTTCTCTCTATGAATCCCATGGTATGAACAATAATCATCAAACTCCTTATTGCAATATTCACCTCCATTGTCTGATCTGAGACACTTCAACCTTTTTCCGGTCTCATTCTCAACCAAAGCTTTCCATTTCTTAAAAGTATCAAAAACATCAGATTTTTGTCGAATCCCATAAACCCAAATTTTTCTAGTTGCATCATCAATAAAAGTAACATAATAACGAGAGCCACCAAGATATGATACCCGAATTGGTCCCCATACATATGTATGCACAAGCTCTAACCTTTCACTCTTCTTTTCTTTTCTGACTCTGAGAAATCTATTGCTCTTTTGTTTTCCATAAACAAAATGCTCACAGAAATCCAAATCAATTTGTTTAATATCTAGCAACAAATTTATTTTGTGAAGTATATTCATCCCCTTCTCACTCATGTGTCCAAGCCTATGATTCCATAGTGTTGTATCCACTCTTGTAGAAGCTAAAGAGACAGAAGAGTCAGTATTACCAGTACATAAATACAATGTACCTACCTTCTCTCATTTTTCTATCACCAGTGATCCTTTGGTGACCTTCCACACCTTATCTGTAAATATGGATATAAAACCTTCACTTTCCAACTGCCCTGTTGAAATCAGATTTTTCCTTAGATCTGGAACATGTCTTACCGCTTTCAACAACCATTGGTTTCCATTTCTTTGTTTTATTTTTACCGTTCCCATTCCAAAAAGTTTGCATGGTGCATCATCACCCAAATGAACCTGTCCAAAATTACCTTGAACATAATCTAGAAAATATTTCCTATGGGGTGTGGCATGAAATGAATCCCCTGAATGTACAACCCAAGACTTAGAAATATTATCTACAGAAAGAATCAAAGCATCTTGTAACACATCACATGTTACATTTTCTTCCCGATTTTTCTCTTGTTGTCCATCTCTTTGTTTCTTTGGATCTTTGTAGTCTTTCTTCATATGTCCTTTCTTCCCACAATTCCAACACTCTATTCTTCCAAATCTATATTTGGATCTTCCCTTCCTAGAATTTCTTTGGTTCCTTGATCCCTTTCCTCTATCCTTTTGTCTTCCCATGTTCTCCATGTTTAACGCATTACCTAATGTCTCACCTGTGTGTTTCCGTCGCATTTCCTCACTAAGGATAACACCAACAACATCATCAAATTTTAAAGTGTTTGAACCAGAGACAGAGTTACTTACAGCCATGACCAAGTCGTTCCAGCTTTCTGGCAATGAGCACAAGATTAGAAGAGACCTGACCTCATCATCAAAGTCCACTTTTACATAACTTATTTGATTAGTAACCATATTAAATTCATTTAAATGATCTGCCACATACCCACCTTCTAACATCTTCATATTAAATAATCTCTTCATTAGAAATACCTTATTGGACGTTGAGGGTTTTTTATACAGTTTATCCAATGCATCTGTCAGCTCCTTTGTGATCTTTTCTTTCGAAATATTGAAACCACCGACATTGTCAGGCTCAGTTGTATCATTCCTAGTGCCTTTCTATCAAGAACCTCCCATTCTTCGTCCTTCATGGTCATCAACTTCTTTTCTATTCCACCCAATGGTAGGAATAGATCCTTCTGATATAAATAATCTTCCATCTACATCTTCCATAACTGGTAGTTTTGGCCATTAAATTTCTCAACCCTAAACTTTCCATCTTTCACCATTGCTCCCACTCAAACCAAGAACCCTCTTTTCTTGTGATTTACCTTTTGCTCTGATACCAGTTGCTAGAAAAACAAGATCGTGGAGAAATAAAATAAAACAAATGTGGAAATAAAACATAGAAGATACACAATACAATAGAGACACATATATATGTGGTTCACCCAGTGTGGGCTACGTCCACCAGAGAAATTTTTAGGTCCTTCCTTTATTATTATCCAGCAAATGAAGGGATACAACCTATAACACACTTGATGTAACTTCCTCTTCTTTCTCTCATAGTCTCCTCTCTCAGAATACAATATTCACAATGATACATGGCCACAATACATTTCCCTCATAAAAGAGGTTGCCTTCTAGGGAAAAAAACCCTAACATAACTTCTAACTTCAGATCTGTGACCTTATAATGAACGGTCCATATTTACAATGAAATTACAATATACATTTACAAGGCAATTTTTCCTTCGGGGGCATGCTTTCCCCCGGACTACGCAGAGGGGGTAACCCCCCTCTGCACTCCCCCACATGGAGTGTTGCATATTATTATGGGGTGTAAAGTCATCATGGGGTATAAACACGGCTGAAAACAAAGACCTCTAAATCAGGAAGATAATCAGTCTCTACAACCAACACATATTTCATACCTTGTGCTCAAATCTAGGTATCAAAGACTTTGAGCGGCACCTAGTTTTGAAGTAACGTAGTGGTCTGCACAGGTACATCCAAACAGAGATGGATTTCTTGCAAATATCCTATGTGGGAGATGTTTATCAATATGCAATCAAAATCGAGCAGAAATTCAAGCAGCGGAGTAAGGGAGATGTCGGGTTTGAAAATGCACCACAACATAAGCACAGAAAAGGAAACCCTAACTCACAAAATGAAGAATAGATCAGCAAGGAAGTCCAACCTCAAGAGAGGAAATCCAAGATGTAGGAAAATAAGGGTAATGATAAGTTTAAGAAAGACATCGGAAAGTGGTGTGATTTCCACAAAATCCCTTGGCACAACACCAATGAATGTCACTCGAAAAATTCATTAGCAACTGAGCTCAAAGAAAAAGTTTTAGAACCTAACTCAGAATTTGATTTAGAGAACCATAAAGGGAAAAATATCATTGATGTATAACCCACTACTACCATCGTGGCCACAACAATACAACCAAAAGAACCATAGGATCTTGAAGAGGGGGAGCACCTCTTCCACTCGCAGATGTGGGTAAAGTGGACCCCACTACATTTCATTGTTGACAGCGGAAGTCAGAAGAAACTGATCTCATTCAAGGTTCTCAAGAGATTGAATTTTTCAACCATGTCACACCCCATAATGAACACCATCGGATGGTTGAGTTGGGGATGGTTCATTAGTTTCAGTCAGCAATGTCTCTTGTCCTATGGCATCAAGCCCTTCAAGGATGAGGTAGTGTGTGATTTTTCCCCACTTGAATTCTATGATTTTCTTTTAGGAAAACCATATATGTGTAAACTCCATGCTATCGATGTTTCTCGACCCCACAGTTTCATTGTTACTCTAGGAGGTCATCTCTATAGGTTACCAGACATAGCTTCGACTACTTCCACTTCATTGATCTTTGAAAAAGATGGCGCAAAGTAATCTCTCATACCAAAACGTTCCCCCCCTTCACAATCTAGTCAGGTAGTGAACAAGAGGTCACTGCGACCACTACATCCTCGACCCAAGATGTTTCTATCCAGTAGAAGGATGTCGACAAGATTGTAGAGGAGAACGAAGAGAATGATATTTTTTCATATGTTCAGCATAGCTCTATTGACCATGACCCTTTTCAGGTGTTCTTGGGGTTCCAACCATTATCCCCCATTGATATAACTATTCTTGTTGTATCTTCATCGACAGATTCCTCCCACACTCAGACCAAGGAAGATTGTTCAAACATATCATTTGAATGGATCCAACACCCACAACAGGTTCATAACATCCTTCCACATGCAAAGTACAAGCAGGAAATCTACTTCAACAAGGAAAGCGGCTCACCAAGATTCAAATTTAGCAGAAGTTTCCCCATCTCCCCAGGGAACTTGACACAATGGGGACCATTTATTCCTAAGGGGGGGGGGAATGATCCAGGTGGATCTCAGTGGCCATCCACCTTTTCCATTGAATCAGCATTTCGAGCCTATGGTTTTGATAAACTGTGATATTCACTCTTTTGATGGGGAGTGGAATGTAATACCATCTTCATTTTTTAATTAGAGACATCATGAATGATTTCCTAGTGGTCTTATGTACATGCCTACAACATAGTGTTAATGCACTGGATCCCATTAGAAATATGTAGTTAAGCACGCTCAAGCTACAGTAGTATTGCGATGGGTGACCGCCCAGGAGTTCCTAGTGTTTTACATGCCTATGTTATTTTATAAACTTATATTAATTTATCCCACATGCATCATGGTAATTGTTCTCCTCTCACTCTCTCATATATAATTGAGGTGAAGGAGGCCCTTTAAGAATGTAATGGAGTGTAATGTAAATATTGTTGTGAATAAATCATAGCCAACATCTCTTTCTTTTCAGATATAATCTACCCCATTCTGTCAACTTTTGTTCTACAGTGTTTTTATCTCTTATTCATTAATAGAACTTGGGTTTCACTATCTTTCTACATTTCTGGAAATATCTCTATGTATTTCCTTGTTATATCTTTATTATATTTCTATCTTCATTCCATTCTCAAAATAATCCATATCATGTACCCACGATGTACCTCAATCATGTGTCAAACCCTCATCAATATGCCAAGAATGCCTCAAGCTTTCACCACATCATAATCAAGCGTAACCTTCACAACAAGTACACAAACATACCAGTTCCTATGTAGCTGACCTGAAACACTACAATGTTGACCTGTGAGTTATCTTATGTCTTCATGGACCTGGTACCAACATTTTCCCCATACTTGTCTTGTCCTCGCGGGACTAAGACATATTGTCTCGTGGGGCCTCACGTTATAGGTATATTGCAACTCAGGGGGTGCCTCATGGGACACTAGTAGTTTGACCCACGGGGATCAGCCAAAATAGGGTTTCCTTAGATATTCATGCTCACCATTGCAATACCAAAACTCTTGTACTCCTCAGTCTTCACTACCTCATATTTTACTGTCAAAAACTTAAATGATAGAAAGGGACCCACCACAGTAACGGAACGAGTTCGTTCGATTGTTCTGATCACTAAATCATCGAAAAGAGGAAAAGTTGAACCTATTTCGAAATGATAGATTACCCCTTAGACCTTTTCGAAGAATGTTTTGTTACTAACTTGTTGTGCTCACATAGATAAGGAAAGGAACTGCCAACACACTAGTTCACTAGAAGATATTCAATAGAGTAAGTGAGTGAATGTACTTTTGAATGACTCTTTGAGGTGTATTTATACTTTTTCTTGGTAATCTCTTTCCTTAAACTTAGGGGATTCTTAAATTTCTTATTACAACCACTTTACCCTTTCATTAAAGACTTGTAACAAACTAGGGGCTTCTTGACCATTCTTCGGGGCTTTTAACTTCACAAGGCTACTCCTCAACTGTGAGGAAATATGTGGTGTACCACCTATCACCGGAAACAAAATTATGATGACTATCCATCCATGAGTGATTTACCTTCATTTACTCTATCCTTCATGATCTAATTCCATGATCAGCTACAAGATATATAACCATACATATGGGTTTCTTGTAGACTTCTTCAAAGTGTCTTCCCATGAGGGACATGCTTAGAGTTACGCCATAAGGGGACTGCTTTGGAGACTTTTCCAAATACTCCCATCACATCAGTTGACATCTATGATAATCAACTGTCCAACATATTTTTACATGCTATTTAAAATAGAGGAGTATGACCTCTTTAAAAATGCAACATGACTTTATCCTTGTGAGGTTGACTCAAATACCATAAAACAGTCTTTAAGATCAACAAAAGGTAAATCCAAAATCTCTTTGGTAAGTGATAACCAAGCCAAGAAATTGATTATTTCTAGTAGGAAGTTTGTATTTGTTGGAAATATTGTTGTCATTTATGTTAAAGACAAGGTCGGACTACATATGTCCAAGACAAAGATTACAATATGGAGATTGTTGGAAATATTGTTTTTGGATTTTTTATGCTCAGTTTGGATACCCTATCTTTGAAGGATTTTTTTACTCTAAATACCTAGTTCAAATGGGAGCATGGGACATTTTTTTGAAAATATTATTCTGATACCTTTCCAATGGTATATGGAACTCCTCTGTCATGTCATCCCATCCAGAAAGTATAGGTCAGCCCATCCATTTTTACAAGTTGGCCTCATAAGTGAACGCATAAACACTATAAATATAGGATAGACGTGTTGGAAAGTTGGTTTGGACAGTTGGTTTTCGTTGATTTCAACCCTTGGAGATTGATTTCGAACCTTGGAGAAGTTTGGAATCCCTAGAGATATGGTTGATATTGATGGTGAGTTGGTTTTCATTGATGTCAAATGAGTAGTGGATTGATGTCAAGTGATGTGATGGGTGTATTTGGAGAAGTCTCCAAAGTGGTCTCCTTGTGGTGTAGCTCTAAGCATGGCCCTCATGGGAAGACTCTTTGAATAATTCTACAAAAACATCTAAGTATGGTTAAGGATCATGTAGTTGATCATGTAATTAGGTCATGAAGTATGGAGTAAATGAAGGTAACTCGCTCATGGATGGATATTCTTCATCATGCTATTTTGGTGATAGGTGGTATGCCACGTAGTTCCTCACAGTTGAGGATATATTCCCTCTTTAAGATGGAAGCCCTGAAGACTGGTTAAGAAGCCCCAAAGTATGGTTAAGAATCCCATAAATTGTTGCAACAAGAAGTTATTAGATGACCCCAAAAAGAGGAAAAGGGGTAAAATAGTTGTAAACAAGAAGTTACAAGTCGGCCCTAAAGTTAAGTAAAGAAGTCACTTGGAAAATTATAAATACACATCAAGAGCCTCTAATTTGTACACACAAATTATATTGAATATATTCTATGTGGGTAAGTGATTCCTATATGAGGTAACCAAGGAGATCTGAGGCAAATTTCAGAGGGAAGATGAACTAAAGAAGGGTGAAATTCCAGGGGAGGATGAAGTCTTGTGATGATGTGTTCTAAGTATTCCAACAAGATGTGTTCATTTGAAGAGTATCCAAGCAAGAATATCAAGTACAAAAGTGCACAAAAGAGATATGAAGTTTGCAAGAGGAGATGGAGAGTATTCTTATGGTATAAAGGTGTGTCATAGGAGTTTTCTTGTAGTTTCAAGTATGTTCTATGAAGGACTAAGGTATATGACGTTGTAAAGTGTGTTGTTTCGAGGATGTGATGTTGCAGTCTAGAATTATATTCAAGAAACGATGCTATGAGTTTCTCTAGGGAATGAAGGCTAAATATGACTAGGGTTTGAAGCTATGTCTGGGGTATGAAGAAAGCAGAGGAACTGGAGCATGAAAGTTAAAGGTATGATGATGTTGTGAAATGCATGAAGTATGAAGCATGCAGGTGAAGTTAGAATTAATTTGTGTGTGAATATATTAGATTGGTGACTATATATGTCTTATTGAGTTGGTTCTCAACTGAGGATATTGGTGTCTCTAGTAGTTTGGTGCCTACACAATATCTTGTTGATTTGGTGCTCAGCTAAAGAGATTGGTGTCTCTACTCGATCGGTTCCTACACAATATCTTTTTGAGTTGGTGCTCAACTGAAGAGATTGGTTTATATAGTAGGTTGGTTCCTACAATACTTGTAACAGTAGGTTGGTTCCTAAAAACATTTATAAAGATATTTTTTTTTTGGTTTTCTCCCACAAGGGTTTCCAAATTAAACTATATAATGTGATTTGAGTTTGCATGCATTTGTTGTTTTAAATTTAATGAATGATTGATGAATTCTCATTTAAAGTAAAAAGTATCTTATACTGATTCAACCCCCCCTCTCAGTATAAGCATAATTTCAAAAATTAGTATCAAAGTAGGTTTCTTTGGAAACATTCTAACCTCCAGAAGGAAGATATCGGGAGAACACATGGTTAGTCAAGAAGGTTTCTCCACAAATAAGTATTCATTGTTTGACAAAGAATAAAATGATGGATATGTTTCTGATTTTAACAAAGAATAATTCCTCTTCATGGCCATGGATACAAAGTCACTAATACAAAAAATGAAGACAAACAAAAATAAAAATCATATTCATAAGAATAAGTCATTGATGGGGAAGTAAATCTTGAAGAAGAACTCGTTATTTCCTTAGAAGAAATAGATAGACTCAAGGGAAAGAATAAAAAGCATAAAGAGAAATTGTAGAAATATGAAAAGAAGGAATCATGATCTTGATGAAATGGAAAAAACAGTTATCATCATGAAGACTCAACTAGAAGAGCCAAAAAGGATATAAGAAGTGGTGAGAAGCCAATTGAAAGATAAGGAAGAAATTTGTGAGAAGCTAGAGGCTGAAATTGTTTCCTTAAGAAAGGAACTAGAGAAAAAAAACTGATCAGTTGAGTAGAAGCTTGAAGTTTGGAAAAAGTATCGAAATCTTAGACAATATTCCCTTTCACCCAAGGTCACCATTCATCAAGACACTTATTGGCTATGAAGAAAAAAAAATTACCCTCGAGGGTGATGCAAGCACTAAGGTCACAAAGCCATCAGAAAAGGAAAATGAAGAAAAGCCTAAAAATTATGTTAATATTATCAAAGGCTCCATCAACAATGAAATCGACAGCAGGAAAGGAAATGATGACTAGTAGAAACTTGATTCTTCTCACAAGAACAACAAGAATGATTTCATAAGAGTTGTTCCACCAAGAAGTCCTTTCACAACCTGGTACCAAAATATATTTATTTTCTATTATTTTTCTTGCAATAATTTTGGTCATAAAGCACCATATTGTAGGCTTATGCAAGAAGTGATCATATGAGAGATAGAAATAGAGGTTCTTATAAGACCTCAAAAAATGATTATGTGAGAAACAAAACCAGAAGTTCTCATGGGTTTGTTGATAGAAACTACAATTCATTTTATCCCCTACTTGATTAAAAATGAATGTTATAAGTGTAATAACTATGGGAACATATCATGCGACTGTAGAAGAAACATAATAAAGTATCCTAAACAAAACATAAAAGAATATGTTATTTCCAAGCATAGAGAAGAATACATAAAGGTGTGGAAAAGGAAGCAATTTGAACCAAAGAATTAAGAATGTGGACTTTCAATGTATGCTCAAGACAAAGGAAGCCAATGGTACATTGGTAGTTGATGCAGACCTCCTACCCTCAGGCTGAGATCTGCGCAGGATATTCTCTAGACCATGGCAAGGGTTAACAAAACCCCTTGTTTAATCCCACACAGGATTTCAGTTTTCGCAAGTTGGGGCGCTTCGAACACTATGCCATGGCTCAATAGCCAAAACGCGAAATTTTGAATGGGCTTATGGTGTAAGGCCCCTCTCCAATGTGACCACAACCAAGCCTAGGCACAAGCGCCTTTCGCGACTCGCAATTCGCGAGTTGGAGCACCACCCCTTGTACACTCTCCTTACGAATCCCCAACTCCAAAATCTAGCCTTCAACGAGATCCAACTGTTGTATGCCTCCCTTGATCTGATGGCCCACGACATATCAAGATTTTGCAAATCGGCGATCCAAGACACTTGACCCCAAACCTCTTGTCACTCCATTCCCGGAACTCTGATACGCGAGTTCGCATGTGAGATCAATGGCCCACGTTGATCCAGATCTGACAGTCACTATCCCTCTAGAGCTTAAGGGTGTTGAAAAGACACTTAGTCTTAATCTCTTTATTGTTCTAAGAGATCCAATGGTTCACAGGATTTCAGCACTTCCTCCTGAAGTGATTCAACCCTCTGATTCAACTTCTCAAGGAATTTTGGCCGGATGACTTGGCGTCCTTCCCTCCTAAACTTGATTCCTATGAAACAATTCAACCTTCGTCTCCCTTTGGAACAATTCACAGGTTCTAACCCTCCTGAGCTTTCACTTGCAAACTTAAGGCCTCCAAAAAGAGTCCCTGCACGCACTCCTTGCGACAGTTTTCAAATAACCTCTGGTTATTTTATATATTCAACTATGTGCACTCCTTGCGACAGTAGTCCCTCAATTTCTCTCTTGGATTTGGTAAAATCCAAGATTTCACCCAGCCTGCGCACACCTTGCATGACTATATGCTCTACTAACACTATTACCTGTAAAGACAAAGTTTTAATCTCTTTTGAGAGTTCTGAGGTAAAACTCATAGTCTGATCGACGCACTCCTTGTGGACCCTCCACTGCACTCTTTGCAGGCATTCTCAAAAAGAGAAACAACTGAAACTCATTCTCCCCTTATCCAGAATTCAAATATTCAACATAGAATCCTAGAACATACACACACATATTTGCATTGAAATAAAATGTGCACAAAGAATGAAAACAAGCCACAACATATCATTCAACAGGTGATTCCAACAACCATAAAAAACACAAATATTGGAATCAAAACTTTTCTTTCATTAATTCCAGTGCTCTCATACATGGTTAACAACTACAGCTAGAATGCATAAAAAAATTATTTGTTCTCCTCTGCAGCTCTACAACTTATGAAATATGAATCATAATGTTACAAATGATCAAAAGGTTGAGGGTGTCTATCATCCGTTTTCCCTCCTACCTCCTATGCTCCTAAAACTATCTAATCTATTATTTAAATCTACCTACTTTAGATTCATTACACATAAATGTCTCTACATTCGACATTTGAGAGCAACGCTCAAGATCTGTTTACAATCTCCAAAACACAAAGGTAAGTACGCTTCCCTAGCTATTACATTAATGTCCATTCATTAATCTTCAAAACATTTCAAAATGTGCGCTGGTGTTTTTCCAGCTGTCTCCTTCGGTTAGGTGCATGCCTTTGGCTTTATACGATGCTCCTGCATTATACTCCCTCGCTTGAAAATTTTCATGAACTTTTGTTCATGAGTTCCTTCATTGTTCATCCATGCTTTTGAATTGTTGTTTCATCCTCCCAATTGGCATCTTCAACTGGATTTCCTTTCCATTTGACCAAGTATTCAAAATACTCTTTTCTCCTGGTCTTTCTTCTAATCTTCTTGTCAATTATGCTTTCCATCTGTGGCTTTTCAGCTACAAGCATTTGTTTTGTCCATTGAATCTTTTCTTTTTTATCTTCTGCTCCTTCTTCAGCTCTGTAAGGGTACAAATCCACGACATTAAATATCAGTGAGATTCCGACCCCATCGGGTAATTCAATATCATATGTGTTTGTCCCAAATTTCCTTATGAACTTGCACGGTCCAACCTTTTTCATCTTCAGCTTGTTGTATGTTCCCCTTGGGAACCTCTCCTTCCTCAAATTTGCAAGAATCAAATCACCAACTTTGAATTGAAGTTTTCGCCTGTGTTGATCTGCTCTACGCTTGTACTCTTGACTTGAACTCTGCAATCTCTCCTTAATTCTATTATGAAGCTCCTTCATTCCTTCTGCAAAGTCCTTTGCACTAGCACTCTTGAATTTAGTTTGTTCTAAATCTTTCAATTCAGAAAATCCCCTTGGATGTATTCCATATACAATCTGGAATGGACTCTTCCCTATGCTTCTATTGAGTGAATTATTGTAAGCGAATTCCACTTGTGGCAGAATGCGATCCCATTGACTGTGGTGTTCAGTCGCTAATCTCCTTAACAAATCTCCCAAGCTCATGTTCACGACCTTTGTCTGTCCATCCATCTAAGGATGATATGTTGAGCTAAAAGACGAATTTTTCCCCAACTTCTTCCATAAGGTCCTCCATAAATGTCCTACGAACTTGGTATCTCGATCAGAAACGATACTCCTTGGAAATCCATGAAGTCTGGCGACTTCCTTGAAAAACAGGTTCGCAATATGAGTTGTGTCACTGGTTTTCTGGCATGGTATGAAATGTGCCATCTTTGAAAATTTGTCTACCACTACAAATATAGAATCATATCCCCTTTGTGTCCTTGGCAGTCCCAATATGAAATCCATGCTCATGGCATCCCACGGCCTTTCTGGTATGGGTAATGGTTGGTATAACCCTATGTTCTTCCTTTTTCCTTTCGTGTTCTGACAAATTCTGCACCTGTCCACAAATTTCTTCACATTTGTCCTCATCCCTGGCCAGAAATATGATCCATTCAACTTTGAGAATGTTTTTTCATGACCGAAGTGTCCATCCAATCCTCCATTGTGCTTTTCCTTCAGAAAATTCTCCCTCATGGAGCATTTCATAAAACATAGTTGATTTCCCCTGAACAGTAATCCATCTTGGATCATGTATTCAATCCATTGGCTTATGTCCTTGAGAATTGGATTCTCAGACGCCTCATATGCCTCTTTGAAGTCTGGATCATCCCTATACATTTCTTTGAGGTTATCAAAACCCAAAGTCTTGACTCTGAATTCCTGCATAAGAAAACATTTCCTGCTCAAAGCGTCAGCAACTTTGTTAGCAGTTATAGAAATATGTTTGATCACAAAAGTGAAATTCTTCATGTGTTCAACCCATTTAGCATGTTTTTGGTTCAACTTCTCTTATCGAGTCACGAATTGCAAAGCATGATTATCGTTGTACAAAACGAACTCTTTGGGAACCAAATAGTGCCTCCATTTCTTCAGCGCTTGTATGACTTCATAGAATTGTTTTTCATATGTGGAGTACTTGATCTTTGCTTCATTTAGTTTTTCACTTAAATACATGATCGGCCTATTGTCTTGGCTCAAGATGTCTCCAATGGAAAATCCACTCACGTCACACTTGACCTGGAATGTCTTGCTGAAATCTAGCAAAACCAGAATTGGTTGCTCAGTGATATTCTTCTTCAGCAGGTTGAAGCTCTTCTCCGCTTCCTCCATCCAATGAAAAGATTTATGCCTTTTCTTCACTATATCCATCATCGGTGCACTAATTCCACTAAATTTTCGAATTAATTTCTTGTAGAAGCTAGCCAAACCATGGAAGCTTTGAACTTCAAACACGCTCTTCAGCGATGACCAATCCTTAATCGCATTTATCTTTTCCGGATCCATTTTCAATTCATTTGCAGAGATAAAAAAACCCAAATAAATGAGTTATGTCCTCATAAATGACAATTTTTTCATATTGATCAGCAATTTCTCTTGCTGTAACCTCCTCATCACTGCAGTTAAATGCTTTAAATGTTCTTCTTCAGTTTTGATGAAAATTAATATATCATCAAGATATACAATGACGAATTTCCCAATGAAATCCTTCAGGACTTTGTTCATCAACCTCATGAAAGTACTGGCGCATTTTTCAATCCAAATGGCATGACAAGCCATTCATATAGCCCTTCATTTGTCTTGAATGTTGTCTTCCATTCATCACCTTCTCTCATTCTAATCTGATGATATCCACTTTTCAAATCAATATTTGAAAAAAAAATTGCTCCACTCAAGAAGTCCATCAAGCCGTCCATCCTTGGCAATGGGAACCTATATCTGATGGTAATTTTGTTAATTTCCCTCGAGTTTGTACACATTCTCCAGCCACCATCCTTTCTTGGGCTGAGCACTGTCGAAACAGCGCATGGACTCAAGCTCTCCCAAATCAATCCTTTGTCCATTAAGTCCTGGACATGTCTCTTAACTTCTTCATTCTCCTACGGCGTCAACCTATACGTTTCTTTTTTTAACAAACTGGCTCCAGGTATAAGATCGATATGATGGATTATACTCCTGATAGGTGGCAACGAACAAGGTAGTTCTTCCACTACTATATCAACAAATTCTTCCAGCAACTCCTGGATTTCTTCTCGTAAATCATCTATCCTAGTGTTGTTCAAAACAATTTTGGGCTTCCTAACCACAATGAGTTGTGTGTATTCCTTCTACTTGACTTCCTTAAGAAGTTCCTTCCCACTCATGAGAAGTACAGTTTTTCTCATCTATGTGTTCACCTCTTTATTCTTAATCGTCAACAACATGTGTGTCCTGCCTCTCTTCTCCAGAGTGTACTTGTTCTTTCTCCCATCATGCACCACATTTATGTCATCTTTCCATGGTCTACCCAGCAATAGATGAAAAACATCCATGGGAATGACATCACATAATATCTCATCTTTATATCCTCCTATTTTAAATTCAACTAAACATTTTTTAGTGACATTTACCTGATGTCCTTTTTGTAGCCACGAAACTTTGTAGGGGCTTGGATGCGCAACAGTCTCCAGCTCCAACTTTTCTACCATTTCCGTAGATACAAGATTATATGTGCTACTGTTGTCTACTATGACCTTGCATACCCTGTCTTTAATTTTGCAAGCAGTCTGAAACAGACTACTTCTTTGGGCTGGGTTCTTTGGCTCCTTCTCTGGTTTCAAGATAAATTTCCTCATCATCAAAGATCTTCCGACCTCAGCATCCTCTACCTCAACATTCTGTCCTTGAGCTTTGGAATTGTGATTTTCACCACCATCTTTCTTCCTATCTGGAAACTCATAGGATTTATGTCCAATTTTCCCACAGACAAAGCATTTCACTTCACCTCCTCTACCTCTTCCTCTTCCTCTGGTTCGAGGAAAAGTATTTCTATCTACATACTGCCTCCCCTATGAGCTTCCTCCTCTCTCATATTGAGTTTGAGGTTTCTTCCCCTCTTCTTTAGGTTTCTGACTTATGTTCTGGGAAATTGTCTTGCCTCTTCTTTGACTTATGCCTCAGCCTCTTTGACCTTGATTTTGGCTCTGCTTCTCTTCAGCTTTCAGAGCCATCTAATAAGCATCTTCTACGGTTTGGATGGTCATCATGCTCATCTCGTCCTGAATGTCATATAGTAGACCATTCATATACCTGGAAAATTTCCCATCATCGCTTTCCCGATGACATGCTCTGATGTTTATCCTATAGAACTCTTCAGTGTATTCTTTCACTGACATCAGCTTCTGTCTCAAATTATGCATCCTCCGAAACATATTTATTTGATAATCCCTGGGTATAAACTTGGCTTTCATTTTTGCAACCATTCTATCCCAGCTTTTGATTTTTTGCTTTCCCTTGCAATGTCTATCAGCCTGCAATTCATCCCACCACAGTGTTGTATGCCCTTTAAGTCTAGTAACGGCATGTTTGACTTTCTTGTCTTCCTTGACATCCTCATAGTCGAAGTATTTGTCTAGATCTCTAATCCAGTCTAGAAGCTCTTCAACATCCAAGTTACCTTCGTACATTGAATGTCCATTTTTTCCCTAGCACCTATCCTAGCAACAGCCTTGAATAAGCGTTCTTCTGTAGCATCTTCGACTGCAACTTCTTCTCCTTCGTTTTTAGCTTCATTTTCACTTTCAACTTCCTTGATATCCCCAGCGTCAACTGTGTGCCTCTGTGTTGTCTCCATAGCATCAAGTCTGGCATTTAATTCATGCATTTCTCTTTCCACTGTTGGATTAGGCATTGCCCTTTCTCTCCTTCTCAGCAGCATGGTTGTAAAATTCCTCTTTTCTCTCTACTACAGAAATCAAAGAACTTGTTCTGGGCTTTGATACCACAACTGGTGCAGACCTCCTGCCCTTAGGCCGAGATCCGCACAGGATCTTCTCTAGACCACGGCAAGGGTTAACAAAACCCCTTATTTAATCCCACACAGGATTTCGGTTTTCGTAAGTTGGGGCAATTCGAACACTATGCCATGGCTCTTGGAAATAGTTGAAATGTGAAATTTTGAATGGGCTTATGGTGCAAGCCCCCTCTCCAACGTGACCACAACCAAGCCTAGGCACAATAACCTTTCGCGACTTGCGATTCGCAAGTTGGAGCACCACCCCTTGTACACTCTCCTTGTGAATCCTCGACTCTGAAATCCAGCCTTTGACAAGATCCAACAGTTGTATGCCTCCCTTGATCTAACGGCCCACGACATATCAGGATTTCACAAATCGACGATCCAAGGCGCTTGACCCCAAACCTCTTGTCACTCCATTCCCTGAACTCCGATACGTGAGTTCTCATGCGAGATCAATGTCCCACATTGATCCGGATATGACGGTCACTATCCCTCTAGAGCTTAAGGGTGTTGAAAAGACACTCAATCTTAATCTCTTCGTTGTTCTAAGAGATCCAACGGTTCACTGGATTTCGGCAGTTCCTCCTGAAGTGATTCAACCGTCTGATTCAACTTCTCAAGGACTTTTGGCCAGAGGACTTGGTGTCCTTCCCTCCTAAACTTGATTCCTGCGAAACAATTCAACCTCCGTCTCCCTTTGGAATAATTCACAGGTTCTAACCCTCCTTAGATTTCACTTGCAAACTTAAGGCCTCCAAAAAGAGTCCCTGTACGCACTCCTTGCGGGAGTTTTCAAATAATTTCTGGTTATTTTATATCTTCGACTCTGTGCACTCCTTGCGACAGTAGTCCCTCAATTTCTCTCTTGGATTTGGTAAAATCTAAGACTTCACCTAGCCTGCGCACACCTTGCACAGCTCTATGCTCTACTAACACTCTTGCCTGTAAAGACAAAGTTTGAATCTCTTTTGAGAATTCTAAGGTAAAACTTAGAGTTTGACCAACGCACTCCTTGCAGACCTTCCACTGCACTCTTTTCAGGCATTCTCAGAAAGAGAAACAACTGAAACTCATTCTCCCCTTATCCAGAATTCAAATATTCAACATAGAATCCTAGAACATACACACACAAATTTGCATTGAAATAAAATGCGCACAAAGAATGCAAACAAGCCGCAACATATCGTTCAACAGGTGATTCCAACAGCCATAACAAACACAAATATTGGAATCAAATATTTTCTTTCATTAATTCCAGATCTCTCATACATGGTAAACAACTACAGCTAGAATGCATAAAAAAATTCTTTGTTCTCCTCTGCAGCTCTACAAATTATGAAATCTGAATCATAATGTTACAAATGATCAAAATTTCGAGGGTGTCTATCATCCATTTTCCCTCCTACCTCCTACGCTCCTAAAATTGTCTAATCTATTATTTAAATCTACCTACTTTACATTCATTACACATAAATGCCTCTACATTCGACAGATGAGAGCAATGCTCAAGATCTGTTTACAATCTCCAAAACACAAAGGTAAGTACGCTTCCCTAGATATTACATTAATTTCCATTCATTAATCTTCAAAACATTTCAAAATGTGCTTTGGTGCTTTCCATCTGTCTCTTTTGGTTAGGCACGTGCCTTTGTCTTGATACGATGCTCCTGCATCAGTAGTGGATTTTAAAAACACATGAAAAAGGATCAATACAAATTTCTCACCCTAAAGGAACAAAAAGGAGGCAATGTTACCCTTGGGGATATGCTTCTGCAAGGAAAGTTGGAAATGGTACCATTAGTCTTGATTATGGAAAGACTAAAACATAGAATGTCTTGTATGTTGAAGGGTTAAAACACAATATTATAAGTGTTAGTCAAATGTGTAATCAAGTTTACAAACTCACATTTCATTCTAAAGGACGTGAGATAAGGAAAGCAGGTTCAAGAAGATTAGTGGCAAATGAGAATAGAACCCCAAGAAATGTATATATTCTCGATGAAGTAAAAGGAGAAAAATGGTGTATGGGACAAGTAAATGAAATTTGGTTATGGCATAGAAGGATGGGTCATATAAACTTTGACAATCTAGTAAAACTCAGCAAGACACAGGCAGTAAGAGATATGCCAAGGATCTCAAAATCTACCAACATTACTTGCTAGCCATGTCAGCACAGGAAACAAATGAGATTTAGTTCCAAAACAAAGGAGTACTCAACTTCAAATCCATTGCAACTTGTACACGCAGACCTCTGCGGGCTAGGAAGAACACAAACTTTAAAAGGTGAGATTTATTTTATGTTGTTTATTAATGATTACACAAGAATGACATGGGTTACATTTCTTAAAGAAAAATATGAAGCATTTGAGAAGTTTAAAGATTTCAAAACCCTAGTTGAAAATGAGAATGATTTAAAAATCAAGTCCTTAGGATCAAACAAAGGAGGTGAGTTTACCTCTTATGAATTTGAGGAATTCTATGAGAATCATGGAATCAAGAGAAATTTTTCAATAGCAAGGATTCCACAGCAAAATGGAGTTGTAGAAAGGATGAATGGAACTGTACAATAAATGGATAGAACAATGTTGATTGAAGCCAAACTATCAGACACCTTTTGGAGAGAATCAGTCAGCACAACAGTATACGTTTTGAATAGAGAAAAAATTAGAGTGAACATCAGCAAGACACCTTATGAGTTATGGAAAGGTAGACCAGCTATAGTCAAATACTTCAAATCATTTGGGAGAAAGTGCTATATAAAGAGAAATGAAGATAATTTAGTCAAGTTTGATACCAAAACAGATGAAGGTATCTTTCTTGGCTATGCATCTAGAAGAAATGCCTACAAATGCTACAACAAAATACTGCACAAGGTTGTAGATGGTATTGATGTAAGAGTGGATGAAGCAGTACCTAAAAAGGAAAAGTCACAAACAAATGAAGATCTAAAGAAGACAGTCTACAAAGAACAAGAAAAGGAAGAAGAAATAGAGTGCCAAGATCCAAAGAAACCATCTAGATTTGTTCAAAAGCATCATCCAGAAAATCATATTATTGGTGATATAGATATAGGAGTTCATACTAGAAGAATATCAAAGTTTTCTTTGATATCTAAAATAGAGCCCAATAAATTTTCACAAGATATTGGAGATAATCATTGGATTAATGCTATGAAACAATAACTAAATCAAACTGAGAAGAATGAGACATGGGAACTTGTGCCTGGACCAAAAGACAAGAATGTGATTGGCACCAAATGGGTCTTCATAAACAAATTGGATGAAGATGGAAAAGTAGTAAGAAATAAAGAAATATTGGTTTGTAAAGGGTATGCTCAAGTTGACGATATTGACTTTGAAGAAACCTTTGCTCCAACTGCAAGATTAGAAGCAATCATAAATTTTTTGGCATTTGTGTGTTTCAATAACTTCAAATTCTATCAAATGGAAGTGAAGTCAACCTTTCTAAATGGAAATTTATAAGAAGAAGTATATATTGAATAGCCAGAAGGATTTAAATTTTCAAAAAATAAGTATCATGTATGTATACTGAAAAAAAACACTCTATGGACTAAAGAAAGCTCCCAGAGCTTGGTATTAAAGACTTGACAAATACCTAAAACAACAAGGTTTCAGAATAGGAGTTGTGGACAACAATATTTACATCAAAATAGACAATCAGAATATGTTAATAATTGTAGTTTATGTGGATGACATCATATTTGGAAGTAATGTTGATAGAATGAGCCAAACATTTGCAAAATAAATGCAAAAATAATTTGATATGTTCATCTGTGTGACACGTTAGCGGCCACGATGGTCGTCCCTGCCACCTCTACCATCAAGTTTCCACTGTGGATCAGCCACTTGGATATACATGTGGTACTCATACCGTATCACAAACCCTCCTCTCAAAGGCCCGAAACACCTTGACACATGGCACAACCATCACTTGACACATGGACTAATGTGGCTATACATGTCATCACAAAGAACTGGAGTTCATCCATCCGCATGATGACATGTGTCTTCTTTTAATTGGTCCTACTTCTTCATCCGACATCATCCTCCTTTCAATTTTCTACCAAGCAAATAGAGGATCTTGCTACGAATCAACGGTTGAGGGTTAATCTACCTCTTACACCAATCAATGGCTACCATTTCTCCTCACATCCTTCTCATCGGAGTACCTTAACCAAGGCTACGCTAATGACCCCGCTACAATCGATGGTTCATATCCCTTAGATCATCCTATGATAAATCAATGGTTCTCGTTGACTCTCGAAGTTTCATCTATCGAAGTTCCTCAATTTCAACTTCCAATGTTACTCTGACCATTGCAATATGATGGTACTCACCCCTCATGTTATAAGGCTAATATATAATCACCATGTCGACTTCGACGGTGACAATTACTCTCGGTCTTCTATGTCATCATACCCTGATACTGACCACCTCAACAGATTTAATGGTCCAGATTCTACCATAGCCATCCTTTGATCGATAAACTTTTCTCGTTGACTCAGAGTACATCCTTTCCAAGAAGTATAGCCTACTTTGATGAAGGGTCATGATACACTTATACGTTAGATCGACAACTATGATTCTGTGTGGCTCAAAACATAGGATTTATGTAAGTTAATAATCTTAAATTCATGACTTGGCCATTTGCAGGGATCCTGCGGGCATTTCTTCACTCGTTTAACAATCTGATTTGGAAACTTCTCCTTTTAAGGTTCCTCCAAGCTAATTCCTTAGTTTACATGTTTATTTTCTTTTCATAGACAACATATTGTCGTAGAGTACCTACTATGTACACAGGAAGTATGAGTATTCATTTATTTTCTTTATTTTAGAGTGATATGGAGTTCTCATATTCATATGTGAAAAGAAAATTCCCATATAGATCTTTGTTTACATTAGTACAAATGTTGCAAATGTCATAAACTATTTGTCCAATAAACAGGCTTACTCAATGTAATAGAAATTGTTGATAATTCATGGATTCATTTCAGATATATAGACATATCTATCCATGAAGAATACACAATAAGCATCCATTCATATTATACTGACATTACTCTAGTGCACAGGCTTGCAATAAGAACAATTAGTCCAGTCATCAAGCAAACTTACACATCCATGAATACAATCACATGCACCAGTTTATACATTTTATTTAACACACAAATCATAAGGGTTATTTATCTGTTACATTTGGTGACCAGCCAACTGACCATGGGTGTTCTCCTTTCCACCCAACCATAGGCTTTGTCTAATCTATAAATTTGGCAGTAGGCCTCTCCCATTCCAAGCCATAATACCGCTAGGGAAAATCTCTCTCAGGTTCTATGAGAGTTTGGAATGTGGAGGTTATCCTCCTTCACACCACTCTAGGTAAGGATTTCCTCACACCCACCTAGCTCAAACCTCGGTGAGGTTTGTAAGATACCTTCCCAATATCAATCTCACATCCTTCTCAGCAGAAGTCGAATTCTCTAGACTCTCCATCCAAATTCTAGAGCTCAGCCTCTTTTTCCTTTACTGTTTTTTTACACAGTCATTCCCCTACATCTAGGATCCAAACTCCCCCCAGATTTCTCTCCTGGCCCCCCCATATTTTTTTCTACCCCCATGCTTTCTTGTGTACATTTCTCTCCCCCTAAATGTTCTCGACTTATCTCTTCCTTTTTTCAGAAGGAACTCGTGGGGTCCACATGGGGATGTCGAAAATGGTACCCTATTATCCCTAGGTCTAACAATTTCATCTATCCTAGCATGATCTCCCATACCTGGATATATTTGGGGTAGTTGGTTGTCCAACTACCATCCTTCCTTGTTAAATTATTTTCCTTGAAATTGAGGCTGAGGAAAACAATATGAATATCAAATATTATCGACAAAGATGTTTGGTTCATCTTTAGCATGATGAACCCCTCTCTAAGTTTCCTCACTTTTTCCTCTAGCGGTACCATGGCTAGTACTTCAAGGATTCACCCCACATTCAGTTGGTTGGCACTTTAAATCAACAACAATACATTTACAATATTATTATTCCATTACATGGAAACCATAATTCATGATTAATTACACATAATCATAGGTTTAGAAAGGGGGGTGTTACAATCCCCTCCTACTTCAAAGGAACATCGTCCTCGATGTTCTTTCTTAGTAACACTTGTTATGCCCTCTTATTCATTTGGTTCTTACTCAGACATTGGCATTTCAGAACATGCGTAGATCAATTTTCAACAATAAGCATATTAATTACCATTTCGTGAAAATCATTTTATTGATGTTCAAACTCAAGTGGAAATATTCACAAATCAACACAATACTTATATGTAAAATTCATGGATATGCATGTAGATGGATGTTTCATTAACCTAGTTCATGGTTTCCCCGGACATACTCATTGTGTGCATGATCCTCATCAACATATGACAAAATTTTAAAGACTCCACCAGGTCTTTCACATGAGCTATTGAAATCAACCCTTCCTTGCAATCACTCACCTTTCAGTCTCAAGCTCAGGCATCCCCCTCTCTAATATACAGTCCCTCCGGTGATCAGTCTTTCCTACCTAGGATTTCTCGCATAAGAAGAGTTTCCGAGAATTCATTGAGTCTTACAGCTGAAGCATCCCCCAAGCTTGTTCTTGTCTAGGTGTCCCTTTGGCTTAGTCTACCGAAAGCGTCCCTTCGACCCGTGTTACCACAACACAACATTCTTTATCGAAATCATGAGTTATCACAAAGGTCAACAATATCCCTCTTTCATGCTTTCTTATTTGATATCCACTATCTATCCTCCCTAGGAAGATCTCTTCATCTCACCTTTGTTTCACATACATATAGAAATTGGTGAGATATTTTTCTTAATTTTCATTCAAAAAATTCTTTCCAAATATGTTACCCATAGATTTTCAAATTCACAATTTCATTTCATTTTCAAATATGTCCCATATTGGAACTAGAGTTCACATGCACAAGATTTCCTTCTCATAACAGTTTGTCTCTTTACAACCAATGGGCATTGGTCTTCCTCATGGGATTACAGTACTTCCATTTTCAAGACCATCATTCCTACAATTCAATCTTGACATAGCTAAACAAATTGTTATCTTCTCATGCATATATATTCCCATTGCAGATTTACAATTGCATCACAAACAATTCTTAATTTGTGTAGCCTAACAGATGCATCCCCTTCACCGATTCAATGATATAAAATAAAATAATTTAGCATTCCTTACTCATGCATTATTTCAGCATACCAATCTCTTCTATCGGAAATCATTTCATCAAGTGAACTTTAAATAGTGTGTTAATGTTTATGGTCACAGTCACTCACAATGCAACTTTGCATTGATTTTAGATTGTTACTTTTCAAGTTAGGCACTCTTTCCATGGTGTGTCTAAACTCGTCTAACCTCTAAGCACATGGACTACCTATCCACATTCATTATTACAGCAGGGTTGTTCTTCCTACTTTGAGTTGATCATAGCCTCAAATATGCATTCAAGAATTATTTCTTCACTAGTAACTAGGGTTCCAGCATTCATGGCCTCTCAATTCATTTTTCTTCCATTTTTATAAATCTGTAAAATATTGGAAGGTCCTCCTTCCATACTAGGTAGTCCATTATTTTCCATCTCATGCAAACATGCATTTCTCAATGCATTCAATCAATGTAATACTTAAGAGTACTTTTGTTCCCAATCATTCCTGGCCGGGTCAATATATTCATGACACTTTGTTCATGAATTGTCTTGCAAGGATTTTAATCATCCTTGGCTTCCATAGTTTCCTTTATATGTCCTTCAAGTTCCTTTTTCTAAATTATACCATGATTGGGTATCAAACAGCCACTCAAGTTCAATTATATATCATTAAAATATTTCAGAAGGGATTCTTACCCAATCCCTTTCAAACCTTATGCCACATAGTCATGAACACTTCTATACATGTTCCAGATTCCAACGCCTCATCATTAGTGGTGATTCATGGGGACTCCTAAGTCCCTTCAAAATTATTTTCTACCAACCACCTTCTTTTATTTCCCTTCTGTTTGAGTATGTTCACCATTGGCAGTTGTCCTTTCCAAGCAGCTCCAATCATATCCTACACGTGACATACAACACCACATTCACATTTTACATTAGTTGTCATGTAAAATAAAATGCATGTACCACATCGTTTAATTTAACAAAATATTTGCAGATATGTTCTAGCACATATACATGCAAGCCATCTCATTTCCCTCAATGTTTTCATGAGTTTAAACAAAATCAAATTTTTCAATTGTTTATACAATAAGACAACCATCAGCATTTATCATGCCAAAAGTATTCACATACAACAGCATATCAGTCTCTCATCCCGGAGAAACATAATAATAATTTGGAAAGGAGTTAAGGGACTCTTCCCTTTTCTAAATCCTTCTACACAGCCTAGAACTTTCAGTCCATCTGAGTTATTTCCAAGGTCTCATTGTCTTTACATATCACAGCTCAACCAAGGCCATTTAAACACATTCATTATTTTATCTTTGAATTACCAGTTGTACTTAATCTTAGAGTTGTCCTTTTAAAGCATACAACTTTGTCTTATTATTCATAGTTTCATAGTGAGAAAAGTATCAATTATTTTTCTCTTTTTTTTTCCTTTACAATTTATCCCTTCTGGGATCTTCCTTCTCTATTCCTTGAGAAATATTAATCAGATCCTCCTTGAGTCCCTCAGCATGCTACAACAACAAGCTTTTTTTTTCACAATGAATTGTGAACTTGTGCATTCTTCACATTTCCATTCAAACATCAAAATGGTTACTCGTTCATTTGTTATCCTTTCATTAATGCATTATGTTTTAGAATGTAATCCAAGATTCTTATATGAATAGACCTTGCAGTCCATTGTGAAGTTTTCAACAATCATCGAGGTTTTAGCTCTATGCTTCTAATAGATTCTTTACATAGTTCATCCACATGGAACTTATTTATCATGCAACTCTCTCATTGTATATCTATCACTATTCGAAATGACTTCAATCATGAGTCAACTCTAGCCTCATCCTTTCATAGGTTTACCCAATATTCCACAAATAATATACACATGCATTCTTATTATGCATTCAAACCAATACCTTCATTTCATCAGCTTATATTCACATTGTTCTTACATGCACTTAACCACTTGCCTCGACATATTGTGTGTCTACCATAGGCATAATTTAAAATTCACATGTAACTTTAGTTTAAAATCATTTAACTCATGATATTTCAAAGGCATAATCATGTTGCCTTATATTATGACAATAAAGTGTTCTTGATTATTTATCCTTTCAACAATTTACACTAGCTTTTCCCAAGGAAATGGAACGCATCCTCCTCGGGTTAGTATTCAAACAAGATAAACAGATTTCTTAAAATAGAGTCAGCCATGCCTATATAGCATTATTCAATATAGGAAAGCACACTCCTTGCCTCACATCCTACTTGATCAGGCAGTTATATTATAATTTTAAGCATGTATACATATATATACATATATGCATGTGCATCATTTTCACCTTTTTACCTCATTAATTCACATTTATTTAGCATCATCTAGTTTTGATGAGATCTTACACGTCTACTCTCACCAATAAAATCATAATTATGGTTCCCTCTTTACAAGATAACAACCAAAAAAATAAGATCACTCTTTCTCATTGCTCTTTTATCATTTCATCTCATCTCTTTTAGAGGAATGACATACTTCCTCAAGTTATTATCTTAAACAAAATGTTCATACCCTCCATCATAGGGTCAGCCATGCATCCATGGTATTATTCGGTCCTGAGAAGTACAACATTATGGGGTAGTGCAACATCCATGGGACCCAATGGTTGATATCTCAACCCCACTTGAAAGGGGTTGTGGTCAATTGAGCTATGTATGGCTATGTTGTAGTTGTGTTGAACATAGGGAAGAATCTTATCCTAGGTGCAGGGGTGTTTGGAATTGTACATGTGCAGGATGTGCATGATCATCCAGTTGATGACCTCAGCTTGGCCATCTGTCTAGGAGTGGAAGGCAGTGAACTTGGTGAGCTTGGTGTACAGAAGTGACTAGAGGCTTCACCAGAATGTGTTGAGGAACCAGATGTCCCGATATGAGATAATGGTTTGTGGGATCCCAAACTGTAACCACACTTGTTCAAAGAATATCTTGGTAGTGGCCTCTGTTTTGATGCTCTTCTTGCAGGTGGCCAGAATCGCCATCTTGGAAAAGTGATCAACAACCACAAAAACACAGTCATTTCCTCGCTTAGTGGATGGGAGGTCTGACATGTATTCATTGAGATGGATTCCCAGGGCCTATCAGGTGTAGGAAGAGAAGTGTGTGGGCCTTGTTTCTTAGTGTCCAACTTAGCAATAGCGTAGGTGGTGTAGGACCGGATATACTTGTTGACATCCTATCAAAGTTTCATCCAATAGAAAAGTCATTGCAACACTGCAACTATCATTTTCATGTCAAAGTGTCCTACCATTTTCATGTCGAAGTGTCCTACCACCTGACTGTAGTGGGATTCCCAAATAAACTTCACTCGCTCTCTTGATGGAACACAGAGATGGCCTAGATGGCATAGCAGTTTGTCTTGAAAATGGAAATTAGTGATAGTTGTGTTTGCGCCCAATATCTGGTAGGTGTTGGCGAAGTCAGGATCTATCTCATAGAGGTGGGGCCATCCTGAGATCTCGTGGCTGCAAGAGTCTAACACTGTGGTGAGTTCCACGACTGGAGTTCGGCTGAGGAAATCAGTGACTCGGTTGGTACTTCCTATTTTATACTTGATGTTGAGGTGGAACTACTACAAATCTGTGGACCACTTATGATGGCAGTCATTCTACAATTTTCTTTGTGTCTGCATGAACTCCAATAGCTTATGATCAGTGTGGATGATTGTCACTTTCTCGAGGATGTAATGCCTCCACTGGCGGCGGGATTTCACAATGGAGTACATTTATTTTTCATAATTAGGGTACTTATGGAAAACATATGATAGCATCTAACTATCATAGGCCACAGGGTGGTTGTGTAGAGTGAGGAATGTGCCCACAGCATAGTCTGAATCATATGTCTCGATCGGAAAGGGTTGTTGCCGGTCAGGTAATGAAAGCACTGGGGATGAGCACAAGCGTTGCTTCATATCATCAAACACTTCTGTTGGGACAAGCCCCACACAAATTTTCCCTTACCACCACCCATGGTTATTTGGTTGAGGGCCCATACAATATGGGAGAATCCCAACACAAACCTACGATAGAAATCAGCAAGGCCTAAGAAGATATGAATTTGAGTGAGCGTGGTTGGGGTTGGCCAATCACGGATGACTTGGATCTTGGTTGGATCAACATGCACACCATGCACATCAACAATGTATCCTAGGTATTGGACCATGTCCATGCCAAAGGATCCATTTTCCAAGTTGGCATATAGATTGTGTTGTCGCAAAGTGTGCAAAACCTACTGACTATGATACAAGTGTTCTACCCAAGTCTTTTTGTAGATGAGGATGTCATTCAGATACACCACCAAAAAATAATTAGTGAAAGGTCACAAGACATCATCCATCATCCTCATGAAAGTTGTTGGGGCGTTTGTCAAACCAAAGTGCATGACCATCCATTCAAAAAGACCTTATTTTGACTTGAAGGCATCTTTCCATACATCTATATTCTCTTTTGGGATCTTATGGTAGCTAAACTTTAAGTAAATATTACTGAACTATTTGGCCCCCTTGAGCTGATCAAGGAGATCGTTGATTCAGGGAATCGGGTACCAATTTCTGATCGTGATTTTTTTAGGGCCCGGTAATCAATGCAGAGTCGCCAAGTCTCATCTTTCTTCTACACTATCATGATTGGGCTTCCACAATGTCATGAGGTGGGTTGGATGTGCCACTTGTGGATAATTTCTTGGATCTGAAGCTTGATCTCCTCATTTTCTAGCAAAGAGCAGCGATAGACTGGCCCATTAGGTAGCGGTGTGCCAGGGGTCATATTGATGGGATGCTTGACCTAACAGTGCAGAGGTACCCCAGTAGGTGATGAGAAGATTTCTTTGTATTCTTCCATGACCTTATCCACTTGCTTCTACTACATGGAAAGGTCAGCCACGGAGGTCGTGGAAGTGGTTGCAACCTTTCTCTCATTTTGAGAGTGAATCACAAAGAATACAAACTTATTGGTCTGAGAAATGACCTTCCTGCATTGCTTGGAAAATATCAAGGAAATAGCACTAGGTGGGACTACCTTGGGTATCCTATACAATTTCTTGTTCAAGGTAATAATAACACTATGAGGCCTAGACTCATACACATTATGACATTTCCATAAATAAGGTTATCCCAAAAGAGAATCACAAACTTCAAGGGGATAAACATCACACAATACCTCATCTTTAAATGGATTGATTTCATATGACAGGCGGCACTATTGGCTGATGCAAAGATCGCTTCCTTGATGGAGCCATTTGATGGTGTAGGGTTGTGGGTGCGGTGTTGTCGGCAGGGCTAGCCACTTGAAGAAACATGATGATATGAGGTTCTTCTCACTACCTCTATTAGCGATGAAGTGCAATGGAGTGACTTTCACCCACATCTATGAATGAAAGAGGTGCTCTCCTTCCTTTGTCTCATCAGGTTCACCGAGATGGATCTTGGTGGTAGCAACGGTGGCACTAGGTTCCGTGTCAATTATTTGTCTCCCCTTTTCTGGTTCTAACTCAAATTCATAACCCACATCTGATTCAGAGGCTTTTACCTCAACCATCGATGACTTCTTTGAGCGGTAATCAGTAGTGTTATGCCAGGGGCTCTTATGGAAGTCACACCACTTCCCGGTATCTTTCTTCGTCTTCCCATTGTCCTTCTTTGCTTACAACTTGGAATGGTTGTCCTGAGGTTTCCCATATTTTCTTTGTCCTTTTTTCTATAGGTTGGGGCTTCCCTTTCCCTGCTTCTATTGTGAGGGGTTCCCAGACCCAAACTTTCATGTCTTTTGTTTAAGATTCTGCTCGATTTTGATGGAATATTGATAGGCCGCTCCCAAGGATGAGATGTGCAAAAAATGCATTTATCTCTAGATGTATATATGCAGACCATCGCGGTACTTGAGCACCAGATGTCATTCAGAATATTTGATAGCCAACTTGGTGTGCAAGGTATGGAAGACATTGGTCAACTATGGAATTGTTTGGTCTCTTTCTTGCTACAGTGTGGCCCATCTTGTATACAAGTCACCATAACTTCCAAAAGGGTAGTATTGTTCCTTAATAGCATCCCTGAAAGACACCCAAGTGGGTGCAACTTCAAATAATTTGGATCCCTCTATTTCCTTTTTTCTCACAGAAAGTCTCCCATCAAACACAATTGTCTTAGGTATACCATGCATCTTAGCAATTTCTCGCATGTATATTTCAGCAATGTTGGTTGCCTTGTGCGTTAAATTCACTAGAATAAATGGGAAGCTTTAGTAAGCTTGTCCACCACTAACATAATAGAATCATGTTTATTATTATTCCTAGGTAGATTAGTAATGAAATCCATGGTCACAACTTCCCACTTCCACTCAGGAATGGGAAAAGGTTGTATAAAACCATATGGATGTATGTGCTCATCCTTGACCTTTTGACACTCAAGGCATCTAGAAATAAAATCAGCAACTTCCTTTTTCATGTCTGGCCAAAAGTATTGTTTTTTTACAGTGACAATTTTATTTTGGTAGCCTAGGTGTCATGAATAAGGAACCTTATTCATCTCTGAAAATAACATACTTTTCAACTCTTGATATTTTGGCACATAAACTATGCGCCAATACATGAGGATTTCATCCTCTTTTATCTCATAACCTTCAAATTTTTGTTGCAACATGCCTTGTTGTAAATTCGTCTTTATGTCCTCATAGTGCTAATCTGATTTAGAAACTTCTAAAATTTTGTCACACAAATATGATTTGTACATGCAAATGGATGTAGCATGCATCTCATGCACCCTCCCGCTGAGTGCATTAGCCACCTTGTTCTCTTTTCCTATGATATTCTTTTTTTCAAAGTGATACTCACTAAGAAATTTTAACCGCATGCTTTGTCTAGCATTTAAAATTGGTTGTGCAAACAAATACTTCATACCACTATGTTTTGTTCTTAGCTCAAATCGTCCACCTATGAGATAGTACTGCCACATCTTCAAGGCATGCACTATGGCTCCCAATTCTAAGTCATGAGTAGCATAGAGCCTTTCATGCTCTTTCAACTTTTTTGATTCATAGCACACCACATTCCCATTTTGACTAACAAATCCACCAAGACATTCCTTGCATGCATCCATGCACATAATGAATTTTTCATTTGAATCGTCAATTCTCAAAATTGGCGCACTTGTCAACAAACTCTTCAAGTGTTTAAAACTCCTTGCACAATCCAGAGTCCATTCAAATCGCACACCTTTATTTTGCAAGGATGTAATTAGATGCATAATCTTTGAGAATCCTTCAATAAACCTTCTATAATAACCTGCAAGTCCCATGAAGGACCTCACCTCTGCGACATTTATTGGTGTCGTCCATTCCTCAATGAATTTTATATTTTCTAGATCCATGGTTATTCCTTCCTTGGAAATGATATGAACCAAATAATGAATTTGTCATTGGTAGAATCATCACTTGTTCAATTTTGCATATAGTTGATGCTCCCTCAAAAAATTTAGCACCATCCTCAAGTGTTGCTCGTGCTCTTCTTAAAACTTTCAGTAAATAATTATGTCATCCATAAATACAAAGATAAACTTATCTAAGTAACTTTTGAAAACTCCATTCATCAAACACGTGAAGATTGTTGGTGCATTCAAAAATACAAATGGAGCCACTATGAACTCGTAATGTATATACCTCATTCTGAAGGTAGCCTTGTTGATGTCCTCTTCCTTAATTCTCACTTGGTGATATCTAGATCTAAGATCAATCTTTGAAAATATATTTCCACCCCTCAACTGATCAAAGAGGTCATATATCCTTGGCAAAGGATACTTGTTCTTTATTGTTACTGTGTTCAAATTCCTGAAGTTGATACAAATTATCAATGTACCATCCTTCTTTTTCACGAACAATATTGGGGCACCCCAAGGTGACACACTTGGGCGTACATACCCCTTCTTTAGAATCTCTTCAAGTTGCATCTGCAACTCCTTCAGCTCTGTCGTACTCATCCTATAAGGATTCTTGTATATGGGTGTTTCTCTCGGCATCATATTTATAGAGAAATCAATATCTCTTTTCGGTGGCAACCTCAGTATATCTTTAAAGACATCCTCAAAATATTTCATTATTGCACAGTTGTTATGGGATTTTTCCCCCGTGACTTTGGGTCGTGTCACAACAAATATTGAACAAGTGAAGAAAGAACCCTAACCCACACACAAGACTTGTAATCAAATAACTACTTTATCAGAGAGAGAAGAAATTTGCACACCGTGTATACTTATGTCTGGTGTTCTTCCCCGCTCTCAACCTCGATACTGCTCTTGACTCCCGCTTGAGTTAACCTGCAAAAGAATATCAAGAATGTGTTGCAACAAGGTAGTTATAGCACAAAATCATATAATTAATTGATAGATAGATTCAAACATGAAGAGTAATTAGACATACATAAACAAATGGAATCAATACTACACAAGTACGGGGAAAAGAGAACTATTTATTAGCGACGGTAAAATAAGTGGTTACAAACTAACTCCAACTGCCAGCACTGCCTTGAAGACATCCACCCAGGTTCCTCCAAAAGGTCCTTCAAGCATCACTCAACAAGATTTCCCTTCCTTAGATGACCCAATAAGGATAGGAACACACCTTATTGTCATATAATGAAAAGGAAGGAAATTTGGAACAAGGGTACCAGGTTACAGGTGTAACGTCCTCTGACCTACCACAGGGTGGGCAATGCTACCCATCAATTGTATCCTTTCTTTTCTGGTCTAATACCAATTTTTAACGTCCCCAACCACTAACAGGTTGGGCAATGTCACCCCGTAAACATATTTCTTCTCTTTTTCCAATTTATAACATCCTCGGCCACCCAGGCTAGGCCATGCTACTCCAGAAAACTATCATGCTTGAATATATATATAATGAAATTTTTAACTAGACATAAACATTATGTTCATACATAGATTTATGCGGAAGCGACAATAACACATACAAATTTACAGATGATTTACATTCTTCTATCACACAGCATAATGCAGAAATAACAGTGAAAACATACATATAGTATTCATAGGAAAAACTCATAAATATAACAGCATAAACAAGCAATACTCATCATTATAGCATGTACAAATACACATCATGAAAATGAACAGAGGATTGGTACTTATATTTTAATTGGAGTACACCAACTACATGCACACCTTCCACGAACCTCTATTAAGCCCTAATATTGGCTCATTACCCATTAATTGGGGCATATTATATTAGTAATGTTATTTTATTTATGTCGGCTTTAGGCCTAGTTGTAATTATACCTCCTAGTCTCCTATATATACCAAGGAGACATTTTCATTTTGAATAATCTTGTACTTGAACATTTAAGTGGGGTAAAAGGAGGTTCCCCCCTTGAAGAGGCTTATTATTTAAAATTATCTCTTTTTCAAGGCGTTGAGTACTTTTTCTGAGGTTTTTTTATGCTATATTGATATTTGGGTCTTAACATATGGTATCAGAGCTCAAGGTCTTGGGGTTTCTCTACTACATCTAAGACACCTTGGAATTTTCACTATAATTTTTTTTCTACAAAATTTCAGAAGGAACGTCTTGTAGAATATTCAGTAGACGGATCAAGGTACGTTGGGTTTAAATTTAAGCTCCTGAGGCCTTATACTTTCGGAGATACATCCTGTACAAGATAGGGTTCTGGAATCATCCTAAGCTGAGTCATTGCGGAATTTTATCTATAAATAATTTTCTGTAACGTTTCAGACCCTGAACTTTAGAGGCTATTCACAAAAATTAGTAAGGTATCTATGGTAAAAATTTCAGCTTCTGGATCATCTTAAATTTGTAGATACACCCTGTGTAAGATAGGGTATCTGACTAGTCCTATTGATTAGTCTCAAGAAGGTGTTCCAGGTAAAACAATTATAACTTCTTCCTAGAGTATCCAAATTGAGTGGGACTAGTTTCATTGGATCGTGGACATTCTGTAGTATTTATGGTACGCATTTCAGAATTTTATATCAATTATTTTGTGTGGGGCATGCTATACAAGTGAGATCTACTAGAAAGGCCAAAAATCGGCAAGTTGTGGGGAAGTTACCATAAATTCCACTTGGCACATCCAATTTTGATCAGACCTATGGCATTGCAGAGAAACAATATCATAGAACTACATAAAATAAATTTTCATACCCAAAAGGGATGAAACTTGGGAGATACAACAGAAGAAAGATTGTCTAGCAGAACCACCTCAAAATCAAGGTTCAAAAGTGATACTTGGCCAACATGCCACCCAAAAAGGGAACTTCTACACCAAATAATCCTCCAGGCAATCCTACTTGGACTCTTGATGAAGGTGAAGAAATGTGTAGGGACATAAATTATTTACAAAAGAATATAGTAACAAAAGATGAACTACAAGAGATGATGGGGGGTTTAAAAGGGGAGATCATGGAAGTATTGAAAAATTTTGTAACAGAGAAGACACCTGAAAGTGAAAATGCATCCCATGGAATTCATGATGAGGACACAAGGAAGGTGAATCAAGAATGGAGAAACTCCAACTTTGTTTTTATTACCAACCACATTCCTAAGATCGATATGAGGAAGTTTGATGGCAAGGACCCAATCACATGGATACTTCAGATGGAGCAATTCTTTGATCTCCATAATGTGACACATACATAAAAGGTACGAATTGCTTCTTTATATTTAGAACCTAATCAATTTGTATGGTATCGATGGATTTGTTCTCACAAATCACTCATCACTTGGACAATTTTCATGGAAGAAATGATAGCACACTATGAGGATACAAGGAGCAATACC
>ML790504.1:167677-181341 GCA_009831015.1 Picea engelmannii
AAACTTGCGGTAGTAACCTGTCAAACCCAAAAATCCTCTAAGATTTTTCAATGTTTTGGGAATTGGCCAGTCCATCATGGCCTTAATCTTGTTAGGGTCTACCTTGACACCTTCATGAGATACAATATGACCCAAATACTCTATCTCATTCACCCCAAAGAAACATTTGGATGGTTTGGCATATAGGTGTTGCTCCTTTAGTAGTTGTAACACCTTGTCAACATGTCACACATGATCCTCCCAAGACTTGCTATAGATTAGTATATCATCAAAAAATACTAACACAAATTTTTGAAGGAAGGGCTTGAAAATGCAATTCATCAACCCTTGGAATGTGGAAGGTGCATTTGTAAGGCCAAAAGGCATGACCAAAAATTCATAATGGCCTTCATGAGTTTGGAATGTTGCTTTTGGGATATCTTCTTCCTTCATTCTAATTCGACGATACCCTGAACAAAGATCCAACTTTGTGAAATAGATCACTCCATGCAGTTCATCTAACAATTCATCAATGATGGGAATGGGAAACTTGTCTTTAATAGTGATCTTGTTGAGCTCTCTATAATCTGGACACATACGCCATGAGCCATCTTTCTTGAATACCATTACCACCGGTGCAAAGTAAGAACTTTGGCTAGGTATAATAATGCCAGCCTCTAACATTTCTTCAACCATGCGCTAAATTTCACTCTTCTGGGTATAAGGGTATCTGTATGGCCTGATGTCAGGAGGAACACTCCCGAGAATTAGGTGAATATCATGATCATGATTTCGAGTGGGTAGAAGACCTTTGGGAATATATTCAAATACTTTGGAATGCTTATCAATGATCCCTTGGAGATATAAGGGAATAGATGGCCTAGATGTTTGAACATCTAGTGAGCATAGTTGTGAAATTACACCTTGATGCCCCTTTTTCAATAATTTTTTCATGCCATTGGAGCTTATCACCTTACTGAGTTTCCCTGTGATACCTCTTAACTCAATTTATTTTCCTTCCAATGAACATTTCATGAAAAGTTCTTGAAAATTAAAATCCATTGTTCCTAATTATTGTAACCATTGGATTCCTAGTACGACATCAGCACCACCCATGGGTATATAAATCATTGGACTATTCATTACATATTCTCCCATAGTAAGATTGATCTTATTTCATTTTCCTAAGCAATTGATATTTCCTCCATCTGCAATCATTACTTGAAACTCTAGTGTTGGATATACAAAGCAATTGAGAGCTTTGGCTAATTTATAGTGAATGAAATTATGAGTACTACCAGAATCAATCAGGACTATTACTTTTTTCTTTTTGATATATCCTTCGATCTTGAGGGTTTGAAGAGTGATAATTCCAGCCAATGCATTACACGATATCATGGGAGTCAACTCTTCAGAAGAAATCGCGTCTACATTTTCATCTTGAGATGGTTCATGTTCTTGTTCTTGTTCTTCTTCCTCTTCACAATTTATGTAGAATAATTTCTTATCACCACAATTATGTCCCTTACTATACTTGTTGTCACAATTAAAGAATAAACATTTTTCTTTTCTTTCCTCCAATTGTTGAGGTGTCAACCTGGTAGGTTGAGGTGTTTTAGAAGAAGGAACATTGATCTCTCGATAGATGTTGGGAGTGGTCCTTCTAGTATCCATAGCCATATTTTTACTTTCAACATTTGTTGCCACCCTAAATGCATTCTCCAATGATTTGGGTTCCCAAAGACAAACCTCATGTTGAATGTTATCCCTTAAAGTTCCTATGAATACATCAATCAAGTGCTCATCTGGAATATTTTTTACCTTTATATTCAATCTTTGGAAGTTCTCAATGTTCTCTGTAACTGAACTCTTTAGCTTGAGATTTATCAATTGGCTAAAGAAGGTATTTCTCCTTGTGTCCTCATAGTGTGTTGTCATTTCTTCCATGAAAATTTTCCAAGTGATGAGTGATTAGCGAGAACAAAGCCATTGATACCACACAAATTGATTGGGTTCTAAATATAAAGAAGCAATTTGTACCTTGTCTGTATGTGGCACATTATGTAGATCAAATAATTGTTCCATCTGAAGTATCCATGTGATTGGATCCTTGCCATCAAACTTCCTCATATCGATCTTAGGAAAGTGGTTGGTCTTCAACCCAAAGTTATATTTTCTCCATTATTGGTTCATCTTCCTTATGTCCTCATCATGAATTTCATGGGATACATTTTCACTTTCAGGTGTCCTCTCTATTAGGAATTTTTTCAATCCTTCCATGATCTCCCCTTTTAAACCATCCATCTTAGTATTTATTGAATCCCTCATCTCTTGTAGTTCATCTTTTGTTATTGTCTTCTTTTGTAAATCATTTATGTCCCTACGCATTTCTTCACCTTCATCAAGGGTCCAAGTAGCACTGTCTGGAGGCTTATTTGGTGTAGAAGTTCCCTTTTTTGGTGGCATGTTAGCCAAGTATCACTTTAAACTTTGATTTTGAGGTGATTCTGCTAGACAATCTTCATTTTATTGCATATCCAAAATTTCGGCCCCCTCTAGGTATGAAATTTTATTTTTTGTAGTTCTCTGATATTTCTTCTTTATAATGCCATAGGTTTGATCAAAATTGGATGTGCCAAGTGGAATTACGGTAAATTCCCCACAACTTGTTGATTTTTGGCCTTTCCAGGAGATCTCACTTGTATAGCGTGCCCCACACAAAATGATTGATATAAATTATGAAAATGGTACAAAAAATACTACAGACTGTCCACTATCCAATGCAACTGGTCTCACTCAATTTGGATACTCTAGGAAGAAGTTTTGATTGTTTTACCCGGAACACCTTCTTGAGGCTAGTTAATAGGACTAGTCAGATACACTATCTTCCACAGGGTGTATATACAAATATAAGATGACCCAAAAGCTGAAATTTTTATCACATATACCTTACTAATTTCTGTGAATATCCTCCAGATTTTAA
This sequence comes from Picea engelmannii, assembly GCA_009831015.1. NCBI lineage: Eukaryota > Viridiplantae > Streptophyta > Pinopsida > Pinales > Pinaceae > Picea > Picea engelmannii. Next base: position 170,640 of record ML790504.1, read on the forward strand.
TTTCTGAAACGTCACAGAAAAAATTTTATAGCGAAAATTCCACAATGAATCAATTCAGGATGATTCCAGAACCCTATCTTACACAGGTTGTATCTACGAAAATATAAGGCCTCAGGAGCTGAAATTTTAACCCAATGTACCTTGATCCGTCTACTAAATATCCTCCAAGAAAATCCTTTTGAAACATTTTAAAAAAAAAATTATAGTGAAAATTCCAAGGTGTCTCAGATGTAGCAGCAAAACCCCAAGACCTTGAGCTCTGATACCATATATTAGGAACCAAATATCAATATAGCATAGAAAAAACTCAGAATAAGTAATCAACACCTTGAAAAAGATATAATTTCAGGTAATAATCCTCTTTGAGGGAGAAACCTCCTTATACCCCACATAAATGTACAAATACAAGATGATTCCAAATAAAAATGTATCCTTGGTATATATAGGAGACTAGGATGTACAATTACAACTAATACACTAAATCCGACATAAATAAAATAAAATTACTAATGTAATATGCCCCAATTAAGGGGTAATGAGCCATTTTTTAGGGATTAACAATGGAACCTACCTATATGCTTGTAAAGAAAACAATACATGTTGAAGAATCCAAAAAGTGTTGACATGTGTAGTATCATACGTTAGAGGGAGTCTCATAGGCAAAGCCCAGAAAAATACTGAGAAGAAGATATGAGGCCTCAATGCAAAGTCATGGTAAGACTAAACATAACTCCTAATCCTAATAGAAAACTTGCAGCATGGGCACCCAAATACAAAGAAGTTATAAACTAGGACACCCATGGAAGGTAGGCTCTACCACATGAATTACGACACTTCTAAATAGCAGAGAAGGTTTAATGCCGCAACTTAGTGGGTTCAATACTAAGGAAAAAAAATAGGAAACAAATAACACGAAAATGCATGGAGGGGAAAATCTAACCTATATCCCAGTTTCAATATCATTACCTGTCAGAATGGATCGACATATAATGAAAAGGTACCAAAGAAAAATGTCTCCAAAGTCATGTATATAAAACCAAAAACACTTACCTAGAAGTTAATAAGTCCAATATAGAAAACTTTGATAAAAACATGTGTTATGGAATATGGAACTTGAAAACAAGAAACCCTAAAAGTACAATATATGCAGAGGACCGCACAACCATGTGGCTTATGCATAGTAGTTGTTTAGATAGAGCCCATTGTTAGGCTCAAACCAAGGGCTTCTTTGGAAACCAACTTGTAAAGTTTCCATCTCAGGAGGAGCTCGAAAATCCATAATCATCGCTTCAAGGATAGCCTCATCTAAAGGAAACTCAATAGTCATGAAACCGGGGCTTGAAAACACATAAATACCAAGGCTCTAGGTCTCACAAACAGTAAGATCAAAATTAAAAGGAAATACTATATTACTCGGTCCAAGAAGGGAAAGAAAAGGCTTACATGCCCCCATTGGATAAACCACATGATCAATTATCGATACCTTGTCTCGAGAAGGAGAACATAACTGTAAATATCCCATCTCATGAGCAATTGAACACTAAGGATAAGACGCAACATACTTCACCCATGGAAGGGAAGAGTCTACTCAAACACTAGGAACACACAAACGAGGGAAATTAGCTAAAATTGAACTAGCATGGTTATTATCATATGAAAGTTAACCAATAGTGACAATGATTCTGTTGTGATGGAAATCCATCACATGAAATATCGTAGACACCACATTCTTCATAGCATAAAAATAATCATGCCCAAAAAGAATATTAAATTCTAAAGGGCTCGACACCACCAACAAATCGACTAGGATGGTCTTCCCACCTAATTTGATACGAAACGCAGGAAGAATCCCCAGACATTCACTAGGTCTTATGTTGAAATCCAACATCTCACTTGTAGCTGACACAAGCTTGGGAGAACCCAAAGCTTTCTAATCCGAGGAGGATAAAATACTTGCAAAGGATCCTTCATCTAAAACACATCAACATAGATTCAACCAGAACCGTTATTTGAAAAGGTCCATAAGAAGGAAGGCAAGGATCCACAAGATTATTCCAATCAAAGGAAACCATCCTAGGAATTGGAGGGAGCGTACTCAAAGAGAGTGGAATTCCTTCTTGTTGAGAAGGTATTGAACTGGAAATGTTAAATACATAGTCAAAAGGAACATCACAACCTAAAAGGAGAGTGTGATCAACCAAATATTGAATCGATGCATACCACTTTGGTAGACTCGTCACTCTCCAAGAGAAGAGTGGGATTGGCCGAAGATTGCATCGACACGACCACTTATTCAACGATTGAATAGGATGCAAGGAAACATGGTCAAGAGATGCATCACTCCCCAAAACGATATTGGTATCATCCAAATATGGGATCAGCATGATGATTTCATCAACCAATGATTGATTAGATTGTTGGGAAACCGAAGATGACTCAGAACTAGAAGGGCCTTCGAATAGGAACCATGCTCTTCATACCACTTGAATCTAAGGGCATAGATGAGTAAGGTGGTCTCCCTCACAAAGATTGCAAGGGAACTTGGGCTTACATATTATATGTTTAGGCTTCTCAACAATATCAATGCCCCCAGCATGAATTGAAGTGTCCATTGAGTTACTCCCAACATGACTGGCAGAGGCTAGGTTTCTATATCCAACATGACTTCCATAGGTTGGTGACGTTTATCTGGTATGACTAGAAGTGAATAAACTCTTACCCCCAGCATGACTTGCAGCGGTTGGTTGTTTGTCTTCAACATGAGTCACAATGGTTGTTGACATGTCTCCAACAAGATTGACAGAGGTTGGTGAACCAATGTCAGTATGACTCGCAGTGACTAGACTTTTGCTTCCAACATGACTCACAGTGGTTGGTTTCTTGCACCCATCATGACTAGCAGAGGTCGGGTGCAGGTATCTAACATGACTAGTAGATGTAGGTGACTTCTTCTTCTTAATCTTCATCTTCCTATTCCTTTTATACTTTTGGTTACTAGTACCAAGACTTTCACCAGAAGAGGGAGAAAAACAAGGAGCAGACTTCACTGGTGCATAATATAAAGGATCATCATCCATTCAATGCCCATGACATAAACTAATTATCTAAGAAGCATTGAGATAATTTGGGACATTTGGAGTGGTCCAAAACCAAACCGGTAGTCCTACATTCAACTCAAGAATGTTCAAAGTGGCCATCAAGGGGGCACCAACATTTTAAAATAAAGGAAAAGCACAAGACTCCCCTTGGGCAAGGGTCCCTTGGTTGGTATTCTCCAGAAAATTGCCCTTAACTTTCTTATGCACAGGTTCATCCCTCCCAAGATTTTTCATGTCCATAAAAGTATCACACATTGACTCTGGTGAACCAGTGGTATTAAAACCCACGCCTTCTAGGAGGTGTCTCTATACTTTCAAGAGAAATACCATGGGTCCTTCCCGACCAGTGGAATGGTTGGTCAACCACCCTAAATCAATGATCCAAAAGTGGTGATACTGAAACAACCTAAGTCCAAGTATACAAAGTAGCACTCCAGTAAAAATCCCTAAGAGAAATATCACAAGCAAACAAATTTTCCAAATTTTCATTCCAGGTGGATAAGGTCTTGATTCGAAAGAAGTGAAAAAGTGGAAAGGGACCTTCTGGATGAAGGCACGGGTTGATTAAGTCTCATGGACCAACGAACAAAGTGATAAGAAGTTATCCCGACCTTCACTTACCATCCTTATCTGGTGCAAGTATCCACACTTCGTGGGGCACCCTCCAGAAGCACTGGAAAGTGTGATACGAAATATGCCCCAGGTACCACAAAAAAACCCCGTAGTCACCTCTGAGATCCCTAGGAAGGGAAACTAAGGTCACCAACTCGCAGTCATCATATGAGGGGTAATATCGACAGTCGGGATCGAATGTATGGGAAGGGTAACTAAACCCAAAGTCTAGAAATCACCACCTCTCACAGAGTTATGGGTACTAACTAAACCCCCAATATATGATCTCTCCACTATGCTCAGTTAAGCTTCGGAGGGGTCTCTCCTCAGCTCACCTTTGCATGAACTCTTGTTTAGCTCTTATGTTAGAGGAGGCTCTCGGATATACTTATATGAAATTTGGATTTAAGCTCTCCCTAGCTCATAATCCTACATTTATTTTATGGCCTTGGAGAAATTCACTCTCCAATCTAAACCAAGGCCCTAGACTGTAACTAGTATGTTCACCCTGCAAAACGAAAATTTCTAATAAATGTTATTTATTGTTCGGATTTTAGTTAGTCAAGGGATATGGAGTGAAACTGATGTTGTTTGAGACTCTTGCAAAAATGAAACTTATAATAACACTGACAAAGAAAAATTTACATTATTTATTCAAATGAAAAAGAGTTTAACCAGAAAATGCATGAACAATCCTTCAAACCTTTAAATGCAAATTTTGTCTTTTTTATGCAAGATGACAATGCATCCTTTTGAGAAAAGCAAAAGAAGAAAACAAAAGATGTTATTTCTTATTTTACTTTTGAAATTCTTTTAAGATGAGAATAAAATTAAATCTTAGACTAACATATTTTCTTTTTTAAATAACAATGCAAAGAAAGAAAGAGACCTAACTAGCAGAAAAACTAGGTTTTTTTTGTTTTCTTTTCTTTCTACCAAAGAAAAAATAACAAAAGATGCTAAAAGAATTAAAAAAAAAAATTAGTTTAATGTTTTAAAAACCAGGAAAACACAAAATAAAATTATTGAACTCAAATATAAACTCAAGTTTCAAAGATGACCACAACAGTGACCAAAAAATCGAGATCTTGAGAACGAGACTAGTCTTATAGTCATGCAATCCAAAGGATAAAAGGGAGACAAATATGGATAAAAAAAAATTCCACAAAAATTTAAGGCCTTACTAACCTCCTATAGTCCCAAAAAATGTTTCAGGACCAAAATCCCCAAAAAAATACCCCCAGACTAGCTGAAACAGAGCTCCAAAAAGGCTGAAAAACAAGCAAAAAAGTCACTTTTTAGAGGCATCCACAGGTCACCCCACTGCAACTCGTGGATATAAGATTATATCCACGGTTTATATCATTGTAGGAAGTGTGTGGTAATTATATCTGTAGTTTGGCCTCCACAAAGCACAGATATCCATGATTTGGCCTTGGATGAGTCGCGGATATGACCAACACTTACGTGTTTTTTGACACTAAAACTCAAGCTTCACCCCTATATAAGGGTAGTGTATGTCCGCAGTTTATGTGAAACAAAAGAGAGGATAGAATCAGAAAATCTTGGGAAAATGGGTATAAATCCCAAAACGCAAAATGTAGCAAAGAGACGAAAAGTAAGCAAAAAACACTAGGACACCAAGAGCAAGAACTTTTAGATGACTTGAGATTTTTCACAGTCTTTACCAGATGATCAAGAACAAACACAAACCCAGGAGGCTTAGCATGTGTTGAAGAACCCACCTAGACATTGCAATTCTAAGATAAAAACTTACAATTTCAAGACACTTACACAGATCTGTGACTGTGTAAACTAGGACTCGTGGACATCCGCGGGTCATACAAGTGAAACTTGTGGATATTCATGACTCATAGAAGGACAAGGAACGGATGAGACAGTTAGACTTGAAAAAAAAATCCAACCCATAAGGAGGCTTCTAAAAAAAATTTGGAAAAGTTTCTAAATGAGGGATGCTTTTAAAATAAAGCCCAAAAACATGAAAAACTACAAAAACTATGACAACCAAATAAACCCTAAAATTGACACAAACTAGGAGAATCCTCAGTATGGTCGCCAATTTTGTTATGGGATTTTTTCCATGTAACTTTGGGTCATGTCACAGTGGATATTGATGAAGTGAAAGACAGAACCCTAACCCACACATAAGACTTGTAATGAAATAACTACTTTATCAAAGAGAGAAGAAAGTTTCACACCTTATATCCTTATGTTTAGTGTTGTTCTCCACTCTCGACTCTGGTACTTCTCTTGACTCTCGCTTGAGTTAACTTGAAAAATAAGATCAAGAAAGTGTTGAAACAAGATATTTATAGCATAAAATCATACAAGTAATTGATAGATAGATTCAAACATGGAGAGTAATTAGACATACATAAACAAATTGAATCAATACTACATAAGTATAGGGAAAAGATAACTCTTTATTAGCAACGGTAAAAGAAGTGGTTACAACTTGACTCCAACCGTCGGCACTACCTCGAATCCAACCGCTCAGGTTCCTCCAAAATTTACATCAAGCATTACTCAGCAAGATTTTCCTTCCTTGGATAACCCAATAAGGATAGGAACACACCTTACGGTCATATAATGAAAAGGAAGGAAAGTTGAAATAACGGTTCCAGGTTACAGGGATGCTACTCAGACAATGAAGGGGAATAGGGAGTCTTGCAATTTTTTCGGCATAAAATTGCACCTAGGTTTTCCTCCTCATCCATTCCCCCCAAAGGTTCCTTTATACCATCCTCAAGAAGTAAAGGAGGTTGAATTTCGTTTGGTACAGGCTCAAGGTGGTTGGAAAATGATCCCAACCAAAATCTTCGCCCGGAAATGTGGAATTATTTTATTTTTCATATTTTTTTAGGGAAACTGTGGGTTGTACACTATCAATTCACATATGTCCACATGTTGTACTAAGGTGACCCACGGATATAAGAAAAAAAATTGTCTTTTAAGTGTCTTTGATGAGGAAACTTAGGATTTAATCTTATAAGTCAGGGACAAGGACTAAGCCATCTCACAATGAAAATGGTGTGGAAAATTGAGATATAATAGTAGTATTCAACACTCAACACCTTATCCTTAGGTGCCTTTTCCATGTGTGTTGCAAATACTTTACATCCTTTCCTATAAATTTTCTTCAATTGCAAGGATGAAACTTATCTGATAGTTATAACTCTTGGAATGCCTTGAACTGTTTTCAAGTTCCCTTCCTCATCCAAGCAATTAAATGCCTTATTCTAACAGTCTAGAATGGCATGATGTTGATCCAACCAATCCATACCAATGAGGCAATCATACGATCCAAAAGGTATGATATTCAAATCATATTTTCTGCACAGTCCATTCATTTCCAATGGACATGCCTTAACCATCTCATTAATTTTCCTTTTTGCCCCTGTAGCTAACTGCACTGGCCAAGGTTTTCCAAGATTGCTTCTTGGCAATTGGAATATTTCCACCATATTAGGATCTAGATAACTATGACTAGCTCTTGAATCAAGTAAAATATAAATGGGTTGGTCATTAATCTTACCTTCCACTTCAATCATGTGTGAATGAAACTTAGCTTGCTTGTTATCCAGGGTTGTGTAAATCCTAGGTACATTTCTTCCCATGTCTTCAACTATCGGAGTTTGTTGTACAATGTGCACATTCCTTGCCTTATCACCTCTTTGAGGGAAATATTTTCACATATGATCCCCACCACAACCCCAACATTGAATAGGTTGTTTCCTAGGCCTTTGCTCCACTGCCTCTGTCATTCTGGGATCCTTGGGATTTGTTTTCCTTGCGCAATACTTCTAAAACAAAGTGGCTTAGCCCCTGTCTTCCTTTGTTCCACCTTTCTTTTCATCTTGTCTTCCCAAGCCTTTTGGAAATTTGGTCTTCCCCTTTGTTGATCATAAAGGCACTTAGCGTGCATTATGGTTTCCTCCAATGTCTTGGGGTCATCATATTGAATCTTTTCACTAATAAATGATGTCATACCACTCAGGTACCTCTAAATTTTAACTTGCTCACCCTTGATGAATGCGACATATTTCAGAAACTCTAAAAATATTCTTTCATACTCATATATTTCCATACTCCCGAGCTTGATTTCAAAGAAATCCTTCATTTTCTTCTCATAGTATCACTTGGTTAAGTATTTCTTTTGAAAATGTCTCTTGAACTCCCTCCATGTAGCCTTCTTCTCATCAATGTGTTTCACTTGCACGAACTGATCCCACCACATTGATGTTTTTTCTTTTATTTGATAGATGGAAATTCTCCCTTCTACCTACATAGAATAATTATGCAGTTGGAAGTACTTCTTCAAACCCAGCATCCAGGTATTTTCATATTCATCCTTCTTGTGCTCACTGTCAAAGGTAGGAGGCTTGATCTTATTCATTTCTCCCTATAACTCGTACATCCCAGTCCTTCTCTTATGCTTTCTGATAGGATATAGATTTGAGATATTGCACGCTTTCCTAAATGAATACTTTGGTGAGTGGTGATGATTCCTATCAGCACTTCTTGCTTCTCTTCTTTTCTCATCATGAGACCTGCGACTTCTTGGCCTACTTGTCTCTATCTCCTTATCCATTTTATTTTATATTATGTCTAATTTTTTCATCAACTTGACATAAAATCCATCTTGATGTTCCTTCACTTTCATAAGCCTTTCATTATCATATTTATAGATTTTGACATATTTTGGCAATCCCTTTATGGTTTCTACCAAGTTAATGTGCTCTTCCTTGGATTTTGTACCATCGACACACAAACCAACATACAAATATTTGAATTCATCATCATGGATAAAATCTCTATACGCTTCTTCCATGCTTCTTGACTTTCTGCACTGATTATGTCCTACTCTAATCACTAATAATTCTTCAAAATGTGCAAGCAATAAGATTTGTTAGACGAATTCATGCAACAACTTCATGAAAATGTTGCAACATTTTGTCAGAATCCTTTCTTATGAATCCCATGCATGCACTAGCATTCAACATGTATCAATGCGGGATATCAATATTTGACATATACGTTGTGTTTCGGTATTATGCATGCACCAAAAAAATTTCTCCCCGCGGCCCCAATATTTAGTGTGCATCGCACCATTGTTTACTGCACAATTCCATTGTTGCATCCCACAATGTCCAAAATTTAGTGCACACACATGCGCATTCTTATTTTAGGTGCACCATGGTCGCGTTGTAATTCCAAATTCGGTAACCTATCACTCCAAATTTTTCCTTAAATAGAAACTCGACCCATGCAGGCTCAATGTTGAAATTGGAGCTATGATAACAATTTGTAACATACCCAACCTCCTAGTTGGATATCGTTCTCTAATACCAATCTGTAACATACCCAGCCTCTTAGTTGGGTACCGCACTCTGATACTACAATGTAACATACCTATTACTTATCAAACTGCTTCTGATACCATACTGTAAAATTACCCAACTTACTACTGAGCAATGTTACTCCAAAATCCAGTGCACAGATTCTACTCTATAACATTAGTTTACATATAATTACTTGAAGTAACACGCTCCACCCCAAGTTGAGTCGTGCCACACACTTATAACAGCAGAGGTAACATAAAAAAAATTACGAGCATAAGCAGATTGAGCTCACAGCACTATTGTGTGTGTAATCCATACTGAACATGTGGCCTCTTATGCGCACGCAACTATTTTGGCATCACAGGCCGATTTTGTTTTGCTTGTGTGTGCGGACTACTTCCCTGTGAGCACAAGAAAATCCAGCCTCTTGTTCACACTAAGTATTTCCCTATGTGCATGGACATTCTAACTTCGCCATGAAGACTCGTGACCAATATTACAAGGTTCACATAACAGGAAAAATAACAATAACTATCATATTCATGCATGACTATAATTAATGAATATCCACACCACACTGACATGTGCAAGCAGAAATATACATAAGAACAAAAATTACTTATATGCAACAACACACAAGAATTAAACCCCTATTAAAAACAAATAATTAAGCACAAAGTGAATGAGACAATCACATAAAGACACTTATCTTTTATGAAAATTCACCAATTGTGCGTAAAACTCAGACGTTCCTCCCAGCCATAGACTATGTTTCTCTTATACTTTCAGCAACAGGTCACCCTCGATTTGGGGCTTAAATCCACCATGGAAAAAAGGTTCCTAATGCCAATATAAGGTCTGATAATCACAGAATTATTCATTCTAAGGTGTCACTTCTGCAACTATCCTACAGTCTCCCATTCCCCATCCACCTGTTACACCCAAGGAAGTGTGCCCCTTCTCTGTTCAACGGTCCCTTAGCTACCCCACTCCCCTTCCAGGATTCCAGCAACAGGTCGTATAGGAAGTCTCAGATCCCTGCAACTAATGCCTAGTGCACCAGGGAACAATTCCCAGAAAAACTCTCACCTAGAGAGAATTCTCGCATGCCTGACAACCTTCCTCTTCAACAACAAATATCTCACCTAGAGAGACTACTCACGAGCCTGACAACTCACCTCTTTGACAGCAAAACTCTAGTTACAAAATAGAAACCCCTTACAATCTCTTTCTTTGCAGATAAGGTAATATTCATCCTTTCTCATATGTTATGACCCCTTTTGTCCATGATAAAATGAATGAATTTCCATGAAATGAGTCCCCCCCCCCTCGAAATACACTAAGGTTAGAAATATGTATTGCATGCCTTAAACTGGACACTTGTCGCCTTTAGAAGTAGCTTTATCCACTTGGTGACTTGTTCCCTTCCCTTTGGAATTTAGGATAAATAATTATCCATAAATTATACTTTTTGAAAATATTAATAAAATATTCCCAGCCCCCCCCCTGTTTTCCCTTTTCCCGGTGGAGTTGACCCCCCGTCTCTTTTCATCTGATCTATCTGGGTGCAGTGATGTGATAATATTAATAACTTGAGTATGATTACACTTTACAAGGATAGGTGCACTG
>ML790504.1:181474-200086 GCA_009831015.1 Picea engelmannii
ATATATATATATATATATATATATTACTTATCTCGATGTGCACTTCCAGGTAATCCTCGTGCACTTACTCAAGTGTGCGCAACACTATGAAATGTGTGCACCCTTTCTTTGATGACAATTCTCATGCACTACTCAGGTGAAAATAAAACCAAAGCTTGGTGCCAATGCATCAACAACCTATATGTGCATTTACATTAACAATTGGTACCGACTCACCAGCCTATATGTACAATTACAAAGGTTTTTGGATTAGGGACAGTGAAAGTAAGTATTTCACTCTAACAACATATACATATGCATATTGGGAAGGAATTATTGATGACAATAAAATTACTAGTGGAAGAGCATTTTTCTAGGCAATTGTCTAGTATCATGGTTGATCAAAAAAAAAAAACGTAATCTCTCTATCCACAGCAGAAGTCAAATATATTGTAGTAACAGCATGCTTATCACAAGTTATTTTGATGAAACAGACACTGAAGAATATCAAGATATAATATGATCAACTAATCTCAATTATCTATGACAACAGAAGTGCAATCAAAATTTCAAAAAATCCTATTATACACTCAAAGACTAAGCATATTCCCATCAAGTAATACTTCCTAAGAGAACATGTAGTGGAGAAAAGTGTAAATATGGAATATATTGCCACCAAAGAACAGGTTGCAAATATTTTTACTAAACCCCTTCCCAAATACACATTTGAATATATCATAAACATGTTGGTAGTGATATCACTCTCATCTCATTAGTAAATGGAAGCATAAGCTCAAGGGGAGCATCCCTTTGCCATTGATGTCAAATGGGCATAAGTTGCAGACAGAGGAAGAATGGGAGACAAAAGGAGAGTTTTAAACATGGGGAGTATTGCAGAATTGACTAAGGGTTGTCTTCAATGACAAAGGCAGGTATTTGATTGTTATAAATATTGTTATCATTGATTTCAAAGACAGGGAGAGACTACATGTCTCTAAGATAAATATTGCAATATGGATATTGTTGGAAATATTGTTTTTGGATTTTTGATACTTAGTTTGGATACCCTATCTTTGAAGGCCTTTTTACTTTGACTACCTATCTTGAATGGGAGCATAGGATATATGGTTGAAAATATTATTCTGAGACCATTCCAATGGTATATGGAACTCCCTCTAACTCCATAGGAATGAGGAGATATGAAATATTATGTCAGGTCGGCCCAGCCAGAAAGTACAAGTCGACCCAGCCAGTTTTACAAGCTGACCCCATAAGTGAATGCGGAAACACTATAAATAAAGGATATATGTGCGCATTTGAATAGTATCCAAGAAAGAATAGTAAGTACAAGTGCGTAGAAGAGATTTGAGGTACACACGAGGAGTTGGGGAGTATTCTTGGGGTCTAAAGGTGTGCAAGAGGAGTTTTCTTGGAGTTTTAAGGGTGCACTATGAAGGACTAAGGTCTATGATGTTGTAAAGTACGTTGTTTTGAGGATGTGATGTTGTAGTTTGGAATTATATTCTGGGAATGATGTTATGAAGTTTGAGAGGGAATGTAGGCTAAATATGACTAAGGTTTAAAGTTATGTCTAGGGTATGAATCAAGGAGAGGCACTGGATCATGAAATTTAAAGGTATGATGATACTATGAAATGCATTAAGTATGAAGCATGCAGGTGAAGTCAAAAGTAATATGTATATGAAGATATTATATTGGTGCCTATACATGTCTTACTAAATTGGTTCTCAACTGAGGATATTGGTGTCTCCAGTAGGTTGATGCCTACACAATATCTTGTTGAGTTGGTGCTTAACTGAAGAGATTGGTGTCTCTAGTAGGTTGGTGCCTACACAATATCTTTTTGATTTGGTGTTCAGCTAAATATATTGGTGTCTCTAGTAGGTTGGTTCCTACAATATTTGTAACACTATTTTGGTGCCTATAGACATTTACAAATATAATTTTTTGTTGTTTTCTCCCACAAAGGTTTCCAAATTAAACTTTGTGTATTGTGATTTGAGTTTACATGCATTTATTGGTTTAAATTTAATGAATGATTGATGAATTATCATTTAAATTAAAATGTATATTATACGTATTCAACCCCCTCCCCTCCCTCTTAGTATAAGCATACGTTTAACAATATTACTCTTCTTAAGAGAGAATTATTCAAGAGATGAATCAATAAAATTCATGCATATCTAGAGGAATGTACTAAAGAGAAGAAAACTTAGTTGGAGGATCTTTTGAATGTGTACAAAGAAGTGTTCTAGGAACCTAAAGGGTTACCACCTAATAAAGGAGTGGAGCACAAGATACAATTGTCTGCTAACTCCCCATTTCCAAACATTTGGTTGTATAAACAGTCCATCCTAGAATCAAATGAAGTGAAGAAATAGTTGTAGCAACTATTGGAGCAAGGAGTAATTCAACCAAGCACTTGGATAATGTGTATCAACTATATATTTTTGAATAATATCACCCTCAATAATCGATACCCTCTACCCATGATTGATGACTTGCTATATAAATTGAAACATGCCAAGTAATTCACCAACTTGGATCTCAAATTGAGATACCACCAAGTATGAGTTAAACAAGAAGAGACCAAGAATATTTCCTTCAAGACGAGGAAAGGTCTATATGAATGAATGTTAATTCCTTTTGGTTCAAGTAATGTACCAACTACATTTATGTGTTTGATGAATGATGTATTGTATTCGTTTCTAGATTCACTTGTAATGGTGTACTTAGACAAGTAAGAGCTAAATTGATTGATAAAAATGCATGTTGGGATTTGTTTTATGGAGATTCTCAAGACTCCTCATAGGTCAGTGGAGGAGGTGGGGTAATGTATTTTAAACACACTTGTTACTTGAAGTTCAAAGCATATTTTGGTAGGGGAACAAATAATGTTGAAAAAATATTGTCTCTCAATATTATCTTAATATTAGTTGCAGATCATGGAGTTACAAAATTACAAGTCTTTTGGGACTCCCTATTGATAATTAATTGGATGCAAGGAGTGAGATTTTAGGAGAATTTGTTGTTAAGACCTATATTTGAGGGAGACTAGAGAATAAGAATTATTCACATCCCTTACTTTGTCTCATGTATACACGGAAAGGAATACAAAAGTTGATGGATTGTCAAAGATGGCTTATTGTTGGATTGTGGAAAATGAATCATTGAAGAAGTGGTAGAGGGTAACTACATTATATATGAACATGCAAATTTTCTTTTGATGTTGTCATTTTCTTACCTAAAGGGACCTATAGGAAACTTATTGAGGTTATATGATACTATGTGGAGGACTATATAAGATGGACAATTTGACTTATTCTTTTTGTATAATGTATTTTATTTCTAGAGGCAAGTGATAGGGAAACCAGAAAGTTCTCTCTTAATATGAGCCAATTTTGGAATGTACATGGGGAAATATATTGGGTTGAGACTTGTTTTCAATCAATGGGTATATCAATGGGAGATAATATATGACAGATAGACAGAGGAGGTTTAGTCCTTTGTTTTTTGGCATAGACATGTATGGACTCTTATTTAAAAGAGATAACAGATATGTTGGAGAGAATATAAAATTGTAGTTTTGTTTTTATATAAATAAAATTATGATATTTTTTCTATGAAAAAAAAAATCTCTACCTAAGAAGAGCATATCTCACATCTTGTGCAAGATGTTAAAGACCCTGAAAAAGCACAAACTATTGGAAAACCTTAATAAATGTATTTTTTCTTAGTAGTCATCGATGTATTAGGGGAAGGTGATTGATGAAGGGGAACTCGAGATAGATCCCATGAATATGGAGGCCATACTCAAGTGACCGACCACTAATTTTATTAAGGTTGGGATCTTTATGTGGGTGGCATTGTAACACCCTGTTTTACCCCAATATGTAATTTTAATTATGACTTAAATACCTGGAATGGACCAGCAGTGTGAATATATTTTGTTTAATTAATGTATAGACTCACCTAACAATTTGACTGAAGGGTGAAGCATTAGAACTAACCATGATACCACGAGAAGAAATTGGTGAGGGGGATGGTGGTTTGTCTTGTATGTTATATGTACTATATGTACAGTACCCTCCCTTACTAGTTAACTTTCTCTTAGAAGTTTGTTACAAACCCTATGTAGCTCAAAATTTTAAATCCTAAGTGTTGTATGAACTCTATGTGGATATTTCTGATCTTACTTGTTGTGGAGGTTTGAAGAAATATGTGTATGATGAGTTGTATGTACTCATGGAACTGTTGATTTCCCCTTGAATCTCAATCCCTTGCTACAACAAGGATATGCTCTTAGATGTATCTTTGTGAGCTTATTTTTTGGATGAATGAACTTGTAATTGATAGCGTTCATAATAAATTACAACTATTAAAGTGTATGTTTCATAAACTAAAATGCGGGAGTAAGCCTCCTAGGGATGACTGGTCACATATTTGGTTATGTGAGATTGAAAGGACATAAGAACTAAGTTGACTATTTCAAGTTTGATAGAACATGAGCTCTGAGTCTCACCGGTGCATGGATCGATTTGTCCCTACATTTCTCCCATTGGATGAGTGGCCATGAAGGCATTAATCCACTTCATAAGTCTTTAATAAATTGATGGGGGAAAACAAATAAAATCGACTAAGTGTTAAGGTTTATTCTAGATCTTTCATCAGCAATCTCAATAAATTTAGACCATTCATTTTCCTCAATATATGCATCATTTTCTCTCGCATCAGTCGATTGGTTCATCAGCAGTGGATTTTTAGTTCCCATCGACACTCTAACTGGATGACTCATCAGCACTTTGGCTTAATCCTTCATTGATGATTTTTGGGTCAATTGTTCATCACATTGGCAGTTGAATGTTTGTGTTAGATTTCCCAAAGCGCAATAGTGATTCCCAAACATGAACGAAGGATGAAAGAGAAGAGGGTGGCATGGCCAAGTCATACACAACACGTGGAAACAATATTAACATGGCATGACATGTGTATGATGATGTGGTAACATTGTTGGCACGGCATGACACATGGGCACCTATGTGGCATAGCATGCATTCTGGTGGTTTGAGCTATATTCCATCAGATCAACAGTTAGGATTTTTTGTGCGCATCGATAATCGGTTGGATGCACTTATCAGGGAATTGACTGATTTGACCCATCGGTGTTGGAGATTTTTTGTGGGTTCATTGTGACCCTCATCACCATGGCCATCGACCCATCTTATTGTTGTTCTTTGGTGACTTTGACCAATTTCACCATTGATGTTTTTGGGTTGATTCCCCCTTGACCTTGTTAAAAAGGGAGAAGCCACATTGACTAGCAGAAATTATATAGGTCCACACAGATGCCTCATGGACTGGATGAAATTAGTTGGCATGAGTGGAGTGGGACCATGTGGATTCCAAGTGGACATGATGACATTATCCTAAGGATAATTTCTTGATATATTTAAGGGATCATAATATTATGTCCAGAGATCATAATTGAGCATAAAGATAGTTGTTGACAATCTCTTGAGGAGAAAAATTGACCTATCAACTTAGAGTTAGAGATAGAGTGACGGACAAGAAAATCAATGTTCATGAAGATTATGTACATCTCATCATCCTAATGAAACTTAGGGGATCGGGTGTGTTACAGAGTGGTAGCATAGTAGTGGTTCAAACACTAGACCTGAATGGGCTAGAGATCGATCACAAATAGTCCTATGTCAAGGATATGATGATCCTATTGAAGTTTTCTACATTAAAATATTGCATATAAGTTGCACAAGATTTCTTGAAAAGAAGGACTGTAGATTTATTTTCAAATTTTTTAAAGCAAAAAAATTGTGTCTTTTGTCTTGCCTTGAACTAGAATGATTCCTATAGGAAATTGAACTATGTCGATGTACACAATTGTATATTCTCAGTGTGAATGGTAGAAAGAGAAAATTCCTGGTTTTGGGGATTTTATAGGCCAGTGAAAATTTTAATAAGGAAAAAAATTGTATGCATTCTAAATACATGATTAGCTAACAATCATCTAATATT
This sequence comes from Picea engelmannii, assembly GCA_009831015.1. Lineage (NCBI taxonomy): Eukaryota > Viridiplantae > Streptophyta > Pinopsida > Pinales > Pinaceae > Picea > Picea engelmannii. Next base: position 187,508 of record ML790504.1, read on the forward strand.
TAGGAAATTAGAAGACACGGTGAAGTGAATAAAGTAGCAGTAGAATGGTACATCGCAGCATGGAAGAAACCCTGCATATCAAATATGAGGAATCAAATGAGAGGAGGGATATAGAAACTCCTCCAGACCTGGTAGATATAGTGATAAGTCTAAAGGTTGAACTTCGTAACTACAAGGCTAATAACGAGAATCTCAATAGAGGACAAGAGAAGTAGACGGAACCGAATGTAGTATTGCTACAAATATTGTCTAAAATAAAAAGGAAATTATACCAAAGGCCAACTACCAATATTCTAGAAAGGCATCACTCTAAGAAGCTCCAATTCCCATCAAAAATCATAAAGCATGGGCCAACACTCAACAACACGAGGAAGAGTTCCTCAAGGAAAAGGAATAGGAATGCCAAGAGGAACACATATGTCGAAGACTCTTCAACAGATTCCTCCAGTGATAGGACTACTACTTCTAAAATATTGTTCAGTGATGAGATTGGTTTGGGTACCCATAAGAAAAGGAGGAAAATACACTCCAAGAGTTCCCTATCTGATGAATTAAATAAGGCAAAGCCACCCACATTTGATGGATAAATCAAAAAGGGTGAGGAAGAAAAAGCATGGCTACTAGGATTGAAGAAATATTTCATACTGTATAACTATTCAGGGAATATCAAGGCAAGAGTAGCCATGTTTAACTTAAATGGAGGGGCTTCCATATGGTGGGAATACCTTAATAACGTTAAAGGGATCAATGAGAATAAGTTGACTTGGATTCAATTTGAGAAGTATTTCAAGAAGGCGTATCTATTTAAAAGATACTATGATTTCAAGATCAAGGAGTTTCACGAACATAAGTTGGGACAGCTCACCATGGATGAATATGTCAAAAGATTCATAGAAATTTTGAGGTATGTCCCATACATCAAGGATGAGAAGGTAAATATACAACACTTTCTCAGCATATTGCCATAGTCCTTTCAGGACAGAATTGAATTCGATGAACCCAAGACACTTGATGACACCATTCTAAAAGATAAGTATTTCTATGAGTAATCAAAGCATAAGCGTGATCCCCGTAAGGATTGGAAAAGTAAGGATAAGACTGGATTTAAGAAAAAATGATTTAAATCACCTCAATATAGAAATATGGGAAAGAGTGCCCAGTCTATTTATCTAACAAAAAGTATGCATCGAAAAAATTGTCCTGCTCAAAGTAGGAATTGGCCAGCAGAACCCAGAAACGAAAAATATAGAAGAGAAAAATAAAGGACCACTAAAATGTTGGGGTTGCGGAGAAGAACATATGTTGAGAGATTTTCCTCACAAACATAATTATAATAGAAGGATCTACAACGTCTATGAGTCTACCATTGTTGATGATGTAACCAGAAATGTGCCAAAGATATATGCATCTATCGAGAATCGATAAGCAGATCACCAAGCATCAGTGGTGGAGATGGAAGGTATACTTTCCAGTCGATCTATTTCAAGTTTAATTGACCCTGGTTATAACCTCAATTATATTGCACCACAATTTATTGAGGCATGTTTTTTACAAAAATAAGGCACATAAATTCATGTTGGTTCAACTAGCTACAAGAACCAAGAGAAAAGTGATTGAAGTAATAGAAGCATGCCAATTTGAGATGAATGGGCTGCATACACAAGCAACCTTGAATATACTACCATTGGGGTCATATGACATGTTGATTGGTATGGACTAGTTGGTTGCACATAAAGTTAAGTTGGATTGTTTTAATAATACCCTGGAATGTGAAGATGGTAAAGGAGATAAAAGGGTCTTACAAGGCATCCAAAAACCTATGTTAGTAAGGAAAATCTCAACACTGCAACTAAAGAAGTATTGCAGAAAAGGATGTCCATTGTATGCCATACATGTGTTAGGTTCATCAAAAGGTAACAAATTGAAAATTGAAGACCATCCATTGATATATGAGTACAGAAATGTATTTCCTATGTATTTCTAGTGGAAATTCCAGGACTGCCTCTGAAAAGAGATATTTATTTTTCCATGGAAATTATGACAAAAACAGTACCTGTGTCTAAGATACCTTATAGGATGAGCACACTTGAGTTGGTGGATATGGAAATGAAATTGAAAGGGATGTTGGAAAAGGGATATATTAGACCTAGTGTGTCACTGGGGGGAGCACCAACATTATTTGTCAAGAAGAAGGATGGTACTCTCAAGTTATGCATTGATTATTGACCATTAAAAAACATGACCATCAAGAAACAATATCCACTACCTAGGATCAATGACCTCTTTGATCAAATGAGAGGGGCCACAACTTTTTCTAAGATAGATTTGTGTTATGGATATCATCAAGTCAAGATCAAGGATAAGGATATCTATAAAACTACATTTAAGACAAGTTATGGGAATTATGAGTTTGTGGTGGTGCCCTTTGGACTTACCAATGCACCAGCTAAGTTTATGTGCCTAATGAAAAGTATCCTCTGTAAGTACTTGGAAAATTTTGTTTTGGTTTTTATTGATGATATCTTGATTTATTCCAAGAACAAGGAAGAACATGAGGAGAACCTCAAGTTAGTGTTGCAAGTATTAAGAGAACACCAGTTATATTCTAAATTCAGCGAGTGTGACTTCTTTCGGAGACAGATCCATTACTTGGGTCATGTGATCTCAAAGGAAGGAGTTGCAATAGACCCTACGAAGATTAAGGAAATCATGGATGGACCTACTCCTCGGAATGTATGAGAAGTGAGATCATTTATGGGATTGGAAAAATATTACAAAATATTCATTCAAGGATTTTCAAATATTAGTCATCCAATCACTTCATTACAAAGAAAGGGGGTGAAATTTGTATGGTTAGAACAATGTGAAACAAGTTTCCAGAAGTTGAAACATCTTCTAGCTAATGCCCCCATCCTAAATATTGCAGACCCAAATAAGGATTTCTTGGTTTACACTAATGCTTGCAAGTAAGGACTCAGTGGAGTTGTAAGGTACCATATCTATTATAATAGTTGAAAACAGAAATATTGCAGAGAATAGCAGTGGAACAACACAATATATGAAACTGTGACATCAAAATAATACCATTATTGATAGGAAACAATGTTCGCTTTCCTCTTCGAGGGGGAAACCTCGAGTAGCCCAGTGCTCTATTACAATAATTCTCAAGAAAAAAACTTATCATGACTCCTACTCGTATTAATACTAATTATATCTTCTAAAGATCATTCCAGAGGAACATCCTTCTAGAAGCGAAAGCTTCTATTAGGTCTTCTTACATTGACTTATTCCAATTTATTAATAGGCCTTATTAACTAATGTCGGCCTTTATTACATGGAAATATATTATTCTATCTATGTGATGGGTTAGGGAGGTTAGGTCCCTAACATTCCCTCCCCCTTGAAAAAGAGCCTTGTCCTTAAGGCTTGAGATGAGGAAACTGTTGCAAAATGGTAGTCGGCTCCCAAGTGGCATCTTCTGTAGTTGTATCTTTCCACTGCACTAACACTTCCTTAATGGTGCGCTGACAAAGGTGACACTCCCATTGGTCCAAGACTACTTGTGGTTGCAACCAAATGGAACCTTCTTCATCCAACTAAGGGATACTAGTTTGAGTTTCAAACTTAGTACCAATCACCTTCTTTAAGCATGAGATATGAAAAACAGGATGGATCTTGGAATGATTAGGAAATGCTAATTGGTAAGCCACATGCCCCACTCGCTTGAGAATTGTATAAGGACCATAAAATTTGGGAGCAAGTTTCTGACAACGGTCTTTTTTGAGTGAAGTCTTCTTATAGGGTTGCAAACGAAGAAACACTTGGTCCCCCTCGACAAATTTTCATTCGGAATGACCTTGATCTGCTTGTCGCTTCATGCGATTTTGAGCCATGGCCAAATTTGTTTTGAGGGTGTTGAGAATGGCCTCATGAACGGCAAGATAGTTTTCAACCTATTGAAACTTTGATACACTTAGAATGTAGGAGAGAAACAAAGGAGGATTTGGTCCATATACTTCTTCAAAAGGAGTCATGCGAGTAGCGATATGGTAAGATGTGTTGTACCACCATTCAGATACAAAACACCTAAAATATGTTTCGAGACACTTGTTAACAACTTCAGTTTGGCCTTCAGTTTGGCCATCAGTTTGGCCATCATTCTGGGGATGATAGGCGTTTTTGAGATTTAATTGGGTGCCCTGGAGACAGAACAATTCTTGGCAAAAATTACTGGTAAAATTAGGATCTCGTTCAGAGACAATAGAATGAGGCATGTCATGAAGTTTGAAGATATTATCCATGAAAATTTAAGCCACCATGGATCTTGTGAAATGGTGTTGGAGATCACATAAATGAGCATATTTGGAAAGACGATCAACTACCACCATGATGATTGATTTATTGTCTAATTTAGGTAAGCCAACAATGAAGTCCATAGAAATATCCTACCAAATAGTCGACGGAATCGGGAGCGGTTGTAGTGTTCCTGGGGTCTTGATTGTTTCTCCTTTATTCCATTGATAGAAATCACATTCATCCAAAAAGGTGCAGACATATTATTTCATACCATCCCATAAAAAATAATGTTTGACCCGTTCATAGTTTTGGTGAACCTAGAATGCCCAGCTATGAGGGAAGCATGAAGATCTGAAAGAATCGTAGATTTAATTTACAACTATTTTTTGAGATACAGATGAGCTTTGTAGCGAAGCTCGTTATTGTGCCAATAGTACCCAGGAGAAACTAGATAATTGGCTTACAATTGTTGGATAAGGCCATAATTAGGGTCTTTTATCCATTCCTGTTGAGCAGCTTGGAGCCAATCTGGTACAATGAAGGAGAGAGAAAAAATGGATCCTTCATCTTCATACTTCCAGGAATGAGTGTCAACAACCACATTTTATTTTCCCTTCTTGTAAATTATCTCATAATCATATCCAAAGAGCTTGGTGACCCATTTTTGTAGCTCTGGGGAGGAAATTTGTTGTTCCAGAAAATGCTTGAGGCTCTGATGATCTATTTTAATTTGGAAGCCTTGGCCTAATAGATAAGGACGCCAAAGATCCACACCATGCAAAATAGCCAACATTTCATCTTCATCGATTGATTGTCCCAAATGGTGCTCCGAAAATTGTTTGTTGGTGAAGGCCATCGGTCGTCCTTCTTGGATGAGAACTGCACCAATTCCTTTCCCATATGCATCACATTCCAGGAAAAAAATCTTTTTGAAGTTGGGAAGGGTCAAGACATGAGTTTTTCACATAGCCTCTTTAAAAGCATGGAAGGCTTGATCAGTTGTAGGAGTCCAATTGAAAGCATTCTTTTTAAGGAGAGCAATGAGATGTGCTACAATTTTTCCATAATTCTTAACAAATTTGTGATAATATCCCATTAAACCCAGAAAAAACACGCAATCTCTTTAGAATTTTGGGGCGAGGAAAATCCTGCATAGCTTCAATTTTCTTAGGATCCACCCTTACACCATCATTGCCAACAATATGACCCAAATATTCCACTTCTGAGGCTCCAAAGGCACATTTATATTGTTTAAGGAAAAGTTGGAGATAAGAAAGGAGATGGAGAACTTGATCCACATTGGAAAGATGGGTTGTCCATGTTTTACTATAGATGAGAATATCATCAAAGAAAACTAAGACAAAATGATGGAGAAAAGGATGGAAGACATGGTTCATGATACTTTGGAAAGTAGATGGGGCATTACATAGGCCAAAGGGCATGACCAATAAATCATAGTGGTCATCATGAGTTTGAAAGGTCATCTTGGAAATGTCATCCTCTTTCATATGTATCTAGTGGTACCCGGAACGAAGATCAAGTTTAGTAAAGTATTGAGCACCACTCAATTCATCCAATAGATCATCAATGATAAGAATGGGAAACTTGTCTTCGATGGTGAGTTTTTTGAGAGCATGAAAGTAGGGACACATGCACCACATGCCTTCTTTATTGAGGACCATGACCACAATAGAAGAATAGGGGATGGTACTATGGCAGATGACACCCGCGTCGAGCAATTTGTGAACAATTTTCTCAATTTCATTATTCTAGGAAAAGGGATGACAATATGGGCAGAAATTGCGAGAAAGATTGCCTGGAACTAGAGGAATGGAATGATCATGAACACCACAAGAAGGGGGAAGGCCATGGGGAGTGGAAAAAATATTATGGTTTTTGGAGAGTACAGATTGGAGGTCATGATGCACAGATGGTGTCTCAACTGATTGAATGGCATTGATTTGGGAAATAATGCTTGAATGGAATTTTTTGAGGAGATTTCCCATTCAATGGGAACTGATGATCTCAGGGGATCATGTTGTGATGCCTTGGAACTTATATTGTTGGTCATCCTGTTGAAATTGCATGGTCAATTCCTTAAAATCCATGAGGATGGGACTGAGAGTGTGTAACAATTATGCACCCAACAGAATGTCACAACCACCCATTTCGATAGAAAACATATGATATTTTAGGTTGTATTGACAAATTTGGGATGCACATTTTCACAATGCCCCCCACATTTCATGGAACCTCCATTGGAAATCATGATTTGAAAATTCTTGACTACATGGATATAGCAATAGGTTTCTTGAGCAATGTGTTAATCAATGAAATTATGAGTTCTACCACTATCAATGATAATGATGGTATTCTGATGTTTTATGTAGCCAATTAGCTTGAGGGTTTGGGGAGCAAAGAAGCCAGTTAGTGCATTTAAGGAAATGATTGTTTCAATTTCTGGTGGATCAGATGGAGGAGTGATATGAGTTGGCTCAAGGAGCTCTACTACATGAGAAGCCTCATTCTCGTCATCAACCACATCCTAGAAGATGGCCATGAACAACTCATGTTCCTTACACTTGTACCCCAGAAAATAGTTTTCATCACAATTATAGCAAAGACCCTTGAGTTGGCGTTCAGCCATTTCTGCCCGGGTTAATTTTTGCATCTTGAGAGGGGTGGGAGGAGAGGAAACAGAGGGAAATATATTTTGTAGTGTTGGTAAAAAACAACCTGTTGGGATTCCTTGGCACATTGAGTAGCTTCCAACCAAGTCTGGGGGCGAGTCATGAGGACTTGGGTGTGAATTTCCTCCTTAAGGCCATTGATAAAGAATTCTTTGAAAAAAGTACTAGACATGCCCTCTGTTCTGAAAGCTAATTGCTCAAATGTTGCAATAAACTCTTCCATGGTATCACACTATTTCAATTTGGTCAAATGACCTAGGGACTATGTATCAGTGTCAAATTGGTCATAAAGTTCAGCGACAAATTGTGTCCAAGCTACATATCCTTGGCATGATTTTTGATGCCATTGCCACCATTGCCAACATTCAAGATCCAAATAGAGGACATCGTAATGAAGTTTGGCCAAGTCATCAGTGATGCCATGCAAGAAGTAGTGTTCCATTTGAGTAACCCAACCAGTGGGATCTAAGCCATCAAATTTCTTCACCTCCACTCATGGAATACGGAGATCACAATGAAAAGGGTTGGACTAAAACTACTGGGAATTGGAGGAAGTTGTACTTTCAAGGCTAGAAGGTGGGTCAGATGATGAATGGAGTCCAGGAATGGGCATTTTTTCCAGGACCTTGGCAGCAAATGAATCAATATGAGATTCAAGGTGGGATGCAAGCTAGCTGGAAAGGTGGGAATTGATGTATTTCCTCAGTTCCTCTTTCATGTGGTCAATTTGGGAGTCAATGTGGGTAGTGATGCAATTTTCAAGATATTGGTTGCGAGTGTTGGCCATGGTGAGGGGGAAACACAGGAAGAGGTGGAAAAGAGAGGTGGTGGAAAAGGGCAGTGGGTCCACAGAAAGACAAGGCTAAAAAATGATAGGTATCACTGGGATCAGGACAAAAAGAGGAGTCCAATGGAATAGGTCCCCGATAGAGGTATTGGGAGGGGTCGGGACCACCGAAAAAAGGGGTGTAAAATGATAGGTATCATTGCGATCAGGAGGAATAAAGGATTTCAATGGGCTAGGTCTCAAATAAGGGTGCAGGCAAGCCCCAAACTTTTTTTTTTGAACTCCTACAGAGTTATACTTCGATCTAAATAATACCGTAGTGTTAGAAATCCCAAACTCTTTATAGGAAAAAACTGATGTCAAAATGCCCAAATTTTGATTAGGAGAAATCTTGTATGTTCCCTTTTTGTGTTGCTTGTGTCCCAAGGGTTAGGTTTTTTTAGGGTTTCTACAAACAAGGGTTTTCCTTATGCTATAGCTCTCTGATATATGTGCGGTGTCGAACAGTAGTACTCGACCGAATATCTCATGGCACCAACTAAGGAGGGTAGATTGTACCCTTAGTTTTACTAGTTGATTACCCAGGTACTAGAGAGTATCTTCCTGAGTGTTGTTCTCGTTGGCACTATAGCAGTCAAGCGGCCGATCGTTTTATCCACGGAGGACTTCATGATATCTAGGTCGATCCACATACAGGTGTTTTCTGATGTGCTACCACTCAAAGGGGTACCAACAAGGGTTACAAGGGTGGCCAACAATGTGCGCTTAAGTACCACTTGTATCTCATGCGTGTATGCTTCCGTGACGGCAGATTTTTGTGCACAATGACATATATTTGTAGATTTAAGACGTCGGAATACGTTTGTACCCTTGAAAAAAATAACCCACAAATTTTTTCCAAGGAAAGTGCTCTAATATCACTTGTAAGGTACAAGATCTATTATAATAGCTGAAAACAGAAATATTGCAGAGAATAAAAGTGGAACAACACAGTAGATGAAATCAAAGCACCAAAATAATACCTTTATTGATAGGAAACAATGTTCACTTGCCTCTTCGAGGGGGAAACCTCTAGCAGAGTTGCACTCTATTACAATAATTCTCAAGACAAAACTTATCATGACTCCTACTCTTATTTATACTAATTATATCTTTTAAAGATCATTCTAGAGGAAGATCCTTCTAGAAGCGTAAGCTTCTATTGGGTCTTCTTACACTGACTTATTCCAATTTATTAAATAGGCCTTATTAACTAATGTCGGCCTTTATTACATGGAAATATATTATTCTATCTATGTGTTGGGTTAGGGAGGTTAAGTCCCTAACATGGGTCCTCATGCAAGAAGGGCATGTAATCAGCTATGAACCCAAGAAATTAAAAGAGCATGAGAAACAATATGTTACTCATGATCTGGAGCTTCCAGCTATTGTGTGTACCTTGAAGATGTGGAGGCATTAATTTCTTGGAAGAAGATTTGTGTTGATGATTGATCACAATAGGATAAAGTATTTGTTTGATTAGCCCCATTTAAATTCTAGACAAGCCAGGTGGTTGGATCTCATTTGTGAATTCGATTTTTAAATCTGACATATTAAAGGAAAGGAAAATCGAGTGGAATATGTATTCAAATGGAGTATGAAAACATTACATCTAGAAGTAGCTAGTTTTTGTAAGTCATATATAAGGCACAGAATCAAAAATTCCCTACAAGGCGATGAACACTTCAAGTTCATAAAGGAATGATTAGAGCAAGAGCCACAAGGGAAGAAGTGTGAAGGATACAAGATAATATAGGATGGGTTGTCTATGAAGGCATTAATCGACTTCATAAGTATTTAGTAAATTAATGGGGAAAAAAAAGATAAAATCAACTAAGTGTTAAGGTTTAGTCTAGATCATCCATCGGTGATCTCAATGAACATATATCATTCATTTTTCTCTATATTTGCACCATTTCCATGCCCATTGACCAATTCGTTCATCGACAATGAATTTTTAGCGCCCATCATCACTCTGGCACGATGACTCATCAGCATGTTGGCCCGATCAGTCATCGAGGATTTTTGGGCCAATTGTTCATCACATCGATGGTTGAACATTTACGTTAGATTTCCCAAAGCACAATGGTGATTTCCAAACTCCAAAAAAGGAGGAAAGAGAACATGGTGATGTGTCCAAGTCGTACATGACATGTGGCAGCAGGATTGTTAATGTTTATGCCATTATTATAGTTCTTTGCATTTCAATAGATAAGAGCAACATAAGAACAAGATCACTGAGAAATACACATTCACAAGAGACACAGCATTTATCCTGGGAAACCCTCTAGGGGAAGAAAACCCAGCAAAAACTTCCTTATCATAAATTTCTAATACAATGTTCAAGAGATAACTCAAACCAATACAGATAGTCCTCTCCAAAAGATGCGCCACTCTTCTCCTTTTCTCTCACTGGTAAGTTGCAGCTTGCCTTTTAAGAATGAGCAAGTCTGTTGTGTGATAAAGTGAGGTGCTAGCCTCTCTATATATACAATATTGGCACGTATGAAGGGTCTTCACTGGCAGGGCTGACCTCTCACTCTGGGTGGGTAAACCCACCTTTAATTTAATTATGGGTCTCAATAATAACTGTTGGGGCCGACTTCTTATTCTGCCTATTACAATTGTTTGTTGACCAATCCGCAAAAGGGAATTTGGTCCTAATACAATTACCGACATGATTAATCCACAATGGGGATTAATCCTATGAATAAAATAACAATAATAATAAGAATACTCTTTGCAGTTACATTATTTCAACACTCCTCCTTAACAAGAAGGGTATTCTTCAGCAGCATCAGGCAAGAGAGGTATGCATCATCAGTGGCATCAGGAGGATAGTATCATCAATATCATCTTGAAACATTGGCTAGCATATTTACGAGTCATCAGAAGTTTTCTTCATCAGCAGCATCATCATTCTCGAAAGAATGCCATCATCATATGCATCAATATGTATCAATAAAAATGATACCTTATCACATCACTAGGCTGGCACATCACAATACTACACTGGCTCAATGTCACAGCTGATAAGTTGGTAGCTCAGTGTCAATCACATCTTGCTTTACATCTAACAACTAGGTCAGAAGCAAGGTATACATCATCATCTTGCTTTACGTCTAACAACAAGGTCAGAAGCAAGGAATCATCTTGCTTTATGTCTAATAACTAGGTCAGAAGCAAGGAACACATCATCATCTTGCTTTACGTATAACAACAAGTTCAGAAGCAATGAATCATCTTGCTTTACGTCTAACAACTAGGTCAGCAGCAAGGAACACATCATCATCTTGCTTTACGTCTAACAATGAGGTCAGAAGCAAGGAATCATCTTGCTTTACGTCTAACAACTAGGTCAGAAGCAAGGAATCACACGGCGTCTTGATTACATCTAACAGTGAGGTCAGAAGAAATGACTCGTCTTGATTTACGTCTAACAACGAGGTCAGAAGCAAGGAACACACAACGTCTTGCTTTATGTCTAATAGTGAGGTCAGAAGCAATGACTCATCTTGATTTACGTCTAACAGCGAGATCAGAAGCAAGGAACACACAACGTCTTGCTTTACGTCTAAAAGCAAGGTCAGAAGCAATGACTCATCTTGCTTTACGTCTAATAGCGAGGTCAGAAGGAAGGAATATATATATATATATACTCCCCCTTTCAGGAAGGGTCCTTTCGGACTATACCAAGCTTATCTCGAAAGTGTTCAAACTTTACACGAGATAGAGGTTTGGTCAACACATCAGCAACCTTTTCATCCATGCTAATGTACTAGAGCTTCAAGGTTCCTCTCTATACCATGTCACGGATGAAATGATAGCGGATATTTATGTGCTTCAACCTGTCGTGGAATACAGGATTCTCTGTCATCTTTATGCAGCTCTGGTTGTCACATAGAATCACAGTTTCTCTCATCTTCAAGTCAAATAGGCCAATCAACAACTTTCGAAGCCATATAGCTTCGCAACTAGCAGAACATGTGGCAATGTACTCTGCTTCCGCTGTGCTGAGAGAAATATTGGATTGCTTCCTACTCTTCCATGAGATCATGGTTGATCCCAAACTGAAACAGCATCTGGAAGTGCTTTTTTTGTCAGCAACGCTTCCTACCCAATCTGCATCAGTGTATCCACTCAATGTGAAGTCATGATATCCATCATAGATGAGACCATAATCCATTGTACCTTTAAGGTACCTCATCACATGTTTTGCAGCCACTAGGTGAACACGTCTGAGCTCTACCAGAAACTAACTCAAGGTGTTCACTCTAAAACAAATGTCTAGTCTGGTGTTCGTCAGGTACATCAGTGATCCAATAATCTGTCTGTACAGTGTGGCATCTATCAAGTCTGACGAAGTATCGACCATCAACTTCAACTTTGTTTACATGGGTGTATTCATGGACTTACATTCTAGCATGTCAAATCTCTTTAAGATTTCGACTGTGTACTTCCCTTGGTTAAGGAATATCCTTTCTGGACTCTGCCATACCTCAAGACCTAAGAAGTAATGCATTAGGCCAAGGTCTTTCATTTCAAATTCTACGGCAAGTCTCTTTCTACATTCAGCGATGAGCTTTTCTTCTCCAGTTAAGAATAAGTCATCCACATATAGTAATAATATTACTGGTTCATTATCCATAATTTTGAAGTAGAGATTTGAGTCTGCTTTACTCTTGGTAAAGCCTAAGCTCATCAAGAAACTGTCTATACGGCCATACCAAGCTCTGGGAGCTTGCTTCAATCCGTATAAGGCTTTCT
>ML790504.1:200481-231979 GCA_009831015.1 Picea engelmannii
CTGGGAACTATTTCCCATACATCATTCTTTATTATGGATTGGTATTCCTCTGTCATGGCATCTGCCCATTCCTTCTTTTGAATGGCTTCTTCAAAGCATGTAGGTTCTTCATCAAGTAGATTGCACATCAAAGCCATGTAACTAGAGAATGGCTTTGGTCTTTTCACCTGTCTCATGGTTCCTTCTGGAACACCATACTTCTCTCGATCTTGAATAAGCTCTCTTTCCCAAGCAAGCTTTCTTTTATGGGAGAAGGTCACTTGAGGAGGTTCTTGAGCTTCTGTTATATCATGATCTTCAGAAGTCTCCTCATCATGGGAAGTTACGTCTTCCCTTACAGGTTCTACAGTTCTGGGAACTTCCCTCACGGATTGTGTAATCCTGGGATTTACATGTTCCTCTTCATATATTTCTTCAAGATGGCATCTTCTTGATTTCTTAAGTGTTTCTTCTTCATCAAACGTCACGTCCCTGCTGATCTCAATGTGGCGTTGACCAAGTATGTAGATTCTGAAGGCCTTGGAGACCTCACAGTATCCCAAAAATATTCCCTCCTTTCCGGAGGGTTCCAACTTGTTTCTTTTTTCTTTTGGTATATGAATAAACACTGGACAGCCAAATATTTTGAGATGGCTTACCTCTGGCTTCTTTCCGGTGAACATTTCTTCTAGGGTCTTGAACCCAAGTGCGCTATGGGATAATCGGTTCTGCACATAAACAGATGCCATTGTTGCTTCTGCCCATAAGCACATAGGAAGATCTTGATCATGAATCATGGTCTTTACAGCTTCCATAATTGTTATGTTCTTCCTTTCAGCTACACTGTTTTGTTGGGGATTATAGGGAGTAGTGAGTTCCCTCTTGATCCCAACATCTCTGCAGAAGTTTACAAACTCCTTTGAGGTATATTCTCCTCCATTATTTAACCTGAGTATCTTAATCTTTCTTTCAGAAGGATTCTCTATCAAGGCTTTGAATTCCTTGAATTTACTGAATACTTCATCTTTAGATTTTAAGAAATATATCCAGGTCTTACGAGAATAGTCATCAATAAATGATACATAGTATACATACCCGGTAATGGAGGATGATGGAATTGGGCCACACACATCTGAATGAATCAATTCCAATACTCCTTTTGCTTTGGTGTCCCTCTTTGGAAAAGGGTTCTTGATATTCTTCCCTTGCGCACATCCATTGCATATGCCTTCTTGATCGACCTTGAGTTCTGGTAAACCTGTGACAACTTTGCATATGTATGGTAGCGCCTTGTAGTTGATGTGGGCTAATCTTCTATGCCAAAGTTCACATGAGTTTTTGATGGCATGGGTCATGGCAGTTTCTGGGTGACCCTTCAGCTTATATAAGCCATTTTCTTCATTTCCGATTGCTTCATTTAAGGTTTCTCCCTTAGCCCACATAAGAACTTCTCCATATATGAAGGAAACTCTATAGCCTTTCTTGTCTAAAGATGATATGGAGAGTAAGTTCTTCTTTAAGCCCGGTACATAGAGTACGTCCTTCATTGTTATTGAGTTTTCTGAATCTAGCTTGTAGTTTGATTCTCCTACTCTCTTGATGGGATATTGATAATCATCTCCAAGAGTCACTTTCTGAGAAAACTTATTTTCTGAAATACAAGAGAGAGTATTTTTCTTACTCGTCATGTGTTTTGATGCACCACTATCAATGAGCCATGTGTCCTCTCCAGGTGATACAGATCCTGAGAGAGATGAGATCAAGACATGGTCCTTTATCATCTTCATAGGTGGTTCTTCATCTTCGACTATGTGGGCATGTTGTATTTTGTGCTTCCTCTTGTATTCTTCTCTTCTGACTGGACAAGAATTTGCCTTGTGTCCCATCTTATCACAATGATAGCATTGTATAGATGAGAGATCTCGTCATTTGCGTTGTCCTTTCTTCTGAAAAATTCTTGGATGAGATTCTTGGTTGTTGAATTTGTTTGATGGTTGAGGTTCTTTATGAGTTTCCCTTTTGAAGTAGGGTTTCTTCCTTCCTCCTTTTGTATGAGTATCTAGGGCTTGATCATCATCCCTTCCTAGTAGTGCTTCACGGTTGGCTACCCTTGTCTCTTCTTGGATGCATTCTTCCCATAGGATCTCAAACTGTAGTTTCTCCTTTCTGGCACATATCGTCTGGATGAAAGCATCCCAAGGTCTTGTGAGACCATTTAGAGCTGTCATTATGAATTTGTCTTCATCGATGGTGTCTCCAATCGCTTTTAACTGTTCTTTAATTTCTGAGATTCGGGAGAAATATTCTTGAATCATTTCTCCTTTCTGCATCTTGGTATTCTTCAATTGAGATCTTAGATTCATCTTTCGATTGATGTTCTTTCCTTCATATAGTTTGGTTAGAGAGTCAAACATCTCCTTTGGATTTTTCTTGGACAATACATACGGGATCAGGTGGTCTTTGATTGAATCTACAATGATTCTTTGAGCCCTGATTGAGTCCTTCTGATGCTTCACTTTCTCTACGGCATCTTCTGGTTCCTCCACTTCTTCTTTGATAAATTTTGCTAGGTCATTCTCTACAAGGATCAGACCGATCCTATACTTCTAGGCACGAAAGTTGCGTATGCCTTCTAGTTTCTCAACAAGCTTTGTGCTTGCAAACATCTTGTACTTGAGGCTATGAAAAATGACCAAAAATGAAAATGCTTGAAATCAAATTTTGACCTTACCAGGAGGTGCGCTTGGCTGAGGCGAGTACCCTGCTATACTTGGATCTGATAAAATCCAATTTTTACCCCTTCAAATCTGATCTGGGGATTTCTGGACTGGTGCTTCTAGTACTTCTGGTACTCTGGTACTTCTAGTACTTCTGGTACTGGTTTTCTGGTACTTATGGTACTTTTGTGAAACTAGGGTTTCACTTTCCGGGAGATCCAGCCACAGAAAATGTGCGCTCTAAGTGCCAAAATGATCCTTGGGGGAGGGCACATCTTTCTAGGTGGTTTTAGGGCTGAAAAGATTCACTTTTGAAAAACCCTAATTTGTAGGTACTGCAACAATGACGTTTTTCTCTTGCGAAATATGTTTCCTTCAGGTTGGCTCTGATACCATGTTAATGTTTATGCCATTATTATAGTTATTTGCATTTCAATAGATAAGAGAAACATGAGAACAAGATCACTGAGAAATACACATTCACAAGAGACACAGCATTTATCTTGGGAAACCCTCTAGGGGAAGAAAACCCAGCAAAAACTTCCTTATCATAAATTGTTAATACAATGTTCAAGAGATAACTCAAACCAATACAGATAGTCCTCTCCAAAAGATGTGCCACTCTTCTCCTTCTCTCTCACTGGTAAGTTGCAGCTTGCCTCTTAAGAATGAGCAAGTGTGTTGTGTGATAAAGTGAGGCGCTAGCCTCTCTATATATACAAGACTGGCATGTGTGAAGGGTCTTCACTGGTAGGGCCGACCTCTCACTCTGGGTGGGTAAACCCACCTTTAATTTAATTCTGGGTCTCAATAATAACAGTTGGGGCCGACTTCTTATTCTGCCTATTACAATTATCCGTTGACCAATCCACAAAAGGGGATTTGGTCCTAATACAATTACCGACATGATTAATCCACAATGGGGATTAATCCTATGAATAAAATAACAATAATAATAAGAATATTCTTTGCAGTTACATTATTTCAACAAGGATTGGCATGGCATGACACGTGTATGTTGATGTAGCATGACACATGGCGACATTGTTGACATGGCATGACATGTGGGCATTGACGTGGCATAGCATGTGCAGTAGCGTTTTGAGTTATGGTCCATCAGATTGAAAGTTAATATTTTTTGTGCGCATCGGTGATCGACCGAATGCATTTATCGGTGCGTTGACCAATTTGAACCATCAGCGTCGGATCTTTGTTGTGGGTTCCTTGTGACCCTCGGTGCATGGTCTATAGATCCATCATCCATTGGTCCGTCTTTTTTTTTTTCTTCAGTGAATTTGATTAATTTCACCATCGATGCTTTTGGGTCAATCCCCCATCAGCCTTGTTAAAAAGGGAGAAGCCACATCGACTGGAACAAATGATATAGGCCCATGTGGATGCCTCATGGACTGGATGACATCAGTTGGCATGAGTGGAGCAAGACCATGTGAATTCTACATGGACATGATGACGTTATCCTAAGGATAATTGCTTGATATATTTAAAGGATCATAATATTCTATCCAAATCTCAAAATTGAGCATAAAGGCAATCATTGGAAAGATCTTGAGTAGAATTAACCTATCAACTCAAATTCAAAGATAGAGTGATGGATAGGAAAAGTAATGTTTGTGAATATTCTATACATCCCACCAGCATAATGAAACTTGGAGGGTTGAGTGTGTTACAAGAATTGTACCTATGGAAGTTTATAGCATCTTTTTCGGTTGTAGCTACACCATTCCATGCCATCATCAGCGAGCAACAAGAGGTTCTAGTGACGAAAGAATTAGCATAAATATTTTGAAGAGATAAAACAAAATATTAGTCAAAAAGTATCACTTGCATTTCCCAATTTGCAAAATCCATTCGAAGTGGAGACATATGCAAGTGGATATGTTATGGAAGAAATCTTGTTGTAGGGAGGTAAACTAGCACACTATGATTCTGAAATGTTCCATGGTGAAGTCCAGAACTACCCTACATATGATAATGAACTTTATGCTTTGGTTCAAACTATTAAGAAATGGAAGCATTATCTAATGGGAAAGAAAACCATCATACACATTAATCGCCAACAATTGCAGTATTTGTAGGCCCAATGTAAGCTTCAACAAGCCAAACACTACAAGTGGATGATGTTTTTACAACAATTTCATCTAATCATCAAATATAACAAGGGAAACACTAATAAATTGGAAAACATGCTTTCAACGCCACCCACATCCAATATCACAGCTTTGGGAACACTCTTATGCACATGAATCCTTTCACCCATGATATATACAAAGAGGCATACATAAAAGATGAGGACTTTAAAGAGGTTTTTCAATAGCTGTAGGATCAAGTTTGTGTAGAAAAAGGTGACACTAAAGTTGACTATCATCTCTAGGATGGATTGCTCTGTAATCTAGACAATCTCTAAGTTCCTAAAGGTGAAATATCATATTTTATCAGAGAGGATCACACCTCCCAAGTTGTAGGTAATTTTGGTATTGGGAAGAAATTTTCCAAATTACAAAGGCATGTGGATTGACCTAAAATGTAAGAAGATCTAGCTAGATTTATTAGAGGATGCACACTTTGTTGTACCAACAAGCCCAATAAAAAAAATCAAGGTTTATACCATCCCTTAGATGTACCTACCAGACCAAAGCATCTCCATCAACTTCATGGGTGGTTTTCCAAGAACGAGGAAGGGAAGTGACTATCGGTATGTGGTATTTGACAGGTCTAGCAAGATGTGCATTATCACGCCTTGTAAAATTAAAGATGTGGTATTAAAGACCATCAAGGGACAATATGCAACAAATATGTTATTTGAGAAATTCTAGGTGAAATTTGGGATACCAAGGAGCATCATCTTAGATAGAGACATTAGATTTCTCAATTCCTTTTGGACTACACTTTGGGAGAAGATGGACACCAAATTGAGGAAATCCAAAACTTTCCATACATATATAGATGGGTAGATAGAATTAGTGAACAGGACATTGGTTTAGCTTTTGAGAGGTTATAATCGGAAGTATATAAGGATCTAGAATGAAAATTTTGATATATATCCAATGCTCTTATAACAAATCAATCCATACTTATAATAGTAAGTCCCCTTTTGAAACTTGTTTTGGGTATTTTCCATTTCCCTTAAATGTTGTATATGGAAAACAAGGAGGAGTGAGGAAAGACACTACAAGAGAAGCACTAAAGGCTAAAAAATTAATTGATGAGTTCAAGTAGATTCATTTGCAAGTACACGAAATATTGAACAAGTCATAGGAAAAATACAAGGATCGGAATGATTATCACAATATTGAGAAAACATCCAAGGTGGGAGATAGATTTTTGTTGCAACTAAACAAAAAAGGCTATAGAGTCCTAGTAAATAAGATAAAGGCTCTATGGTATGGTCATTTTGAAGTGTTGGAGAAGGTGGGTGATAATGCCTACAAACTTACATCACCCCCATATATGTGCATTTACTTAGTAGTGAATGTGGAGAATCCAAAACTCTATGAGCTTTCCATGTTGGATTGGGACACTAGTGTGCAAGTTTTACCTACCATAAAAGACTTGGCGCTAGAAGCTCAAGAAAAGTTAGAAAAAGATATAATTTTGCATACGAATTCTAGAACAAATAGATAGGAGCAACATGAACTTTGGCAAGTTGGGTTAAAAGGACAACTTTCATGGAAGTCCAAATGGCACTACAAGGAAAAGCTAAAGGAAAAATTTCCTCACCTTCTTCAGTAAAATATTTTGGGGACCAAAATCCTTCCTAAATGAGGAGGTATGATCTAGAATGGATCATTATATAATTTGTCATATATTTTTGTACTTTCTGGGTAGAAAATTTGGAGTTAGTAGCTTGTAGGAACAATTTTATGAGCAAGTCTTACTTTGATGATTTAGGCTCTAGAAAATTATCAAGCTTGTTTGAGGCCTTAAACAATCATTTTGGTGTTAAAACTGTGTTAACATATTTCCTATCCTCTCAACGTTGTTCTACACATCGAGAGCTTTCCAATAATGCTAAGATCACCTCAATCAAAGTTCGTATGCAGAAGTTATGCCTCCAACAAGTTTACCTATCCTATTAACCACCATGACACCGAGTGGGTGCCACATCAACTCACATTACTCACACATGTGGAACTAGTCATGTGTGGACTTTCAATAATTTCCTATAATGTCCAAAACCCTAACCCTAATCAAAAGTTGAGGCATGAAAAAACCCTTATCCTAACCTTAGATAGTTATCAAGCCATGTTAAACATTGAGCCACTAGGAAAGGAAAGGGTTTCATTTTCATTGTATTTTTTGTTGTTCCATACTTGAGCAGGGCATCAAAGAGTGGGATATTGAATTATAACAAAGGAAGTAGAAGATCTTGTAGCATCCATACAAACCATAATGTCCATGGAAACTCCATAGTGAGTGCCCTTTCTTTGTATTTGCATTTCATAACTGAGAAGAAAAGAGCAGGCATAGTCTCACCTTCTAGCTAGGTTTTTCCCATATTGGGTGTGTTATTTGCTTAGGTTCTTTCATTTCAATTTCAGTTTATTCAGGTGTTTTGAACATTAAGCTAGTAATGCTAAATCTAAATCTCAAGTAAAGCACTACATAATAAGATATTTCAACGTATTGTAACATCTATTGTGACGAAATATTACAATTGAACATACACAATAGTTTATAGATCATACAAGATTTAAATAGTTTTTTATTTCTATATGCAGATATATCATTGTTGGACTATAATTATTTCCATCAAGTACCAAGCACACTACTAGATTTTAGAGAACATCCAACAATTCATCAGAAGAGGTACTTATTCATGCACACTTGCTTTCAAGGTCACATGTATGGTTCTCTAGGGTGTTATGATAGAGCACAAGTGAAACAAGAAGTTATTCAATGCTAGGATTTTTTTTAACACAAACTGGGAAAAATTTTATTCGATAAAAGGGCATGATCGAGGCCGCTAAGTACAAAAGGAAATGTTGGTAATGTATTCCAAATCCAGCATCATAATTCTATCTATTACACAGAGGTACTTGCTAGTCCTATATAGCTTAACAGTTCTTCCAAAATATTTACAGTTTCCATAGTTTTTCAGATATCGTATGCAAATTACCATACAAAAAACAAAACTTAGCAGGATTTGTGGATTGATAGACTAAGTTTCTTCCTTTATCACTTCATCTACTGGTGATTCCACAGCCAAGTTCAAATCAGGAAACATCTTCATCTTTTTATCCTCGTGGCTTTTGAAATCTCCTTTGTCTTGGTTCTGAACTGACACTTCTGAAGTTGACGCCCTCACATCCAGTTGCCTCTACAGGGACTCTCCCTGTCTGAGAAGGAAGTCCACTTTGTCCTGAAGTTGTCCAATGATCACTTTGTGTTGGACCAAAGTGTTAAGAGCAAAGGATAAGGTCAAGTTGTGTGAATCCACTTTCAGAGAGAATCAGTGGGTGGAAATGAAATTGTCCTCCATCGACTCCTCAAATTCTATCTCTCATGCCTTTTGTGGCTCTTTCTCATTTTCCATACCAAAGGAAAGATACAAACTGGAAATTGACCATAACTATTAGGAGTGTGAGAATACTTACCATGATCTCAACCAATTTTCTCCGCTAGGAGTCGTCCTCCAACCATAGAGACAACAGGAGAAATAAGTGGCCTCCTCCGCCAAGCCACCAAAGAACCACCCCCTCTAGCCTCCATTAAAGTCTAAAGACTCTCTGGAATCGTGTCAAACATTGGTTTACCAAACCATATAACAGAATTATGATTGATATCTCCTTGTTAATGTCATGCAATACCATTCCCTTGAACTTAATAAGACCTCGATAGGCGAGGATGCATGTATTTTAGTTCCTAAAGATCTTCGCATGCACCAAAATCCCTGATGAGGCTTTCATGGCATGTATTATCCATAGCACCTCATTCCCATTCATCATTTCCACCTTTTCTCCCATCAACAAATCCATCATCGTTGAAGTTGGATTATTATTACAGAGTATTTCCTGTGATAAATTCCCATGGGAATAAGTACTCATGTTGCAGAGAGCCTCTCCACTCCTTTCCAGTGATGAGACCATCATCGAACACATCCTGAGTTTCCCCACGAGCTTGATGAAGGTGGTAGTACTTCTGCACATATACCTTCAATAACATATGTAACAAACCTAGCATTGCATGCTAGAACCACGTGTCTCCCCAACTTCGACATGGGCACATATGACCTCATTTTTTATTATACCCTCTTCCATTAGGGGTGTGCTACAAAGATGACACGCCCTTGGACTCTCAAGGAACCAAGGGCCATACCAATTGCCTTATTTTCCATCCCATCTTCTTCCTGATTATTTTATCGTAGGATATGGAAGAATTGAGCTTGGGAGGTGGTCAAGAGTAGCTTTGTTGTCTCGATAATTCTCTAAAGCTTGGCATATTTAGGTGCAGAACCCAATACAAAATATATGATGGTGTTTTTAGAGTCACCCACTATTGTTATATTATTGATCTGATATTTATGTGTTAGCATGAGCCCTTGGTAAATCGCATAGGCTTTGGCCACATTATTTGAAGCAATGTCCAAATTTCAGGAAAAGTCCTCTGCCTCCCATTCAATGCTAGGGTTATTATTCAATATAATCATATTAAACCTTTTGTTCATATCATTGATAAATATTAACCAAAAATTATGTAAAAGTCAAATATTATGTAATGACCCAACCACACTTCTTTACCAATGGTTGTGGTTTTTCATTCCTATTCTAATAATTTGGAAATCAAACCAAACTTTGTAATTATTTAGTTTTATGATGCTCATGTAAAAAAAAGAAATTCAAATGAAACACATTTTATTTTTGTCTATTAAATAGAATTACTAACAATCTTGGTTATTATTGAAATAAATGTTGTTGTTATTATTGAAATAAATGTTGTTATATAAATAGTAACCAGAATTTTGGTTTCATTTTAAAATGGTCATTCCATTAGATTTGTAAATCAAACATGTTATCTAATAACACTTTTTTAATCCATAAATTAAAATAAGTTTATTCTCCTCCTCTTCAATCAAATCAAATAAATTACGTTAAATTTTTAAAACAATTTATCTTATAATATTTTTATTTTAATCCATTAATCCATAAATTAAAACTGTATCTTTTTATTTTAATCCATAATTAAAAATGTAAGTGATGTTATGATAAAGATAAAACCTGTATATTAATTCTTTAAACTCTCTTGTAAATATTTTGATTATACAAAAAAAAATGCTCAGTTCTCTTACAAATACTTTTATTATAATATACATTTACATATTACATGTAATATGTAATAGTTATAACATATTATGTAATTATTACATGTAATAGTTATAACATATTACATGTAATATGTTATAAAACATATTACATTGTTTGAGTTGTGTTACAAATTTGATTATCCTTTAAATTTAATTGGATTAATCATTTTATAAATTTAAATTTCATTTATATTATATTATTATATTATTTTTTTATTTTATTTTAAAAAATATAATTAAATTAATAAATATAATGTTAAAAAATAATTTAATCAATGTAAAATTAATTAATTAATTATATTACTTTTATTTTCAAAAATATATATAGAAAGATATGTTTTTGTGAAATTCCTCTTAAAAATAAATATAGAATTCAATGCAAATTTATGTTCATAATACATATTTAAAAAATAAATATAATAAATAAATAAATAGTTTAGTGATTTAAATTAAACTAGATTGAGATATCTACACTCACTCTTTGCAATTTTTAAGAAATGTAATATTTTTTTATTGTGTAGATGTCATTTTAAAATGTAATAATTGCATTTAACAATTTTACTTTTATTAGATGGATTTATTATATGGATGTTACTTTTAAATGTGATAATTTCACTATATTTGTATCATACATAATATGATATTTTTAATCAATTTTTCTTCCATGTAAAAGCATGTAAAAGAAAGTAATTTATTAAAAAAACAAGGAAAACAAACAACAAGTACATTAAATTGAACCAACATGATACAACTATTGAAGAAGTTGATTTTAAAACTAACAATAATATTTTTTTATTGTGTTAATGTAATTTTTAAATGTAATAATTGCATTCTCTATTTTTTAGAGTAATAATTTCACTTTTATTATGTGGATGTCATTTTTAATTGTAATGATTGCCTTCTTTATTTTTATTATATATAATATGATAATTTTCATCAATTTTTCTTTCATATAAAAGAAAATAATTTATAAAAAAATATGGAAGACAAACAACACATACATTAAATTGAACCAATATTAAAGAATTGATTTTAAAACTAAGAATAATAGTGAATAAGGAAATCTTTTAGGAAAAGTTGTATCTAAAGCTCATAAACATTTAATTCAACTATTGAAAAAGAAAACAAAGCAATCACATTTACCTTTCACAAAACATGTTGAATTCAAGTTGGATGTTAAGAAATCCATAATAAGATGTTGAGAAATCTATAAAAAAATCCATAATAATAACGCTCATGAAAACTATGTATTTTGTGGCTATAAAAAAATTATTTTTAAAAATGTATGAATGACTTGCATAGATACAATATGATTTATAATATGTCATTAACCAATGAATATTCTTTATATACAATTTAGAAAAAAGTTTTTATTTGCAATAAAAAGATGTTTATAAATTTGTTAAGTCTATTTTATTTTATTTTAGTGGATAAAATCGTAGATAAAACAATGAAACAACACCTTATTGTATATATTACATATTACATATCTAATGAATAAAGAAAAAGAGTGGTATTCATCCTTTTTAAAATCAAGGATCCCTATTAAGATTATTATTTGAAATGGATTTATCAAAATATAATAGTGGGATTTAAGTCAAATGGAGTTTCATCTATGAGGCATTTATGAAGATAACTTCATCTATGAATAGGCATTTATAAAAATATAATATAGTGGGATTTAAGTCAAATGGAGTTTCATCTATGAATAGGCATTTATGAAGATTTGACTGCGAAGTTGCTTTGTGAAGTTTCTCATAGTGCTTAACATGTGAGACACTAGCTATAACAAAGGTTGGAAAACTTAAAAGTTTAATATACTTATTTCAAATTGAAAGTTGCAAGACTTTGAATTCATCGAATCTAATAGTTTTTTGGGAATAGTTTTCTTTGAAACAAGTGATGAAGAGAGTTGTCGAAATTATGTCAACATTATTACAAAAATGGAAACATGATGATAATACAATATATGAATTGGAACAACACTTCAAGTTCAATATGCTAGCAAGCATTTTAACTAAATTAAATAAGTTAGTCAATGATTTCAAAATGAACATATTGATATAACCTCTATTGGTATGCAATTAAGCATGTTGATTGAACTCTTCTTTGCAAGATATTTTTGCAAAATATATTTGAAACGAGTTCTTAACATGTTTCACATTTCTTGAAGAAATCAAACATAGAAAATTGAAGTTTATTGATAATATAAGAGCTTCAGATGTGCTTATATTAAAATTTGAACCTATACCTAATTCACTAGAGTCATATATTATAGATTATTGTATTGGGTAAAACATTCATCCAAAAGTTAATCGATTCTCACATATTTGTTTGTATTCAATGCAGAAAAATTAATCTATCCTCATTGTTACTTTGAAAAAGAGAATCTAAAACAAAAGGACAATTGAGTATCCTCATTGTTACTTTGAAAAAGAGAATCTAAAACAAAAGGACAATTGAGATACTTGTGTGAAAATTTTGATATTGAAAACTCATTGATAATTGATACAAAAAAATGTGAAGGAAACAATTTTACAATTACTCCACATTAGGCATATCCAAAAAATCTGGTTAGAACATGGGAACAATGTGGAGGAGAGTCTCACCTGAATGGGGTGTTAAAAGTTGGTGTCGCAACACCCCCTACATGTATGTCGATAGTGGGCATAGATGGAGGTGGATGCGTGGGGCTTGGGTTCTCATAGTGACAACTACCCATCCTGACGATGTATTGTGCATTGAATCTTGGTTGTATTGATGATGGAGGAAATTATAGCAAGTAGTTGTTTAGAGGTTATACAAGCCAGGTCAAAGGGCGAAGAACCAAGAACTCTGGCTACAATTAGAGGACACTATGTTCAACATGGCAAAGATGACGTCGACTTTTCTAGTTATGACTTTTCAATTTGAATTTCCTAATTAGTTCTTTGATTCTCTAGCCACCTCTTCTTGGTTTAATTCTAGTCTACTCTTGTAATCTAGTTTTCCCCCTCAACTTGCAATTTATGGGAGGGCGTATTGGGTCTATTGTAATTGACAACCACTTAGGTGGAAAATTTTCCCTCTCACAAGGAAGCATGTGTCCAACTATCTGAAGTGGTTTCATTGCTCCCCCCACCCCCCAACTTCTTAAAGAAATGGTGGGTTTCTATCACTCTAACTTTCTCTTCCTACAAATTTTGCCTTCAATCATGCTTTGGCAATTGAAGATGACAAGACTCAGTCGAGGTCGAGACCAAGAAAATTACGTGGAAGAAAGTCTAAAACAAGTACCCAGAACTTCTCCCCCAAATAGATCCCTGCTACATTACCAAAGCTAAGAAGGATGTCAATGCAACAGCTAGATATTTCCATTCTAGATTCCATGCTAAAGTCAAAAAATAAATAACTCGAATGGAAACTTCAATTAGGCAAAAGACAAATTATATGTCCAATGGGCAAATTCAAAAAGAATTTGAGGGTTGGATTCCAAACCCTAGCTTCTCATGAACCAGGGATACCAAGATATTTAGGATTATAGAATTGTACTAAATGAACAAGGCTTTTATTTCCCAAGTAGTGGAGGAAAAGATCCTCCAATGACAGGCCATCCTCCACAAACTAAACTCGTTGGACGAGTTTGAGGCAATGTTAAAAGTTGTCTTTGCTATTGATATTGTGGTCTCACAGCCCTAGGGAAATGAAAATGATGAAATGGAGACTCGTGAAGACTTTCTAGGCTTAGAGGGCACTCATTCGAATCGCATCCTCATTAAGGAAGATCCCTTGCCTCTCGTTGAAGCTCAAAAGGGAACTACTAAGCCATCTGACTCTACAAGCCAACCAATTCAAGAAATTTCTACTTCGCTTTATGTTTAGCATGGGACTTTTTATCTTTCTTCTAAATTTAATAATATGTTATAGGTTGTTATCAAACATACATAAGATTATATACGATCATCACTAGAAGGCTATCAAACTTAATGGGATCTTTTGTTATTGATCTTTTTTAACTAGTTATGGTCTTGGTTTCCCCAGTGGTAGGTCACAACGAAGCATGTATGTAGCATTTTTTATATGATATAAATTGAAGACTTATTTAGCTTAAAAACAAAAAAAAAATGTTGAAGAGGACTTTAGTGGTGTAAGTGTGATCCAAATTTAGTAAAACTATAGCAAATTGTTATTGCTCTTCCCACTAGCACTGCTAGATGTGAAAAAGGATTCCCTAAGTTGAATTGTATAAAATATGATGATAGATCTAAAATTTGTCTAAAAACATTAAACACTTTGATGTTTTTATCTGTATTAGCACTTCTAGAATTGCATAAGGTAAACAAGAATACAGTTTACGAAACTCCACGAGAATGAAAACACATTGACCTGTTTCACTAGGTAGAATAAGTTAAAATGTCAACATATTGTTTTCAATTTTGTATTGTCAAATATTTTGAGTAATGCATTTAAATAAATATTTTATATAACTATGTAAAAATGTTATTACTGTGTATATTTAATTCAAAAATTTTGTGGGTACTTTGAATTGAGAATTATAAGTTGAAAGTTGGGTTTTCACAATTAGAGGTTGTGAGATAATCATTCTAGGAATAAAATTTTAAGTCATTTTTCATTTTAGTATGAAAATAATAGTTTATTTTTCAAATTGAAATATGACCCCTTAAAATTTGATTCGTGAAATTTATTTGTCAGCGTTAACAAAATATTTCACTTGAAATTGCTACATAAAACAATCATTGCATATCCGATCTATAAACTACTCGAACAATTCATTGCAATAAATCTTGTAATATTCTGAAATCTTTTAGTATGCGGGTTTATTTCTTTAAATCTCATATTTATTATCACTATCTTATTACTCAAATTTATAAACATAACTAAAATATGAAAATGAAAGAAATAAAGTGAAATTTATTTGTCAGCATTAACAAAATATTGCACTTGAAATTGCTACATAAAACAATCATTGCATATCTTATCTATAAACTATAACAATTCTTTGCAATAAATCTTGTAATATTCTGGAATCTTTTAGTATGTAGAATCTATAAGCATAACTAAAGTATGAAAATGAAAGAACAAGCAAATGAACACACCAACCACACAAATGAACACAAGGTGTATCGTGGAAACCCGTTACAAAAGAAAACACAGCTAGAAGGTGAGGCCTATGCTCTATCATCTTTTCTTCAATTATGAAAATACAAATACAAAGAAAGGGGCATTCACCATGCAGTTGTCTTTAACACTATGGATTAAATGGTCACTACATAATCTTATTCCTCCTCTATGATGCTCTTAAATCCTACTCCTAGATACTCTACTCAACTATGGAACAAGTATAATGCTAAAAGAATAGAACTCCCTCTCCGCATAGCAACCCAATGTTTTAACATATTTTTATAGTCGTCTAGGGTTAGGGTTTTTGCATGCCTCAACCCTCAATTAGTGTCAGAGTTTTGGAGCATCTAGAATCTTCTTGAAATTCCACACGTGGCTAGCCCCACACATGAGTAATGTCGGTTGATGCAGCATCCACTCAATACCATGGTGGTCAACAAGGTAGGTCAACTTGCAAAAAACATAACTTCCACATATGAACTCCAATTGAGGTGATTTTCACACCATTGGAAAGGTCTCAATGTGTAGAACAACGTTGAGAGGCTGAAATCTATGCTCGCAAAATTTTGACACAAAAAATGTCATTCGATGCCTCAAAATGACTCTGAAAGGTTCCATACCCCAAATCTCCAAACTGAGGCCTACCACAAAAATGGACCATACAAGCCAATTCCTCCAATATTTCCACCCAAAAAGTACCAAAATAAATGATAAATTATTTAATGATCCATTCTAAATCATACCTCCCCATTTAAAGAGGCTTTTGGTCCCCGAAAGCTTTTACTAAATAAAGTGAGGAAATTTTTCTTCCACCGTCTCTCAAAAGTACAATTTTACCTTGATTGGAAGTCGTCCTTTCAACACGATCTATCATAGGTCATTATACCCCTATCTAGTAGTTATGGACTTCTTTTGCAAAATTATATCTTCTACCAACTCTCGTTGAGCTTGTGGTGCTAAATCCTCTATGGTAGGTAGGACCTACTCCTCAATTTCTCAATCCAACATGGAAGGCTCTATGCACATATATGGGGATAGACGGAATATATAAACATTATCTCCCACCTTCTCCAATACCTCAAAGGGCCATACCACAATGCCTTGATCTTCTTACAAGGACCTTGTGGCATTTCTTTGTATAGCAACAACCAAACTCTATCTCCCACCTTGAATGTTTTCTCAATTTTGCATTTATCATGTCGGGCCTTGTACTTTTCATGTGACTTCTTCAACATCTACTATACTTGAAAATGGATCTACATAATATTCTCAACAAATTTATCCACTTTCAATGCTTCTCATGTGAAGTCTTCCCTCACACCTCCTTGTTATCCATATATAACTTCCAAGGTCAAAGGTAGTGAATACCCAAAAACAAGTTTTAAAAGGGGGCTTGCTAGTATAAGTATGGATAGCGATATTAGTGTTGAATATAGCTCAAATTTGTATCACAGGTCTAGGATGCTTCTGATTGTAACCCCTCAAAAGTTGAACCAACATCCTATTGACTACTTATGTCTTCATATTTCTCTTGGATGGAATGTTCTAGATCTCTTCATCTTGGTGTCCATCTTTTCCCAAATTGTAGTCCAAAAGGCACTAAGAAATCCACAATCCCTATCTGAGATGATGCTTCTTAGTGTCCCACAGTGCACTCAGACATGTTCAAAAAACATGTTCGCTACTTCTTGTCCTTTGATGGTCTTTTTACAAGGCATAAAAATGCACATCTTGTTGACCCAACCAACTACCACAAACACATAGTCATGTCCCTTCCTAGTTGTCAAACCATCCACAAAATCCATGGAAATGCTTTCCTAGGGTTGAGTGGGTACATGTAAGGGACAATGTGAACCTTGCTTTCTATTACTGGGCTTGTAGGTACAACAAAGTATGAATCTTTTAATATACCAAGCTACATCTTCTTGCATTTTGATTCAATACATATACCTTTGTAAGTTGACAATTGTCTTCCCAATACCAAAATGTCTTGCAACCTTGAATATGTGAGCCTCTCTAATAAGTTGCAATATTTTACTTGTAGGGACACAGCTTGGCTAGTTGGTAAAGCAACCCATTCTAGAGATGATAATCAACCTTATCATCACATTCTTCTACACAAATTTGGCCCTGTAAGTGTTGAAACACCTTTTTGAAGTGCTCATCTTTTGTCTATGCCTCTTTATATGCATTATGGGTAAAAGGCCCATTGTGCATAAGAGTTTCCAAAGCTATAATCTTGGATGTGGGTGGCCTTGAAAACATATCTACCAAATTATTAGTGTTGCCATTATTATATTTGATGACTATATGAAACTGCTACAGAAACCCCATTCACTTGTAATGTTTTATTTGTTGAAGCTTACTCTAGACTTGCAAATACTACAATGGTTGGTGCTCACTGTGGATAATAGTTTTCTTACCCATTAGATAGTGCTTCCACTTCTTAAGAGCTTAAACGAGGCCATAGATCTCCCTATCATATGTAGGGTAGTTCAGGATTCCCCCGTGAAACATATCAAAATGATAGAACACTAGCTTACCTCTCTGCATCAAGACCACCACCATAGCATATCAACTTGCATTCGTCCCCAATTTGAAAGGCTTCTACAAGTTAAGAAACGCAAGGATTGATGCTTTACTGATCTTCCATTTCAGTGCATCAAAAGCTTTCTCTTGATTCTCTCTCCACTGGAAAATCTTACCACTGGCCATTATGGCATGGAGTGGCGCAAGTACCGCTGAAAAGGACAATATGATCTTCCATATGTACTTCACTACCCCATCAAAGCTTCTAACTTTAGTGGCATTAGTAAGAACTAGCACATGATGATGGCCTCCATTTTCGTATGATCTATCTTCTGCTCCCCTCCACCAATCACGAATCCCAAATACATTAATGACTATTGAGCAAACTCACATTGCTTAAGGTTAGCCAACCACAAATGTTTCTTCAGAGTCCCTAACACGTGCATAAAATGTGAGATGTGTTCTTCCCATGTAGAGATATAAACCAATATATCATCCAAATACATTATTGCAAATTAATCTAAACGAGGACACAACACATCATTTATCAATCGCATAAATGTAACTGGTGCATACCAACGATTCATATAGACCTTGCCTTGTCTTGAAGGCAATCTTCCAAGTGTCTTCTTTAATGCATACCTAGTGTTATCCCGACTTGAGATCCAACTTGGTGAAGTACTTGGCACGCTGCAACTGGTCTTACAAATCATCGATCTTAGGCAGGGAGTATTGTTTCTTGAGTGTGATCTTGTCCAAAGCTCTGTAATCAATACGCATTCATCAAGTCCAATCCTTCTTAGGTACTATGATGAGAGGTGACCCACAAGGTGAGGTGTTTGATTGAATTACTCATCGCTCCAGCAATTATTGCAATTGTTCACTTCCTTTGCATCCAAAACAGAGTATCTATATAACCAAATATTTGGTAATGGGGAATCAAGTAACAATTTATCTCATGCCCCACTTCCCTCTTAGACTCTAACCCTTTAGGTTCCTAAAATGCCCCTTTGTGCGCCTACAACAACTCCTCTAACTCATGCTTCTGCTCTTTAGTACATCCCTTTAGAGATGCCTTTACTCTTGTCGATTCATCACTTCGTTGATTCTCTCTTAAAAAAAACAATAGATACTTCTTACTGGAACTAATAAACATTTTGACTTGGTTGGCATTTAACAAAGAAATATTTGACTTACCTTTGCGTGCATTGATGATGAAAGACTTATCATCCTTATTCAGACAGCTTTGGTTTGCTCTCCTCATGAAAATCACATCCCTCGTATACATGTAGGGGCTTCCAAACAATACACCACACGTCAAGGCATACTACATCTAACTCGTCTTCATCAATAAAATATGCATTTATAGAAACTTGATTTTACACTACTTTGTGACCTTAACTCTATATCCTTGATTATCCATCCCAATGGATATGAGCTAGGATGATCATGAAATTTCAACCCAAATTTGTTGACCAAATCAACTACTATAAGGTTGCTCTGTGAACCGAAATGGAATAAAACATCTACTTTGGTATTTTTGACCCGGATATTAATATGGAAGAATTTTGTCATCTCCTTCTCTTCCTTGTGATGACAGCTACTTAGATTCACCTCCTTATGCATCGAAGTGCAAACAATCTTGTCATCCACATCTAATATCCTCTCTACCTAGTTGTCTGAATACATGCCTAACATGTTCTTTTTGGCATCCTTCTTACTATTCTTTGCATTCAGCGCTACATGTAGCTTCCAACACTTATCTTCAGTGTGACCATCAATATTACAATGGTTGCAATGGTTAAACACCTCCCACTTAGTTACTAGTGGATCATCCCCCGACTTAAGTGTCGCCATGTGGTTTTCCCACTAGGTTAATGCATGGCACTTTAGTTTCAATCAGAGAAATGAAATTTTCTACTCCTTGTTTATATTATGGACACTAAAATGCATTTCTAACTATTGCAATCAATTATTCAACTTAACAACTTATCAATCTCACCTTGGTATAGATTGATGTCCACTTTCACCTTCATTTTAAACAAAGGTTGTGAATGAGTGATAACACTGTAACTTGATTGCTCTTTCTCATACTCTTTTTCCTACTCCCTTTTTTATGTCTACACTATCTCTCGATTTCTCATCCAATCCAACTTTTGTGTTAAAGCCACCAATCTCCCCAAAAAGTCAAACTTGCTCAATAGAACCGCCATGAAGAGGGCCATATTACAAGAAATATCAGCAACTTGTCCCTCTAACATCGCAAATCTCTCTTTTGTTGCATCCTGAGGGTTGTTATGACTGGACTCATCCATCATGTCTATGGTTCTGCAACTTCCTTCTGAAGCCAATTCATGAACCCTACAACATTGCACAAAAACACCAAAGAAAACTACTATAATACCCATATGATATGTAAGTTGTTATGGATATTTCATTGGAACAATTCATCACAACAGATCTTATAATATTCTGAATTCTTTTATTATGCAAGTTTATTTCCTTGGGTAACAAATTTATTATCACTAACTTATTGCTCAAATTGATTAAAATAATTGAAATATGAAAATGAAAGAACAAACTAACAAGCACATGAACCACACAAATGAACACAAGATTCATCCTAATCTCTTTTCTTTAATTATGAAAATTCAAATACAAAAAAAGAGGCACTAACTATGGAGTTGTCTTTAACACAATGGCTTGAATCACTGCTACCAAATCTTCTTCCTCTATTATGCTCTCAAATCCCACTCTTATATCCTCTACTCAACTATGAAATAATTAGAATGATAAGAGAATAGAACCTCATCTCCTTGTAGTGACCCAATGTTTAACATAGTTTGATAATCATTTAAGGCTAGGTTTTTTGCATTCCTAGACCTCAATTAGTGTTAAGGTTTTGGCCTTTTTAGAATCTTCTTGAAAGTCCACACATAGCTTGTCCCACACGAGTAATGGGGCCAACATGCTATCCACTCTATCATGGTGGTCAACAAGGTGGCTCAACTTGTGGGAAGCATAACTTTCGCATACTAACTTTGATTGAGATGATTTTAACCCCAAATCTCTAAACCGGGACATCACTAAAACAAACCTTGCAAACCAATTCCCCTACCAAGATAGATGACAAATTATATAATGATCCATTCTAAAGCAATATCAAGCACCATGAAATATCTTTACATTATGCTTTCAACAACTCAAAATGTTTTTCAATCTTCCTCAAAATTTATTTTTCCCCAATTTTAAAACGATGATTACAATTTCCACAACTTTAAAACAATGATTACAATGAGTTGCATTATATATATATATATATATATATATATATATATATATATATTATGAAAATAAATATATGAATAAAAAGCATTCAAGTAATCCTTGGTCTTCATGATTATTTATGAAAATTAACTATTATAATATAAATGAAGTAATCCCTACTCTAGATTGTTTCTCAAAATCAACTATTATAACTTAAATGAAGTAATCCTTAGTCTTAATGATTGTTTCACAAAACTAACTGTAACAATCTCTCGTAGCTTAGTGCTCAACATAAAAGATATGATTCAATAAAAATAAGTCCACAAATAATCATATTTTAATTTTAACCAAGGTTGTTATTAATCATACCAACTATTTTGTTAAATATTTTTTAATAAATGTTCCATATCACCCTCAAATGCTGGTTCTGGCAGATTCTATGCCCATAGCGGTTTGAATCTAGGTCTTTAACATGGCAAACCCTTGTGCTCAATCACTAAACCACATCCCATGGACCACACTTGCCAAATGTTAAGAATTTGAAACTATTTTCAAGATCTATTTAATCAATAAAAGTGTTGGGCATCTATGCTCTCGTAACAGATTTGAACCATCTATTTTCTCATCATAGATTTGAAGGTCCATACTAAATGTTAAGAGTCTGAAACTATTTTCAAGATATTCTACTTGAATTTGAAACTATTTTCAAGATCGTCTATTTAGACGATAGAAGTGTTGGGCATCTATGCTCTCGTTATAGATTTAACCATCTATTTTCTCATCATAGATTTGAAGGTCCATACTACAGTTAATACACTTTCATAATCACTCTTCCTAATGTACTCTTCTAATTCACTCTTCCTAATATAATTTGTCCAAACTGAAAAAAGCGAACAAATAGGAAAAGCCCATTAGCTCTATGGACTACCAAGCAAAGGCCCAAAACCATTATTATTGTAGTCGCTAAACAGGACCCCGGATTGAAGATGCCTTGGCACCTATAAAGAAAACAACATCATCTATACCTAGTAGAGACAGAAAACATTAAAAAGTATATCAAGAAATATGCTTGAAGATGCCTTGGCACCTATAAAGAAAACAACATCATCTATACCTAGTAGAGACAGAAAACATTAAAAAGTATATCAAGAAATATGCAAGAACGGAGTTCCAGAGAGTATATTTTAAAATAGATTCAGTTTTAAGATGGATCTAAGAATGTCAATTTAGTAAGCCGAGAGAACTGCACCTATATAGACCCTAAAAGATTGTTCCAACACAAATTCAATGCAATTCCTAATCATTACATTCTCCCCATCGCAATTCCTAATCATTACATTCTCCCCATCTTTGGAAGAAATTGGCCTTTTAATCAACATTTGCTCGAGTTCAACAACTTCACGCTATTGCACTCGCTAAACCCCAATGGCAACACCCCCAACTCTCCACTAATGTGAAGAGCTACAAATTCAATGCCCTCAACGAAAAGTTCAAAGTACACTTGCACTCATCCTTCAATTTCATTGTCAATTCCTACCACCTTTACTACAAGAAGAAATTCGAGGCAAGATCCAAATCAATACTCACAAAGACCTCAATATCATCACCATCAAGATGCGAAACATAGATTTTAGAATTAAAAATGCTCCCAAAGGACGTGCGATGAATGTTCTACGACTCCACTCAGAGTGTTCAATAGGTTTCTCCGAGATACTTTAGGTCAATGAATAGCATTATTAATTTTTCAAATTTCAGAGACCTGATAAAGGATCCAACTTCCAAAGAAACAGCAATGATAAAGGATCCAATTTCCAAGGAAACAGCGATACTAGGAAGTATGTAGTTACCCACGAGGTGTAGAACAATTGGTTTGTGCAGGATTTAGTTCCCATCAGTTTACAGGTTTAAACCTCATGGGGGATTGAGGGTGGGAGCCATTTGTGGGGAAAAAACTATCCCAATGGGTGTCCAAGCTCGACCAAGTCTCACACAATCATGGTGACACCTCATGGGGAGGGATTGAGGTGAGAAACATTTGTGGGGAAAAAACTATCCCAATGGGTGTCCAAGCTCAACCGAGTCTCACACAATCCTGGTGACAGCATCCCACTCTTGGGCAGATCATTTTTCCATCCAACACTGGGGCTGATGCCAACCTAGGCACAGCCTAGCTTGGAAAATAAAATTAAAAAATAAGGGGTGTAGTTGTACTTGGTACAACACCACAGTTAATTCATCAATGATGTTGACAGGTGGTTAAAAATTTTGGACCTTAAATTTTACATATTTCTTGGACTACGTAAGTTGACAGAAATAAAAGTTTAGTCTTAAGAGGAAGAATTGTCCTTCTAGGACGGATTTGAAACCCTTGGAAGGGTTGTGAGACAGGTTCAATTTTGATAACTGCTCATGGCTGTTTGAACACAGGTTTAAATTTGATTGCTGCTCATGGCTGTCTTGAAGAGAACAAGCCCTACCTAGACACGTTCAATTTTAATAACTACGCATCGCTGTCTTGAAGAGAACAAGCCCTACCTATTCTCGCTACCTATTGAAAAACTTAAAATTAACACCCCAATGTGAACCTTGCTATTGATGGCTAAAAGAGTAATAATTCGTAGTGTGGACCTTTGGCGTCTTGTTGAATTGATCAAATAACAGTTACATCTATTAAAAATCACAAGTGAGGTGTTGCATCTATTTAAAAACATGGTAAACTGTAGTTTAGATACCCAATCAGGTCATCTTTTAGATGAGGAAATCCTAATTTGCAATTTCAACCTTATAATACATAAGTTTAAACCAATGGAGTCTTGTTGAATTGATCGAATCACAATTAAGTCTATTAAAAATCATTAGTAAACTTAAGTGTGTAACATCTACTAAAAACCCTAAACTTTAGGTCATTTTCCAGATGAGGAAATTCTAATTTGCAATTTCAACCTTCTAGTTCACAATTTCCATGACCCGTCACATTGGAAAATAGCATGTAGCTATGGCATCAACCATCTTACGAGCCAATCAATTATCACCTTGCTTCCTGAGTTATTTTCCTTAAATGACTACCCACAATTTCCAATTTCAAAATGGCACCCAAGATTTCCACCTTGCCTTCTAGCAACCTATTATGATTGCATGACATGACAAGCTTTTCAAACAAACTTCAAACAATTGACAAACCTTTCTATCTTTTTTCTTTTATTGCTAGTGTGAGTTGTCTTATATTTAAAGACAAGACACTAATGAACTGGTACTTCTGCCATTTAAGCAACACAAGCTGAAGAGAAAGTACATGACAGGGAGTTCTCAAACAGTTTTTAAATAGGCAAAGGCTAACCTAGGCATTGCTGATTTTCGCACTGAAAGTTTCTCAAGAATATTGAATTCTTAGTTGAGCTATCAAAAGTCCATTGCCCATAACTTGATTGAGCATACAATGTTAGGAATATAATGCATAGTGTTATAGAGAGTACAAGTGTTACAGTATGGTTATTAAGAGTCTTACCATGTTTAACAAACTTCGAACAATGGACAAACCTTTCTATCTTTTCTCTTTTACTGCTACAGTATGGTTATTAAGATAGTCGTACCATGTTTAACAAACTTCAAACAATGGACAAACCTTTCTATCTTTTCTCTTTTACTGCTAGTATGAGTTGTCTTATATTTAAAGACAAGACACTAATGCACTGGTACTTCTGCCATTTAAGCAACTCACAAGCTGAAGAGAAAGTACATGACAGGGAACTCTCAAACAGCTTTTAAATGAGCAAAGGCTAACCTAGGCATTGCCGATTTTCGCACTGAAAGTTTCTCAAGGATATTGGATTCTTAGTTGAACTATCAAAAGTCCTTTGCCCTTAACTTGATTGAGCATAAAATGTTAGGAATATAATGCATGTTGTTATAGAGAGTACAAGTATTACAGTATGATTATTAAGACTGTAATACACTTTGGTCTTACCATGTTTAACAAAAGATAGGTTAAAAAAGAAGAATAACCATTATTACACAGTAATATCCACGAACCAGATAGTTAACTACTGATCAGAAGCTTGCCATAACAAACCTTAAATAATTTACTATCAACTAAAATTGTACAATTAAATCAAGAGTTCACAAACAAACAAAAAGGCTGCTTTACAAGCACCAGCTTGCCTTACCATAGGAACATGATCTTATGGCAAACCAGAGTTACAAGACACATCGGGAGCATAAATTGTAATGTTTATTTGTTTGAAGCCCAGGATATATATGATATAAACTATGCAATGAACAGAAAATGAAAATAGTTTAGCCTCGTGTCAATCTCAAACTCACTCGTACAAGTGACATTTTTGACACTGAATTTATAGCACAGATGTGGAACATTACCCCCCTGGTTTCGTTAGTATCTTACTTGGAGCTCAATCTGGACAATTTGGTTTTACCATATTTAACAAATGATGGGTTAAAAAATAAAAGAAAAAATGGATAATATCATACAGTAATATCCACGAACCAGAGAACTATTGATAAGAAGTTCACCATAACAAACTTTGATTAATTTACTATCAACTAAAATTGTACAATAAAATCGAAAGCTCATAACCCAGCAATTGAGCTGATAGAGCTGTTTTATAAGCACCAGCTTGGCTTACCAAAGGCACATGATCTTATGGCAAACCAGAGTTACAAGCCACATCGGGGGTATAAGTAGTAAAAGTCAAATCCCGCTAGTGCAATTGGATTTCGAGGTTTTCTTTCTGTAAGGCGGCCAAGGTTTGAAATCCAACCATGTTAAAGGTTGGTGTGGCCCGGGTTGGGTGCGATCCAATGGTGATTTTGACAGCTTAGATGCCCCTGGGTCGTGGTTTCTTAGACCACAGGCTAGTCCCACAGGTAACAGACATGCGCTAGCAAACAAAAAAATGCGGTAATGTTTTTTGTTTGAAGTCCAGGATATATATCATATGAACTATGGAAGAATCAGAAAATAAAAATAGTTTGACCCCATCTCAATCTCAACCTCACTCCCACAAGTGACATTTTCAACATTGAATTGATGGCACAAATATGGAACATTGCCCCCCTGGTTTCGGGAGGTATCTTACTTGGAGCTTAATCTGGACTATAGGGTACCAAACTCTTCTATAAAGTTAGTCACAAATTGACAGGCTTCTTATTTGGAGCTCAAAACATACTATCAGTACCCTTCTCTTCCAATAGTCATAGATTGACATATTTTGTAAATTGCATTTAATGCTTAAAAAATAATGCCTTATGCTAGGCCTGAGGACTCGAGAGGACCAATGGCTCGTCCTTCCTAAAAATACAGCATGTCATATGCACGACTTCCTTATAAATCACTATACAGTATAAACCACAAATCTTAACTTAGTCTAACCCGTGACCCATGAATGTACACATCATACCCTGGGACAATGCAGTACTTCACGTGGACTAATAACATCTAGTCATAGACTAGAATGCCTGTAGAATCTTTGCCAGCATATACACCAAAAATAAAGGAAATTATTCTATCAAGTTGGATTAAAAGAAATAAAACATCAAGGGTATCAAGAGGTGGGTTGAAGGCACCCTGTTCTACCTTATGGACACAACACAAGTGTCGCCAGAAGTAAAATTGAAATTTGCCACCGCTTCATTTATTACTACATACAAGCACATTACTTGGAACCTTTGTAAGTAAATTTGCTGGTAAAGATTTTGCCAAATTAAAATTCATACTATGGACACTTCATCATATTAAATCATCGCTAACACAATCAATGGATCTTAAATCTCCGTCATAAAGCCACACTTCTTTCCAGAAACTGTCGCAGTTGGCAACTTTACAAAGACAATAAAAGGATACATGTAGACTAGTTAAATTTGCAGAAGCCCCTTCCATTTCCAATAAAAGTCTGCAATCCAAGAAAGCCTTGGCTAGAACCTCATTCTTTGAGAGTAATGGCTAAAACTCTAGAGTGACACTGTAAGCCCCACAAGTTATTGTCTATTAATAACATCAAGTATACCAAAATACAAACAACAGAAAAATAGGCAAGAAAACCCAAAAACTAGAAGCAATGAAGAACAAGAGGCAGCAAGGATCCTACATTATTAAGTACTCTACATACAGCATGAATGTGTAAAGTCTTGTAGCCTATAATATATTGGATTAAGCTTTCCTTCAAGTAATATATTGTGGTAAAGGTCAAAGGATGCATATCATCCATTGTCTTGATCTCTCTCCAAAAGGACAATCGAGAGATTCCACTTGTTCTGGGGTTGGTCACATTCTTGGGTAAGTACTAAGGCATGTATATGTGACTGCAGTGCCATTGTATTTGAATAGGGATCAAAGAAACACAAGACATCCAAGAACCCTAGGTTTACAGAAGAGCAGTTACTTCAGCAATTTTACCAATAAGAACCACTGTCACAAAGACGGATGATGTTATCTCTAGGGAAAGTAAACATTGATATATTCTGGCTTCTTATCCTGAAGGGTTCATGTTTCACACTGCACAGCCATCATACAATCTATTAACAGTGAATATACCATTCTTCGATAACATCATATCCAGCTCTGAGGGTTATCAACAAAGCCATTTCCCTAAACCATTACAGATATTGTTCACAAGGCGTTCAGGACCAGAATGCAGTTAATGCATCTTCTGATATGTTTGCCACTGCTTACAGATTGGACTCTACTAGAGTTCATGTGTAAAGTATGTACACCAACCTAAATATATAGCTTATATTGAACATACAAAGAAATATGGAGAATTACGGAAGAAAGTGTTTCTCTAATTCCTCCTGCCTTGGGGTCCCGACTCCCTATTTTGCCTAATAATAATTCTCAAAATATTATCCAAGGTTTAGGCAATATTTTAATAATATGTTAGCTGGTGGCTTATAACCATATAACATAAGCAGGCATCAGAAGGTAAGGTACTAAACTTGGAATTTAAGATGAATGAAAATAATGCAGGCATCAAATGTCAAGGTACTAGACCTATTAAGTTATTCAATATGAATGAAATTAATGCAGGCAATAGGTCTTACACTCCAGAATTAGCAAACTCAGAGAGAACAAGTGATGTAAAAATTGTGATGAATTCAACACATTCCTCTCCACGTTTCAGCTTTGAATCTGGAGCTTCTGAAGGAAATTCACCGACAAAAAGGTCAGTAGAACAGAGCACACCAAGGAACAAACAGAGGAAACTTTGAATATCAAGGTAAGCCTCCTAGATTTGTATTTTTAAATAATAAGGAATTCGATGAAAAGGAGGAAAGGTTTTAAAAAGTTAGATTTCTTTTCTTTTTGTATGGGAACAAGTGCCTCCAGGAATTTGTTTTAGAAACATACGTTAGAAATACTTGGGTTAAAATTAAATTTTGTAACTGATGTTATCATCTATCAACGAGTATATTTTCTCCTTTTTAAGTTTGAATGTACAGGAATCCTCTTCCTACAGAAGGGTTTGTGGCTATGTGGAAGAACAACCTTGAAACTAATTCCATGGACAACAGACAAAAATTGGGATAAAACTAGAAAGTTAGAAGCCCCGGTCCAATTAAAATGTTAACCCTCTGTAGGTTGAAGTGAAAGGCCCAGACCTACCTTCATGGGGATCCTTCCCTAAAAGTTTACTTATAGTATACAACTTAGATATTTGCCTAATATTATTTATTATAAAGCCACAAAGAGTTTGTAATTTAACTAAGATTGTAGATTGTAGTAGTTGCTTTTCCTGTACAGAAAGAGGTCATTTCAAAACGAAATGACCTAAATCAAACTTGATACAAGATAGATAGAAAAGGTAGTCAATTCATAATTATAGAACCCATGGAAGTTTGTGTTAGAACCAGAAACAGAGTTATGCTACCTGAGTCTAAGTTAAAAGTTATCAA
The DNA here is from genome assembly GCA_009831015.1 of Picea engelmannii. Taxonomy (NCBI): domain Eukaryota; kingdom Viridiplantae; phylum Streptophyta; class Pinopsida; order Pinales; family Pinaceae; genus Picea; species Picea engelmannii. The sequence goes on from ML790504.1 coordinate 229,321, forward strand.
TGTCTAGTTACGAACAGAGTCGTTTGCAAAGAGGAATAGGTAAAATGATAAATCATAGCCAGGATCTTTCTGCAAGAGATTGCTAGTGAAGCTATAGAAGAAAGTCAGCCTAAAAATCAACCCATTCTGATATGGGATCCACTCAAACAGTATGGATTTTGGTTGTTGACGAGAAATTCCAGGGAGAAATATCACAAAATAAAAAGATCTCTGCTTAAAGTTTAACTGGCAGAAAACAAACCACAAGTAAAACAGGGCTCCCTCTCAATGTTTGAAACATTAATAAGGTCAAAATCATGTTATACACATAAGTTTTTAGATGATCAGAAGTTAGGTGTCTTTACAAGAGCCTCCCACTGTCTAAATGAAAATTGTTGGAAGAACTGTATAGGAGGGCATATCTAGAAGGTTTAAACTTTAGATCACCCAAAAAGTATTTCAAATTCAGTATCATGTTGTTGAGGGAAGCTTAACTGATTGGTTTGAGCTTGATTCTGTGTTGAATTTCATTTGGAATAAAGCTGTCATTTATTGCTTCAATGAAAGTGATGGGAGATGAGAATTTTGGTCCCCGAGTACAGTTGCAAATTTCTTGGCTTTTGGGATTTTCTTTTGTAACAGATGTGTACAGGTTGTGTTTCAAGATGAAGCTAGAGACTGAAGTTTGTGAATAGCTATTTCCCAAATTCATAATTGGAAAAACAAAGAAGACCGATAATCTAAGAATTAGAGGACAATTAAATGGTTGTCAAATCCTAGCCAAAACCTTGACTTCACATCTAGGTGCAACCCACACAAGCCAAAAAATGTGTAAAATACACCAACTGATGGCACCTATAAAATTTTGATCGTTATTCAGAAGTATATTCAAAGAAATGTATCTCCGCACTAACAGACAAACTAGATACATAATTTATATAACAAAGATGATTTAGTTAGAAATTCCTTGTCAGCAAAGTATCATCTCTTTCATTCTTGTGCTATATATGTTTTAACTGCAGAAAAATAAGAAATAAGAAACAAAAATGCAATGCAAAATATAAAATGTCAAAGAACACAATAAATTGTTCAAAAAATGTGTAACTAATGCTTGTTATGGAAGTACTTTCTTATAACAACCCGGCTTTCAAACAGAAACTTGGGTAAGCAAAACTCACCGACGCAAAAAGGCGATCTAGATTCTAAACAACTTCAGGAATTATAATCCGCACAATGCCATTAACTGTGCTTAACAGGTCAATCAACAAAAATTGACCACCTCCAAGAAATAGACTAGAATTGGAAATTCCTAAAGGCCTGAAAATTTATGGGACAGCATTGGCAATAATGTTAAAAATAACTCTTGATGACCTCTGCTCTTATTACCAACATAGATCCATCTTAAGTCCAGATCTATCAAGCACCAAGAGGGATCAAATCTCTTGGGGTGTAAAACTTTTTTTCATTTAAGATAAATCTAGACTAAGATGAAGAGAAGGGTAACAATATTTCTATGTAAATATCATATTTATAGTATTTTTATTTGTGTAATTTAAATCTCTCATTTTCTCTCTATATAGCAGTTTTTATATTAGGTGTACATATCAAATCTCTCTTTCATATATATATAGATATTTTTATCCTATTTATATCTATATTTGAGTAACATATAATATTACTATTATTTATTAATATATATGTTAATATTATTTTTGAAGCCGACATGTAAATGTTACCCACATATGTGACAACATCTCTATCATAATGGGCTATGTAACATTTCTATCATACTGGAATGTAGAGAACTACGCTACTCTCGGTGCAATAAACTATCTTAGTCATTTAGCCAATTAAAGTTTATAATCTACACAATAAACAAAGTTTGGTCAAAAGAAAGTATAAGATAACGTGCTGGAACAATAGAATTACTAGAAACTTAAGTTGTAGGAAACGCCTAGTTTATCCATGTCCTAGTACCCAAAACGCTACCAACCGTACGGTACGACATTTCCAAGGTAATACAAAGGAGAATGTCAACTTTTACTTAAATTTTTAACATTACCATTAATTGTTTCATGATGTTTGAGAGTGGTTCCAACCTCAATGGACTTCACATGGAGAAAGTAGAATTCATATCCCATTCAGAATTCAACAGACTTAATGGTTTTCAGAATTTCAAGGTGGACAGGATTGTAACATTTCCACTAGATTCTATCATGAATGACAGAATGGGATTGGCATTAGTCAAAACCACCAAGCTATCAGATTTTGCTTCATGTAATCATCTATGAGAGTTGAATATAGTCATGGGGTATTTTCTAAAATGTCATTTATGTGTATTATTCTTATTTTCTTGCTTATTTTCTTGCAAGACAATGTGCTATTTAAACAAAAAATTATTTATCTATATTTTTTGTATTTTTTATATACTGTGTTTCCCCCATGTACCCATTTTGGGGGGTTCACGTTTCCAAGTGTTCCCATTTCAGAAACTTGTAAATGTTTTCCACATTTCATGCAACTTAGCTAGAAACTGTGAGGCTCTGAAAGTCCCAGTACTGAGCATTAGAGAGAGAGGGAGAAGAAGATGTCAATGTCTGCTGGGGATCTTAGCCAAGGACAAGTGAGGGTGCCGATGCATTGGCAGATGATGCCCTTTGGGGAGTGACCAGGACTGAGA
>ML790505.1:12246-32463 GCA_009831015.1 Picea engelmannii
TGACGCAGCCGCACCCTCGGGCACGTCTGCTCCCACAGGATCTTCTTCTTCTCGGCCCGAAGAACTTCAAGGTTCTTCTATTTCCCTATCGAGAAATCTGCACCCCACAGATTCTCTTCAGCGCGACTCCCCTTTGTTCACTTGTCGGGAAATCGGAACTCGCAGTTTCGCAAGTTCACTGTCTATCTCTGGGCTCTCGAATCCCCGAGACCTGATGACCAATCAATGTGGACTTCTCCCCGTACCTATCGGGACTTTTTCTCTGTCACAATTTCGCAACTCGCGATGTCGTGCACTTTGAATTGCCGACTCCCAATACCCGATGCACCGAATCTCCGATGTGCACGTGTGAATTGACCTTTCAACACCCCATCGCTTCGATCGGGATTTTGGAATTCGCGGGATCGCAAATCCTAATTCCAAAGGATTCGGGACTTACCTTTTCCCGATCCCCGATATGGTATGCCACCTATCCTCCACTAACCCTGATTGTGGCCCACACAGTCCTTCCGTCGTTATATCGCGTTTCGCGACTCCAAGCTGCAAGATTTCTCTATTCTCGAAACCCCCGATTCACCGAAATCTAACTTCCTTGGATCTCCTGACATGCGTCCTCACCAAAGAACGTCTCTTGGTTCGTCAGGATATCACGGATCGCGATATCGTAGTTCCCGTTTCACCAACTTGGTGCTTCGACTCGCAATTCCCCAATACGCGATGTCACGTGCAGATCTGACGGTCCTTCTATCTCGGATCGACGAATCTTCTTCCTCCTAAGCTTTCAACCTCTTCCACACTTACATTGTAACCTCCCTACACCTCCGTGAGATCCGACGATTCATGGTGATTCACGATACCTCCTCAAAGGATTTCGACCGTCTGCTCTCCTTCAGGTGAATCCACGAAATGAAGAAGTGTCTCCCCTTGAGACTCACTCATCTATTCGCAGACCTGTGATGCTTCCTTCGGGCTTCCAATTGCAGTTCCCCTACGCTTACCCTTCAGTGAGTTTGAAGGCCTACTCCTCCTGATCTTTCCACGAATTCAGTCTTCTTGGAAACCTCTTGTGCGCACTCCTTGCGGCAACCCTTCAACCTCTACTGAGTGTTGAAGTTTATCGACTCTGCGCACTCCTACAACCGCAGTCTTCCAGAGCCTCACTCAGAATCGCAACTCTGAGACCTTTAACCAGCCTGCGCACTCCTTGCATGGCTCTTGTGCTCAACTGCACTTCTGAGATGAATGAGAACAAAGGTTATCTCTAATTGAACCCTTCTATCAACGCACTCCTTACAGACAAATTCGACTGCACTCCTTGCAGGAATCTTCTGGCTCAATCAGAGAAACAATTGAAACTCATCCCTTCACCTTCCTAGACATCAATTCACACATGAAATCACATACAGAGCATATAAAAGAAAATGCATGACAGGAAATAAACATCCATGAGCATAACATCAATACACAAAGAAACAACACAAACCATGAATTTGAATCAAAGCTTTCTTCTATTAATTCAAATGTCTGTACATGGGTGTTCTTCATACAATTCTCTGTATGCTCTTCTTCTTATTGAACAATGTTGCTAATGTTACAATGTACAAAGGAGGGTGTCTATATCCGTTTTCCCTCTCAGACTCTAAAGCTATCAAATCTAAATTAAATTCCTATCTACCAGCATTAAATCTATTAAATATCAACTATCTACCTAAGGACGAGAGCTATCCGCTCAAGGTCCATTACAATATATGAGTGTGCCTTCATAAATGGCTTCATTAAAGACTTGTGCAACAATTCCAAAGTATTTTCAAAAATTTGTGCTGGCTTATCTAGCTGTCCTCCGCTTCCGCGTTGGCTCGCTTGATGGTTCGGTGATGCTCCTGCATACTCCTCGGCTTGAAAACTTTCATGGGCTCCTATCCATGAGCTCCTGCACGGTATGTACATGCTTTTGTATCATGGCTTCGCTCTCCCATCTGGCATCTTCCATTGGGTGATTCTTCCACTTGACCAGATACTCGAAGTACTGCTTCTACCTGGTCTTCTTACCCATTCTCTTGTCCAGTATGCATTCCATATGTGACTTCTCTGCAACTGGCAATTGCTTCATCCACTGGATCACTAGCTCCTCAGTTCCAGTTTCTGCTTCTCCAGCCTTTTATGGGTATAAATCTGCGATATTGAATATCGGAGATATCCCGATGCCATCCGACAACTCAAACTCATAAGCATTTTCTCTGAATTTTCTCAAGACCTTGCATGGCTCGATTTTCTTCATTTTCAACTTATTGTATGTTCCTCTCGGGAACTGTTCCTTCCTCAGGTGTGCTATAACTATATCACCAACTTCAAACTGAAGTTGTCTCCGATGTTGATCTGCTCTGCGCTTATACTCCTGGTTCGATTCGAGCAACCTCTCCTTCACCCTGTGGTGAAGTTCCTTCATCGCCTCAGTGAATTCTTCTACACTAGCGCTACAAGTAGCAGTTTGTTCTGAATCCCTTAGTTTAGATACTCCTCTCGGCTGCATCCCATATACAACCTGAAATGGACTTCAGCTTGTGCTTCGATTCACCGAATCATTGTATGCGAATTCTGCCTGTGGCAATATGTTGTCCCAACTGTTGTGGTGCTCTGTCACCAAGCTTCTCAGCAAGTCTCCTAGACTTCTGTTCACCACCTCTGTTTTCCCATCTATCTGAGGATGATAAGCAGAAATAAACATCGATTTAGTTCCCATCTTCTTCCACAAGGTCCTCCAAAAATGTCCTATGAATTTTGTGTCTCTGTCTGAAACTATGCTTTTCGGCAACCCATGAAGTCGAATGATCTCCTTGAAGAAAAAATTTGCGATGTGAGTCGCATCGCTGGTTTTCTGGCATGGAATGAAGTGTTCCATCTTGGAAAACCTATCAACTACCACAAATATGGAATCAACACATCTTTGTGTCCTCGGCAACCCCAATACAAAATCCATGCTTATCGCCTCCCATGGCCTCTCTAGTATGGGTAATGGTTGATAAATACCTGAATTCTTCTTTCTTCCCTTCGAATGCTGACAAACTCTGCACCTGTCAATGAACCTCTTGATATCTGCATGCATCCCTGGCCAAAAATATGACTCATTCAACTTCACGAATGTTTTGTCATGGCCAAAATGTCCTGCTAAGCCTCCGCTGTGTTTTTCCTTTAACAAGTTCTCCCTCATGGAGCATTTCGGGATACACAGTTGATTTCCTCTGAACAACAATCCTTCCTTATCATATAATCTATCCAAGGACTCCTATCTCTGAGAATTGGATTCTCAGTTGTTTCATACGCTTCTCCAAAATCTACATCACCTGCGTACATGTCTCTGAGATTTTCAAAACCTAAGGTCTTGACTTGGAACTCCTGCAACAACAAACACTTCCTGCTCAAGGAATCAACCATCTTTGTTAGCAGTACCCAAAATATGCTTAAGCACAAATGTGAAATTCTGCATATATTCTACCCATTTTGCATGTTTCTGATTCAACTTCTCATGTTGACTCACAAACTGTAATGCATGGTTATCACTGTACAAAACAAATTATTTGGGTATCAAGTAATGCCTCCACTTCTTTAGTGCCTGTATGATAGCATAGAATTCTTTATCATAAGTGGAGTATTTCAGCTTTGCCTCATCGATATTCTCACTGAAATATGCAACCGACCTGTCTTCCTGACTCAAGACCGCTCCTATGGCAAAATCGCTTGCATCACATTTCACCTGAAACATCTTCAGGAAATCCGGCAACACCAACACTGGTTGTTTCGTGATCTTCCACTTCAACAGATTGAAGCTTTTCTTAGCCTCTATTGTCCAATGAAAAGACTTATGCCGCTTCTTCACTGTGTCCATCATTGCTGCGCTAATCCCACTGAAATTCCTGATGAATTTTTGGTAGAAACTAGCCAGTCCATGAAAAATTCTCACCTCAAAAACATTTCTCGGTGATGGCCAATTCTTAATTGCTCCCACCTTATCCGGATCCATCCTCAACTCATTTGCAGATATAACAAAACCTAAATAGATGAGTTATGTCTTCATAAATGAGGATTTATTCATATTAATCAACAACTTCTCTTGCTGTAGATTCCCCATCACTATAGCCAAATGCTTCAAGTGTTCTGCCACTGACTTACTGTAAATCAGTATGTCATCCAAATACACAATGAAAAATTTCCCGATGAATTCCCTTAGGACTTCATTCATTAATCTCATAAAAGTACTTGGTGCATTCGTCAAACCAAACAGTATGACTAGCCATTCATACAGTCCTTCGTTTGTCTTGAACGCTGTCTTCCACTCATCGCCTTCCCTCATGTGAATTTGATGGTATCCGCTTTTCAAATCTATCTTTGAAAAACATTTTTCCCCACTCAGGCAATTCATCAGATCATCCATTCTCGGCAATGGAAATCTGTACCTAATGGTTATTTTGTTGATCTCTCTTTAATCGATACACATCCTCCAGCCTCCATCTTTCTTCAGACTGAGTACTGTTGGAACAACACACAGACTCAAGCTCTCCCTGACCAATCCTTTGTCCAATAAATCTTGGACCTACTTCTTGACCTCCTCATTCTCTTGCGGCGTCAACCTGTACACAGATTTATTCGGAAAACTAGCCCTTGGTATGAGGTCTATGTGTTGACTCACACTCCTCATCGGTGGCAACGAATGAGGTAATTCGTCCACTATGATGTCAGCGAACTCTTCCAACAGTTCTTGAACCTCAACTAGTAGATCATCCACCCTTGTGCTAGTCAGAACGATCCTCAGTTTCTTGACCACAAAGAATTGTGGATCTTCTTTCTTCTTCACCTCTGTAAGAAGTTCCTTCCCACTCATGAGAAGTATTGTCTTGCTTACTTCCGGCTTCACCTCCTTATCCTTTATCAGAACAACATATGAGTTCTCCCATTCTTCTCCAGGGTATATGTGTTCATTCTCCCATCATGAATCACATTTCTGTCATATTGCCATGGTCTACCCAACAATAAATGACATACAACCATGGGAATAACATCACACAAAATCTTATCATTATATCCCCCTATTTTGAATTCAACCAAACATTGTTTAGTAACAGTTACCTGTTGTCCTTTCTATAGCCATGAAACTCTGTATGGGCTTGAATGATCAGTCGTCTCTAGCTCTAGCTTCTCTACCATTTCGGTTGAAACGAGATTATCCATGCTACCACTGTCCACGATGACCTTGCACACCTTGTCCTTAGTCTTGCAAGTTGTTCTAAAGACTCTGGTCCTTTGGACTGAACCCTCCACCTCCTTCTCGGGTGTCAAAAGGACTTTTCTCATCATGAGCGATCTTCCACCTTCTACATCTTCGGTCTCAACATCTTGCCTCTGTGCTTCTGTGATGTGAGCTTCTCCAATGTCCTTCTTTTTCTCTGGACACTCCTAAGACTTGTGCCCATTCTTTCCACATGTAAAGCATGTGATGACTCCACCTCTTCCTCTTCCTCTACCTCTGGTACGAGGAAAAGTATTTGCGTCAGCATAATCTCCCCTCTCCTCTATATGTTGCCCTCTCTATTCAACATGTGGCTGTCCTCGCTGTGAGGTTCCACCTCTCTCAGCTCTACCCTGAGGTTTCTTCCATTCCTATTTGGGCTTCTGGTATTTGTCCTGGGCAACTGCTTTGCCTCTGGGATGACTTCTACCTTGGCCTCGCTGACCTTTCTTATGGCTCATCTTCCCTTCAGCTTTCAAAGCCATCTTATAAAAATCCTCTACCGTCCTAATGGTAACCATGCTCAATTCATCCTGAATGTTGTATCTCATACCATTCATATATCTAGAAACCTTCTCATCATCGCTCTCTCGATGACCTGCTCCGATGTTCAGTTGATAGAATGCCTCAGTGTATTCTTTCACTGTCATCATATTCTGTCTCAGGTTCTGCATCCTCCTAAATAGAGTAATTTGGTAGTCTCTAGGGATGAACATTGCCTTCATCTTCGTAATCATTCAATCCCAACTCTTAATTTTCTTCTTACCTTTGCAACATCTATCATCTTGTAGCTCGTCCCACCATAATGCTGCATGTCCTTTCAAGCACATGATAGCATGCTTGACTTTCTTGTCCTCTTCGATATATTCATAGTCGAAGTAGGTGTCAAGAGCTCTTATCCAATATAGAATCTCTTCTGCATCAAAATTTCCCACATAGACTGGAATGTCCATCTTCGTCTTTGCACCCATCTTGGCAATAGATTTAATTAAACGTTCATTCGTTGCATCTTCGGCTGCAACTTCCTCTTCACGTTCAGCTTCAACTTCGCTGTCGAAATCACTATGATCCCTTGCACTAGCTGTGCATCTTTGAGTTGTCTCCATATCCTCGAGTCTTGCTCTGAGATCTCTCATCTGTCTCTCAATTTCTGGATTGACTACCTGCCTGCCTCTTCTTCACACCTCCCTGTCCTATGGATCAGGTGTCTGCCTTTCTCTCCTCGACGGCATGGAGAATTTATTTCTCTACTACAGAAAGCAAGAGATATTCCCGCTCTGATACCAAACCTGATGCAGCTACACCCTTAGGCATGTATTCTCCCACAGGATCTTCTTCTTCTCAGCCTGAAGAACTCCAAGGTTATTCTATTTCCCTATCGGGAAATCTGCACCCCACAGATTCTCTTTAGCGCGACTCCCCTTTGTTCACTTGTCGGGAAATCGGAACTCGCAGTTTTGCAAGTTCATTGTCTATCTCTAGGCTCTCGAATCCCCGAGACCCGATGACCAATCAATGTGGACTTCTCCCCGTACCTATCAGGACTTCTGCTCTATCGTGATTTCACAACTCGCGATGTCGTGCACTTTGAATTGTCGACTCCCAATACCCAATGCGCCGAATCTCCAATGCGCACATGTGAATTGACCTTTCAACACCCCGTCGCTTCGATCGGGATTTCAGAATTCACGGTATCGTGAATCCTAATGCCAAAGGATTCGGGACTTACCTTTTCCCGATCCCCGATATGGTATGCCACCTGTCCTCCACTAACCCTGACTATGGCCCACACGGTCCTTCCATAGGAATATCGCATTTCACGACTCCGAGCTGCAAGATTTCTCTGTTCTCGAAACCCCTGATTCGTCGAAATCTGACTTCCTTGGATCTTTTGACACACGTCCTCACCAAAGAGCAGCTCTTGGTTCGTCGGGATATCGCGGATCGCGATATCGTAGTTCCCATTTCACCAACTTGGTTCTTCAACTCACGATTCCCTAAGACGCGATGTCACGTGCAGATCTGACGGTCCTTCTATCTCGGATCGACGGCTTTGCTTCCTCCTAAGATTTCAACCTCTTCCACACTTACATTGTAACCTCCCTGCACCTCCGTGAGATCCGACAAATCACGGTGATTCGCGATACCTCCTCAAAGGATTTCGACCGTCCGCTCTCCTCCGGGTGAATCCACGAAATCAAGAAGTGTCTCCCCTCGAGACTCACTCATCTATTCATAGACCTGCGATGCTTCCTTCGGGCTTCCAATTGCAGTTCCCCTACGCTTACCCTTCAGTGAGTTTGAAGGCCTACTCTTCCTGAGCTTTCCATGAATTACAGTTTGTGAGTCAAGAGGAGAAGTTGAATCAGAAACATGCAAAATGGGTAAGAAGACTAAATTCGTGGAAAGCTCAAGAGGAGTAGGCCTTCAAACTCACTGAAGGGTAAGCGTAGGGGAACTGCAATTGGAAGCCTGAAGGAAGCATCGCAGGTCTGCGAATAGACGAATGAGTCTTAAGGGGAGACACTTCTTCATTTCGTGGATTCACCCGGAGGAGAGCGGATGGTCGAAATCCTTTGAGGAGGTATCACGAATCACCATGAATCGTTGGATCTCACAGAGGTGCAGGGAGGTTACAGTGTAAGTGTGGAAGAGTTTGAAATCTCAGGAGGAAGCAGAGTCATCGATCCGAGACAGAAGGACCGTCAGATCTGCACGTGACATCGCGTATTGGGGAATCACAAGTCGAAGCACCAAGTTGGTGAAACGGGAACTACGATATCGCGATCCGCGATATCCCGACGAACCAAGAGCCTTTCTTTGGTGAGGATGCATGTCAGGAGATCCAAGGAAGTCGGATTTCGACGAATTGGGGGTTTCGAGAATAGAGAAATCTTGTAGCTCGAAGTCGCGAAACGCGATATTCCGACGGAAGGACCGTGTGGGCCACAGTCAGGGTTAGTGGAGGACAGGTGGCATACCATATCAAGGATTGGGAAAAGGTAAGTCCTGAATCCTTTGGCATTAGGATTCGCGATCCCACGAATTCTGAAATCCCGATCGAAGCGACGGGGTGTTGAAAGTTCAATTCACACGTGCCCATCGGAGATTCGGCGCATCGGGTATCGGGAGTCGGAAATTCAAAGTGCACGACATCGCGAGTTGCAAAATCGTAACAGAGCAGAAGTCTCGATAGGTACAAGGAGAAGTCCACATTTATTGGTCATCGGGTCTCGGGGATTATAGAGCCCAGAGATAGACAGTGAACTTGCGAAACTATGAGTTATGATTTCTCGACAAGTGAACAAAGGGGAGTCGCGCTGAAGAGAATCTATGGGGTGCATATTTCCTGATAGGGAAATAGAAGAACCTTGGAGTTCTTCGGGCCGAGAAGAAGAAGATCCTGTGGGAGCGGATGTGCCCGAGGGTGCGGCTGCGTCAACTGTGCATATGTTATATAACATATGCATTGTGCATATGTTCTATAACATATACATATGTTATATATTATATGCACTGTGTATATGTTATATAACATGTGCACAGTGAATATGTTATATATTATATAAACTATGCATATGATATATAACATATGCACAATGCATATGTTATATATTATATAAACTATGCATATATTCTATAACATATGCATAGTGCATATGTTATATAACATATGCACAGTGCATATGTTATAATATAAACATATGCATATGTACTATGCATATGTTATATAACATATCCACAATACATATGTTATATATTATATAAACTATGCATATGTTATATAATATAACATATGCACTGTTATTATGCACTGTGCATATGTTATATTATATAACATATGCATAGTTTATTAAAATATGACTCATTCAGCCTTCCAAACGTCTTGTCGTGACCAAAGTTCCCTGCCAATCCTCCACTGTGTTTCTCCTTTTGCAAGTTCTCCCTCATGGAGCATTTCGGAATACACAGTTGATTACCTCTAAACAGTAATCCTTCCTGGATCATGTACTCTACCCATTGGCTTCTATCTCTGAGAATTATATTCTGAGCTGCTTCATACACTTCCTTAAAATCTGGATCATCGGCGTACATGTCCCTGAGATCATCAAAACCCAACGTTTTGACTTTGAACTCCTACAACAGCAAACACTTCCTTCTCAAAGCATCAACAACTTTGTTAGCAGTACCCGAAATATGTTTAATCAAAAAAGTGAAATTCTGCATGTACTCAACCCATTTGACATGCCTCTTATTCAACTTTTCTTGTTGAGTCACAAACTGCAGAGCATGATTATCACTGTATAAGAAAAAATCTTTCGGGATCAAGTAATGTCTCCATTTCTTCAATGCCTGAATGATAGCATAAAACTCCTTATCATAAGTGGAGAATTTCACTTTCGCTTCATTCAGCTTCTTGCTAAAGTATGCTATCAGCCTGTCTTCTTGACTCAAGACTGCCCCAATTGCAAATCCACTTGCATCGCATTTCACTTGAAATGTTTTCTGGAAATTCAGCAACACCAAAACTGGTTGTTTCGTAATCTTCCTCTTCAACAGATTAAAAATTTTCTCAGCCTCTTCTGTCCAGTGAAAAGACTTGTGTATTTTCTTCACTGTATCCATCATCACTGCACTAATTCCACTGAAATTCCTGATGAATTTTTGGTAGAAACTAGCCAATCCATGAAAACTTCTCACCTCAAATATATTCCTCGGTGATGGCCAATTCTTGATCACTTCTACCTTATCTAGATCCATCCTCAACTCATTTTCCGAAATAACAAACCCCAAGTAAATGAGCTCTGTCTTCATGAATGAGGATTTCTTCATGTTTATCAACAGCTTCCCCTGCTGTAATATTTGCATCACTGTAGCCAAATGCTTCAGATGTTCTGCCATTGTTTTACTGTAGATTAGTATGTCATCCAAATACACAATGAAAAACTTTCCGATGAACTCCCTCAGGACTTCATTCATCAGCCTCATGAAGGTACTTGGCACATTTGTTAAGCCAAATGGCATAACAAGCCATTCATACAACCCTTCATTGGTTTTGAATGTTGTCTTCCATTCATCACCTTTTCTCATGCGAATATGATGATAACCGCTTTTCAAATCAATTTTTGAAAAATACTTTTCCCCAGTCAAGCAATCCATCAGATCATCCATCCTCGGTAATGGAAATATGTACCTGATGGTTATCTTTTTAATCACCCTCGAGTCAGTACACATCCTCTAGCCTCCGTCTTTCTTCATATTGAGTACTATTGGAACAACACATGGACTCAAGCTTTCTCTAACTAAACCTTTGTCCATCAAGTCTTGGACTTGTCTTCTGACCTCCTCATTTTCTTGCGGCGTCAATCTGTACGTGGCTTTGTTTGGAAAACTGGCTCCTAGTATGAGATCAATATGGTGACTCACACTTCTGATCAGTGGCAACGAACAAGATAATTCGTCCACTATTATATCATCGAACTCTTCCAGCAGTTCCTGAACTTCTTCTAGTAAATCATCCACCCTTGTGCTGGTCAAAACAATTCTAGGCTTTCTGAACACAATGAATTGTGGATCCTCCTTCTTCTTAACCTCTGTAAGAAGTTCCTTCCCACTCATGAGAAGTACTATGTTTCTTACTTTTGGTTTCACCTCTTTATCCTTGATTGGAAGCAACATGTGAGTCCTCCCATTCTTCTCTAGGGTGTATGTGTTCATTCTCCCATCATGAATCACATTCCTGTCATATTTCCATGGCCTACCCAGCAATAGATGACAAACATCCATAGGAATGACATCACATAATATTTTATTAGTGTATCCTCCTATCTTAAATTCAACTAAACATTGTTTAGTGACAGTTACCTGGTGTCCTTTTTGTAGCCACAAAACTCTGTATGGGCTTGGATGATCAATTGCCTCCAGCTCCAGCTTGTCTACCATCTCTATAGAAACAAGATTATCCATTATACCATTGTCTACAATGACCTTGCATACCCTATCCTTGGTATTGAAAGTAGTCTGGAAAAGTCTGGTCCTTTAGACTGAACTCTCCACCTCCTTCTCTGGTGTCAAAAGGACTTTTCGCATCATCAGCGATCTTCCGCCTTCAGCGTCTTTTGCCTCAACATCCTACCTCTATGCTTCGACAATGTGAGCTTCTCCACTCTCTTTATTTTTGTCTGGACACTCGTAAGACTTGTGCCCATTCTTTCCACATGTGAAGCAAGTTATTACTCCACCTATTCCTCTTCCTCTAGTACGAGGAAAAGTATTGTTATCATCATAATCTCCTCTCTGCTTAGTATGTTGCCCTCGCTGTGAGGTTCCACCTTTCTCAGATCGAGTTTGAGGTTTCTTCCAGCCCTCCTTAGACTTCTGATATTTGTCCTGGGCAACTGATTTTCCTCTAGGCTGACTTCTTCCTTGGCCTCTTTGACTCTGTTTTCGGCTCAGCTTCTCTTCCGCTTTCAGAGTCATTTGATAAGCATCTTCCACCATTCGGATGGTTACCATGCTCATCTAATCCTGGATATCATATTTCAGGCCACTCATATATCTGGAAACTTTTTCATCATCACTCTCCTGATGACCTACCCTGATGTTCAACTTGTAGAATTCTTCAATGTATTCTTTCACTGACATCAACTTCTGTCTCAGGTTTTACATTCTCCTGAAAAGAGTAAATTGATAATCCCTGGGGATGAATTTCGCCTTCATCTTTGCAATCATTTTGTCCCAGCTCTTGATTTTCTTCTTTCCCTTGTAGCATATGTCAGCTTGTATTTCATCCCACCACAAGGCTGCATGTCCCTTCAATCTAGTGACATCATGCTTGACTTTCTTGTCCTCTTCGACATCTTCATAGTCAAAGTATGTGTCCAGAGCTCTAATCCAGTCTAGAAGCTCCTCTGCATCCAAGTTTCCCTCATAAACTGGAATGTCCATCTTCGATCTTGCACCCATTCTTGCAATAGCTCTAATCAAGCGTTTGTTTGTTGCATCTTCAACTGCAACCTCTTCTTCGCGTTCAACCTCAACCTCACTTTCGGAATCACTTAGATCCCCTCCACTGATTATGCGTCTTTGAGCTGTCTCCATGTCTTCGAGTCTAGCTCGTAGATCATGCATCTCTCTCTCCATAGCTGGATCTGTCATCTGCCTGCCTCTTCTTCTTGGAATTTCGCTCTTCTCTGGTGGATCGGGTGTTTGCCTATCCCTTCTCCTTGGCGGCATGGTGAATTCTCTTTATTCTCTGCTACAGAAAGAAAATAACCTTTCTGCGCTCTGATACCAAATGATGTTGATGCACGCTCCCTCCACAACCCGCAGGTCAGAAGGTTCACGTCAACACAGTATATTTCTTCTCCCACTGGCCCGAAGAACTCTAAACGTCTCTTCTATTTCCCTATCGGGGAATCTACACCCACAAAAACTCTCACGGGATCCCCTCTTTTCACTTGGGAGATCGGACTTTGCACCTTTGTGAATCTGGTGGTCGAGCGTTGGTCACTTGAATCCCCAAAACCTGAAAACAGTCAACGCTGACTTTTCTTCTTTCCTTTCGAGATTTTCCCTATCGTGATTTCGGCGATCATGATGTCGAGAAACTTGTCTCCCCAACTCCCGAATCCCGATTTGCTGAAACTCCGATACACTCGTGAGTTTGACTTTTCAACTCCACTTCACTTCATCGACACTTCGGACTTCGCAATATCATGAATCCCGATGTAAGGAATTCAGAAATTCACCCCATGAAACTCTGAAATGGTGTACCACCTGTCCACTTGCTGACTCTACGGTGGCCCACACAATCCTCTTAGTCATTGGGATTTCGCGTTTCGTGATATCGTGATTCCCGCTACCAAGTTTACGGGACTTCAACCTACAAAACCCCAATACAAGTATCTATGTGTAAATCCGACGACCCTTATGGCTCAGATCTACGGTCCTGCCCCTCCTGAGCTTAGAACCTTTAGGGAATACTCGTCGTATCTCCCCTGTTCTTCTGCGAGATCTGATGGCTCACGAAAATTCATGAATTCTCCTCAGAGAATTTTGATCGTCCATTCCTTCCCCTGGTAACTCGTCCTCCTTCGGTGCAGACTTACGATGCCTTCCTAATTCTTCCAGGTACAACTTCTCTGCGTTGTCCTTCAATAGTTTCGAAGGACTTATCCTTCCTGAGATTTTCCATGACTCTGCTTCTTCTTAGAAAAACCTCTTTCTCGCACCCTTTGCGGAAACCTTCAAACACTTCCAAGTGTTGAATTTCCTTCGACTCTGCGCACTCCTGCAGTAGTAGTCTCTCAACAATTCACTCAGGTCCACAACTCTAAGACTCTACTTGGTATGCGCACTCCTTGCAAGACTCATGTACCTGACTGCACTTCTGAATGAATGAGAACAAAAGCTACCCTATCTGAACCCTTTTTCAACGCACTCCTTGTGGACACTTCAACTGCACTCCTTGCAGGAACTCTTGCTCAGATAGAGAAACAATTGAAACTCATTCCTCTTCCCTTTCCTCTCAAATTTCAAACATTCAACAAGAAATCATTCATACACAACATAAAAGCAATTGCATGACAGAAAGAGTAAAGCATTCATGAGCATAACATTCAAAGATGCATACACAGAGAATATATGAACACCATGAGTCTGAATCACAACTTCCTTTGTATTAATCCAGAACTTTTGTACATGGAGTCTGCTACACAGCTCTCTACTTCTTCTCTATGCTCTTCACAATAATGCTTCCTCTAATTATGTTACAATACACAATGAGGGTGTCTATATCCTGTTTCCCTCTTGCGCTCTAAAACTGTCTAATCTAGAATTGAATTCTATCTACTTTACATTAACTACCATAATTTCCTTCTACCTACTAAGGATGAGAGAAATCGCTCAAGGTCAGTTTACATTTTACAAGTGCGCTCCTTCTTAATTATCTCATTTAAGATGGCGCATCAATTTCAAGGTAATTTCAAAATTTGCGCTGGCGCTTGTCCAGCTGTCTTTTGCTTCCGCGCTGGCTCACTTGAGATACTCCTTCATCATTATTGCTAGGTAGACCATGACAATATGACACAAATGTGATTCATGATGGGAGAATGAACACATACACCCTAGAGAAGAATGGGAGGACTCACATGTTGCTTTCAATCAAGGATAAGCAGGTGAAACCGAAAGTAAGCAACATAGTCCTCCTCATGAGTGGGAAGGAACTTCTTTATGAGGTTAAGAAGAAGGAAGAACCACAATTCATTGTGGTCAGAAAGCCTAGAATTGTTTTGACCAGCACAAGGGTGGATGATTTACCAGAAGAAGTTCAGGAACTACTGGAAGAGTCTGCTGATATAGTAGTGGATGAATTACCTCGTTCATTGCCACCAATTAGAAGTGTGATTCATCATATTTATCTCATACTAGGAGCCAGTTTGCTAAACAAAGCTGTGTATAGATTGACACCGCAAGAGAATGAAGAGGTTAAAAGGAAAGTCCAGAAGTTGTTGGACAAAGGACTAGTCAGACAAAGCTTGAGTCTGTGTGTTGTTCCGACAGTACTCAGTCCGAAGAAAGACGGAGGCTGGAGGATGTGTACTGACTCGAGGGCGATAAACAAGATAACCATCAGGTACAGATTTCCATTGCCAAGGATGGATGATTTGATGGATTTCTTGAGTGGGGAAAAGTATTTTTCGAAGATTGATTTGAAAAGCGGTTATCATCAGATCCACAAGAGAGAAGGTGATGAATGGAAGATAGTATTCAAAACAAATGAAGGGTTGTATGAATGGCTTGTTATGTCATTTGGCTTAACAAATGCACCGAGTACCTTCATGAGGTTGATGAATGAAGTCCTGAGGGAGTTCATCGGAAAATTTGTCATTGTGTATTTATATGACATACCGATCTACAGTAAAACCATGGCAGAGCATCTGAACCATTTGGCTACAGTGATGCAGAGATTATAGTAGGAGAAGTTGTTGGTAAACATGAAGAAATCATCATTCATGAAGACAAAGCTCATCTACTTGGGATTTGTTATTTCTTCAGATGAGTTGAGGATGGATCCAGATAAGGTGGAAGTAATCAAGGATTGGCCATCACCGAAGAATATCTTTGAGGTGAGAATTTTTCACGGATTGGCTAGTTTCTACCGAAAGTTCATCAAGAATTTCAGTGGAATTAGTGCACCGATGATGGACACAATGAACAAAAGACACAAGTCTTTTCATTGGACAGAAGAGGCTGAGAAAAATTTTAATCTGTTGAAGAGGAAGATCATGGAACAACCAGTTTTGGTGTTGTCGGATTTCCAAAAGACATTCCAGGTGAAATGCGATGCAAGTGGGTTTGCAATAGGGGCAGTCTTGAGTCAGGAAGACAGGCAAATAGCATATTTCAGTGAGAATTTGAATGAAGCAAAGGTGAAGTACTCCACTTACGATAAGGAGTTTTATGCTATCATTCAGGCATTGAAGAAATGGAGACATTACTTGATCCTGAAAGAGTTTGTCTTATACAGTGACAATCATGCACTGCAGTTTGTGACTCAACAAGAAAAGTTGAATCAGAGACATGTCAAATGGGTTGAGTACATGCAAAATTTCACTTTTGTGATTAAACACATTTCTGGTACTACTAACAAAGTTGTTGATGCTTTGAGCAGGAAGTTTCTACTATTGCAGGAGTTCAAAGTCAAAATGTTGGGTTTTGATGATCTCAGGAACATGTACACCGATGATCCAGATTTTAAAGAGGCGTATGAAGCCGTTGAGAATCCAATTCTCAGGGATAGGAGTCAATGGATAGAGTACATGATCTAGGAAGGACTACTGTTTAAAGGCAATCAACTTTGTATTCCAAAATTCTCCATGAGGGAGAACTTTCTAAAGGAGAAGCATAGTGGAGGATTGGCAGGGCACTTTGGTCATGACAAGACGTTTGCAAAGTTGAATGAGTCATATTTCTAGCCGAGAATGCGAGCAGATGTCAAGAGATTCGTAGACAGATGCAGAATTTGCCAGCATTTGAAGGGAAGGAAGAAGAATACAGGGTTTTATCAACCATTACCCATACCTGAGAGGCCGTGGGATGCAATCAGCATGGATTTCATATTGGGGTTGCCAAGAACACAAAGAGGTTTTGATTCAATCTTTGTGGTGGTGGATAGATTTTCCAAAATGGCACACTTCATTCCATGTCAGAAGACCAGTGACGCAACTCACATTGCGAATCTATTTTTCAAAGAAGTCATTCGACTTCCTGGCTACCCATGAAGTATAGTTTCAGACCGAGATACAAATTTCATAGGGAACTTTTGGAGGATCTTATGGAAGAAGATGGGAACTAACTTGTCATTTAGTTCATCTTATCATCCTCAAACAGATGGACAGACAGAAGTGGTAAACAGAAGTCTGGGAGACTTGCTAAGAATCTTGGTGACAGAACACCATAGCCAGTGGGACAACATATTACCACAGGCAGAATTTGCTTATAATGACTCAGTTAACAGGAGCACAGGGTAGAGTCCATTTTAGGTTGTCTATGGCATGCAGCTGAGAGGAATTTATGAATTAAGGGATTCAGAACAAATTGCAACTAGGAGTGCTAGTGCAAAAGATTTCGCAGAGGCGATGAAGGAACTTCACAGCCAGGTGAAGGAGCAATTACATAATTCAAGCTAGGAGTATAAACGCAGAGCCGATCATCACAAGAGACAACTTCAATTTGAGGTTGGTGATTTGGTTCTGGAACATTTGAGAAGGGAAAGGTTCCCGAGAGGAACATATAATAAATTGAAGATGAAGAAAATCAGACCATGTAGGGTCTTGAATAAATTTGGGGCAAATGCTTACGAGATTGAATTACCCGATGGGATAGGAATTTCTCCGATATTCAATATCTCAGATTTGTACCCATACAAAGCTGAGGAAACAGGGACTGGAAATGAGCAGCCAGTGATCTAGTGGACAAAGAAGATGCCAGTTGAAGAAAATTCATAGATGGAGCGCATACTGGACAAAAGAGTAAGCAAGAAGACCAGGCGGAAAGAATATTTTGAATATTTGGTCAAGTGGAAGAACCATACAGTTGAATATGCCAGCTGGGAGAACGAAGCGGAGATCCAGAAGCATGGACAAACCGTGTGTGATCTCATGGACAGGAGCCCATGAAAATTTTCAAGCCAGGGAGTATGATGCAGGAGCATCTCAAGCGAGCCAGCGCGGAGACACCAGACAGCTGGACAAGCCCAGCTGCAGATTTTGAATTTCTCTTGGATTTGATGTGCGAACATAAATGTGGAAATTTAATGAAGGTGCACTTGTAAAATGTAAACAGAACTTGAGTGATTTGCTCTCATTCTTAGTAGGTAGAAGGCATTTATAGAAGTTAATGCAAGTAGGTAGAATTCAATTCTAGATTAGACAGTTTTAGAGCACAAGAGGGAAACGGGATATAGACACCCTCATTTTGTATTGTAACATGATTAGAAGTAGCATTAGTGTATGAAGAGCATAGAGAAGAAGAAGAGAACTGTGTAAGAACACCCATGTACAGATATTTGGATTAATAGAAAGAGTTTGATTCAAATTCATGGTTTCGTGTTTTTTCTCCGTGTATTGGCATTGAATGATATGCTCGTCAATGTTTGCTTCCTGTTATACATTTTCTTTATATGATGTGTATATGATTTCATGTTTTGAGTTTGAAGTCTAAAAGGAAGTAGGAATGAGTTTCAATTGTTTCTCTATCTGAACAAGGGTTCATGCAAGGAGTGCAGTTGAATTGTCTGCAAGGAGTGCGTTGACAAAGGGTTTAGATAGGGTAGCTTTTGTTCTCGTTCATTCAAAAGTGCAGTTAGGCATTAGAGTCGTGCAAGGAGTGTGCAGGCCAAGTAAAGCCTCAGAGTTGTGAACCTGAGTGAAGTATTGAGAGACTGCTATTGCAGGTGTGCGCAGGGTCGAAGGAAATTCAGCACTTGGAAGTGTCTGAAGGTTGCCGCAAGGAGTGTGCGCAAGAGTCTCCTCTAAGATTCGGAGTTATAAGGAAGCTCAGGAAGGATAAAACCCTATAACCGCTGAAAGGGTTGCACAAAAGTTGTACCTGGAAGAATTAGGAAGGCATCGTAAGTTTGCACCGCAGGTGGACAAGCTTGTGAAGGAACACTTAGTTATTCATAGAATTCACCAAGGAGGAATGGACGATTGGAATTCTCTGAGGAGGATTCACGAAATCTCGTGAGCCATCAGATCTCATGGAAGAGCAAGTGATTTACCGCAAGTATTTTAGAGGGGTTCTAAGCTCAAGAGGGGTAGGACCGTAGATCCAATCCACGAGGGCCGTTGGATTTACACGTGGATTTCCATATCGGGGTTTCGTAGGTTGAAGTCCCGTAAACTTTGTAACGGGAATCGCGATATTACGAACCGCGATATCCCAAAAGCTAAAGGGATTGTGTGGGGCCACAGAGGAGTCGGCGAAGTAGACACGTAGCGCACTACTGACACAGAGTCAATCTCTGTTGACCATTTTGGAGTTTTGTGGGGTAAAGTACCGAGCCTTTTGCATTAGGATTCATGATATTGCGAAGTCTGAAGTGCCAATGAGGTGAAGTGGCATTGAAAAGTCAAAGCGCGTGAGCGTATCAGAGTTTCGACAAATCTGGAGTCGGGAGTCGAGGAGACAAGTTTCTCGACATCGCGATCGCTGAAATTGCGATAGGGAAAATCCCGAAAGGAAAAAGGAAAGGTCAGCGTTGAGTGTTTCGGGTTTCAAGGATTCGAGAGACCAATGCTCTACCACTGGATTTGCGAAGTTGTGAAGTCCAATCTCCCAAAGTGTAAACAGGGGATCCCGTGAGAGTTTGTTGTGGGTGCAGATTTCCTGATAGGGAAAAAGAAGAACCGTTTAGAGTTCTTCGGGCCGGCGTAAAGGAAAGATCCTGTGAGCACGCGAACCTTTTGACCTGTGGGTTGAGAGGTTGCGGGCGTCGTGTGCACCAGTTATATAACATATGCACAGTGCATATGTGTTAGGACCACACTATGCACCTTTTTGCCTATACTTTTTGCCATTATTATACCCTTGATCATCCATATTTGAACCTACACTATCACTTTTTCTGATCATCTCAAAGGTATACAACGTCCTTTCTCATTACTACACGTTTAATCTGTTTTGCATAATATTTTACATCACTTTTGTACTTAACCATTGATTAGAAATGCACAAGTGTCCAAAACTGCAGATTAGCATTCAAGGCCTATTGCTGAAACACAGAACCGATGCTGAAACACGGAGCTGCTACACAGTCCGAGGTCGCAGATGCTGAAACTCGGAGCTGCTACACAATCCGAGGCCGCAGATGCTGAGACACGGAGCTGCTACACAGTCTGAGGTCACAAGATGATGAAACACAAGATATCACACAGTCCAGAGTTGCAGATGCTGAAACACAGAAGAAACTGCCAGAACCGACGATGCCGAAACACAAGGAAGCCGTCACAGTCAGCAGTCAACAGTCAGAGCGTAATCACGTGGCTGAAACAGCATCAACAACGATGAAAGAAGCTGTTACACCAGCCATAATAGAAATACCTCATTCAGCATTCGGTTGCGTGGAATCAGGACATCCTATGCTAATTTAGAAAGAAGATCCGATCTAGGATTGGATTGAGATGCATTGTAATGATTGTATCGAAGGGGTTTCCCCTTTAAATTTAGGAGAAATCACCCTTTGAGGGGATCGAAATTTTTGGGTATTGAAGCAACTCCAGAGAAGCAGGACGTACTCTATTCTTTCAATTTGTAATGTGATATTTCGACAGATGAATATAAGACTGCTTTGATTATTCGTCTCTAAGCTTTCCCGTTCCAGGGGAATCTTGTGAGAAGGGAGGGCCCACCTTCATCACAAGATTCACCCA
>ML790505.1:32563-52293 GCA_009831015.1 Picea engelmannii
GTAAGGGTCTTGTTCTCTGATTGCAGAATAGTTGTTCTTTCCCATTGCAAGTATTGTTTTAAATGTAATCCAGGATTCTTAAATTGATCTTTAAAGGTTCGCAATAGGGAAGTTACTTTCCTGTGATTTAATACAGAACTTCATTTTATTTGAGTAAGTAAGATTAGCATAAGTTTCCTTACTACAACACTAAGCTGCTTTTGAAATTGAGCATATATAGTGCGTGGTTATCTTTGAAATAAAAGACTTCCCTGGGTTGATAATTTATGTTACACTTAGTTGTTTAAAATTAATTAAGCAATTATAGTGACCAACAATATGTTATATATTATATAACATATGCACAATGCATATGTTTATATAACATATGCATATGCACTGTGCATATGTTATATAACATATGCATAGTGCATATGCATATGTTATATAATATAATATATGCACCATATGCAATATATAATATATAAACTATGCATATGTTATATAATATAACATATGCATTGTGCATATGTTATATATTATATAACATATGCACTGTTTATATATTATATATTATATATCATATGCACAGTGCATATGATATATATTATAAAAATTGTGCATATGTTATATATTATATAACATATGCAGAGTGCTAACATATGCACTGTTTATATATTATATATCATATGCACAGTGCATATGCTATATATTATAAAAAATTTGCATATGTTATATTATATAACATATTCACAATGCATGCATATGTTATATAATATAACATATGCACAATGCATATCTATAGTGCATATGTGATGCAGGAGCATCACGAGCACACCAAGCGAGCCAGCGCGGAAACGGAGGATAGCTGGACAAGCCAGCACAAATTTTGAAAATGCTTTGGAATTGTTGCGCAAACATTAAATGAATCATTTAAGATGAGGCACACTTGTACATTGTAAGGGGACCTTGAGCGGATACCTCTCATCCTTAGGTAGATAGTCGGCATTTAATAGATTTAATGCTGATAGATAGGAATTTAATTTTAGATTTGATAGATTTAGAGTCCAAGAGGGAAAATGAATATAGACACCCTCCTTTGTACAATGCAACATTAGCCTGAGCATAGAAGCAGCAGAAGAGAATGCAGAGAATTGTATGAAGAACACCCATGTATAGGCATTTGAATTAATAGAAGAAAGCTTTGATTCAAATTCATGGTTTGTGTTGTTTCTCTGTGTATTGATGTTATGCTCATGAATGTTTGATTCCTGTCATACATTTACTTTTATATGTTGTGTATGTGATTTCATGTGTGAATTGAAGTCTAAGAGGGTGAAAGGATGAGTTTCAATTGTTTCTCTAATTGAGCCAGAAGATTCCTGGAAGGAGTGCAGTCGAATTGTCTGCAAGGAGTGCATTGACAGAAGGGTTCAATTTGAATTAGCTTTTGTTCTCATCCCTCCAAAGGTGCAGTTAGGCACAGTGTCGTGCAAGGAGTGCACAGGCCAAGGGAAAGCCTCAGGGTTGCGAACCTGAGTAAGGAACTGAAAGACTGTTGCTGCAGGTGTGTGTAGAGTCAGGGGAGGCTGAACACTTGAAGTGTTCACAGAGTTTCCGCAAGGAGTGCGAGCAAAGGGTTCCCATTACTAAGAGGTTGAGAAGTTGGAGCAAGCTCAGGAGGATTAGAGCCTTAAATATGTTGAAGGACCACACAGGAGGTTTCACACCAGGAAATCCTCAAGGAGGGCGGAGCGAAGGTCAAGATCTTGTGTAGGGAATTCATGAAAATCTCGTAAACCATTAGATCTAGCAGGAGTTGCAATGGGGTTAAGCCCTAGTGATCAGAGGAGAAGTCTCGGAGGAGTCATCGAGATATTGAAGTCATCGGGAATTCCAGGAGTGAAGAAATCACAGCATCAAGAATCGCGATCTGCGATATCCTGACGAGTCATGAACCGTCCATTGTTTGGGGATGCATGTCAGAAGATATAAAGCAGTCGGGGTTCAAAGTATCAGGGTTTTCGAAGACAGAGGATTCTTGCATTTTGGAATCGCGATCCACGATATCCCGACGGGAGAATTGTGTGGGCCACGGCGGGAGTTAGTGGAGAACAGGTGGCACTCGTATCGGGGATCGGGAAAAGGTAAGTTCCAAATCCATCTACACCAAAATTTGCGATCCCATGAATTCTAAAATACCGATAGAGGTGACGGGAGGTGGAAAAGTCAACCCTCACGTGTGCATCGGTGTATCAGCATATCGGGAGTCGGGGATCAGAGAGGCAAGTTGTTTTCGACATCATAAGTGCCGAAATCCCGACGGAAGGATTCCCGATAGGAATAGGAGGCATTGACATTTACCCATCGGGTTTCGAGGTATTGGGAAGCATAGGGTGCACGACCATGGTACTCACGAAACTGTGAAGTCTGATTCCCTGATTTGAGAAGGGGGATCATTAAGAAGAGAGTTGTGGGTGCAGATTTTCCCGACAGGGAAAATAGAAGAGCTATTTAAGAGTTCTTCGGGCCGTGAGAAGAAGAAGAAGATCCTGTGTGAGCAGGCGTGCCTGTGGGTGCGACTGCGTAAGGTTTGGTATCAGAGAAGGAATATCTCTTTGCTTATGTAGCAGAGAAAGAAATTCTCCATGTCGCCCAGGAGAGAAAGACAATCACCTGATCCAGAAGATAGGGAGGTGCGAAGAAGAGGCAGGCAGGTAGTCAATCCAGAAATGGAGAGACAGATGAGAGATCTCCGAGCAAGACTCGAAGACATGGAAACAACACAAAGACGCACAGCTAGTGCAAGGGATCTGAGTGATTCCGACAGTGAAATAGAGGCTGAACGAGAAGAGGAAGTTGCAGCCGAGGATGCAGTGAATAAACGCCTAATTAAAGCTATTGTCAGGATGGGTGCAAAAGCGAAAATGGACATTCCTGTCTATGAGGGAAATCTGGATGCAAAGGAGCTACTAGATTGGATTAAAGCTCTTGACACCTACTTTGATTATGAAGATGTCGAAGAGGATAAGAAAGTCAAGCATGTTGTCACGCGCTTGAAAGGACATGCAGCATTATGGTGGGACGAGCTACAAGCTGACAGACGTTGCAAAGGCAAGCAGAAAATCAAGAGCTGGGATCGAATGATTGCGAAGATGAAAGCGAAGTTCATCCCAAGAGACTACCAAATTACTCTGTTCAGGAGGATGCAAAACCTGAGACAGAAGCTGATGATAGTGAAAGAATACATTGAAGAGTTCTATCGACTGAACATCAGAGCAGGTCATCGGGAGAGCGATGATGAGAAGGTTTCCAGATATCTAAATGGTCTGAGATATGACATTCAGGATGAATTAAGCATGGTAACCATCTGAACTGTGGAGGATGCTTATCAGATGGCTCTGAAACCGGAAGAGAAGCTGAGCTGAAAGAAAGGTCAGCAAGGGTGAGGCAGAAGTTAGCCCAGAGGTAAGGCAGTTGCCCAGGAAAAATATCTGAAGCCCAAGGAGGAATGGAATAAACCTCAGGGTAAAGTTGAGAGAGGTGGAACCTCATAGCGAGGACAGCCATATGTTGAACAGGGAGGGCAGCATACAGAGCAGAGCGGAGGATATGCTGACAGCAACACTTTTCCTCGTACTAGAGGTAGAGGAAGAGGAAGAGGTGGAGTAATCACATGCTTCACATGTGGAAAGAATGGGCACAAGTCTTACGAGTGTCCAGAGAAAAAGAAGGACATTGGAGAATCTCACATCACTGAAGTGCAGAGGCAGGATGTTGAGGCAGAGGACGCAGGAGGTGGAAGATCGCTTATGATGCAAAAAGTCCTTTTGACACCCGAGAAGGAGGTGGAAAGCTCAGTTCAAAGGACCAGAATTTTTAGAACAGCTTGCAAAACCAAGGACAGGGTGTGCAAGGTCATAGTAGACAGTGGTAGCACGGATAATCTCGTATCTATAGAGATGGTAGAGAAGCTGGAGCTAGAGACGACTGATCAACCCGACCCATACAGATTTTCGTGGCTACAGAAAGGACACCAGGTAACTGTTACTAAACAATGCTTGGTTGAATTCAAGATAGGTGGATATAATGATAAGATCTTATGTGATGTTATTCCCATGGATGTATGTCATCTATTGCTGGGTAGACCATGTAAATATGACATAAATGTGATTCATGATGGGAGAATGAACACATATACCCTGGAGAAGAATGGGAGAACCCATATGTTGCTTACGATAAAGGATAAGGAGGTGAAGCCAGAAGTACGCAACACAGTACTTCTCATGAGTGGGAAGGAACTTCTTATGGAGGTTAAGAAGAAAGAAGATCCACAATTCTTTGTGATCAGGAAGCCGAAGATTATTCTGACTAGCACAAGAATGGATGATCTACCAGATGAGGTTTAGGAACTGCTGAAAGAGTTCGTTGACATCATAGTGGATGAATTACCTCGTTCATTGCCACCAATGAGGAGTGTGAGTCATCACATTGATCTCATACCAGGAGCAAGTTTGCCGAATAAATCCGCGTATAGGTTCACGCCGCAAGAGAATGAGGAGTTCAAGAAGCAAGTCCAAGAGTTGATGGACAAAGGATTGGTCAGGGAGAGCTTGAGTCCATGTGTCGTTCCAACAGTACTCAGTCCGAAGAAAGATGGAGGCTAGAGGATGTGTACCGACTCAAGGGTGATCAACAAGATAACCATCAGGTACAGGTTCCCATTGCCGAGAATGGATGATCTGATGGATTGCCTGAGTGGGGCAGAATATTTTTCAAAGATTGATTTGAAAAGAGGATATCATCAAATTCGCATGAGAGAAGGCGATGAATGGAAGACAGCCTTCAAAACCAACGAAGGACTATATGAATGGATTGCTATGCCGTTTGGTTTGACGAATGCACCAAGTACCTTTATGAGGTTAATGAATGAAGTCCTGAGGGAATTCATCGGGAAGTTTTTCATTGTGTATTTGGATGACATACTGATTTACAGTAAATCAGTAGCAGAACACTTGAAGCATTTGGCCATTGTGATGAAGAAGCTACAACAGGAAAAGATGTTGATAAATATGAAGAAGTCCTCATTTATGAAGACAGAACTCATTTACTTGGGGTTTTTTATATCCGCAAATGAGTTGAGGATGGATCCGGATAAGGTAGAAGTGATCAAGAATTGGCCATCACCGAGAAATGTATTCGAGGTGAGAAGTTTTCATGGTTTGGCTAGTTTCTACTGGAAATTCATCAGGAATTTCAGTGGGATTAGTGCAGCGATGATGGATACAGTGAAGAAGCGGCATAAGTCTTTTCACTGGACAACAGAGGCTGAAAAGAGCTTCAATCTGTTGAAGCGGAAGATCACGGAACAACCAGTGTTGGTGTTTCCGGATTTCCAGAAAACATTTCAGGTGAAATGTGATGCAAGCGGGTATGCCATAGGAGCGGTCTTGAGTCAGGAAGACAGGCCGATTGCATATTTCAGCGAGAAGTTGAATGAGGCAAAGGTGAAATACTCCATGTATGATAAAGAATTTTATTCCATCATACAGGCACTGAAAAAGTGGAGGCATTACTTGATCCCAAAAGAATTTGTATTGTACAGTGATAACCATGCATTAGAGTTTGTGACTCAACAGGAGAAGTTGAATCAGAAACATGCAAAATGGGTAGAGTATATGCAAAATTTCACGTTTTTGATTAAGCATATTTCAGGTGCTACTAACAAAGTGGTTGATGCTTTGAGAAGGAAGTGTTTGTTGTTGCAGGAGTTCCAAATCAAAACATTGGGTTTTGAAAATCTCAGGGACATGTACGCAGGTGATGCAGATTTTGCATAGGTGTATGAAGCAGCTGAGAATCCAGTTCTCAGAGACAGAAGCCCTTGGATAGATTATATGATCTAGGAGGGATTGTTGTTCAGAGGCAATCAAATGTGTATCCCGAAATGCTCCATGAGGGAGAACTTGTTAAAGGAGAAACACAGTGGTGGATTAGCAGGACATTTTGGCCATGACAAAACATTCATGAAGCTGAATGAGTCATATTTTTTTCCGGGGATGCAAGCAGATGTCAAGAGGTTCGTTGAAAAATGTAGATTTTTCCAGCATTCTAAGGGGAGGAAGCAGAATGCGGGTTTTTATCATCCATTGCCCATACCAGAGAGGCCATGGGAGGCGATTAGCATGGATTTTGTATTGGGGTTGCCAAAGACACAAAGAGGTGTTGATTCAGTCTTTGTGGTAGTGGATAGGTTTTCTAAGATGGCACACTTCATCCCATGCTAGAAGACTAGTGATGCGACACACATCGCAAATATGTTCTTCAAAGAGATCATTCGACTTCATGGATTGCCGAAAAGCATAGTTTCGGACAGAGACACTAAATTCATAGGGAATTTTTGGAGGACCTTATGGAAGAAGTTGGGAACTAACTTGGCGTTTAGTTATACTTATCATCCTCAGATGGATGGACAAACAGAGGTGGTGAACAGAAGTCTAGGAGACTTGCTGAGAATCTTGGTGACAGAGCACCATAGCAGCTGGGATAGCATATTACCGCAAGCACAGTTTTCATACAATGATTCAGTGAATCGAAGCACAGGCCGAAGTCCATTTCAGATCGTATATGGAATGCAGCCTAGAGGAGTTTCTGAATTGAGGGATTCAGAACAGACTGCTACTAGCAGCGCTAGTGCAGAAGAATTCACTAAGGCGATGAAGGAACTTCACAGCCAGGTGAAGGAACGACTGTTGAAATCAAGCCAGGAGTATAAGCACAGAGCAAACCAGTGGAAGAGACAACTTTAGTTTGAAGTTGGTGATTTAGTTCTGGCACACTTAAGGAAAGAAAGGTTCCCAAGGGGAATATAAAATAAACTAAAGATGAAGAAAATCAGACCATGCAAGGTCTTGAGAAAATTCGGAGAAAATGCTTATGAGATTGAGTTGTCGAATGGCATCGAAATATATTTGATATTCAATATCGCAGATTTATACCCATACAGGGCTAGAGAAGCAGAGACTAGAACTGAGGAGCCACTGATCCAGTGGATGACGCAATTGCCAGTTGTAGAGAAGCTGCATATGGAATGCATACTGGACAAGCAAGTGGGTAAGAAGACCAGAAGGAAAGAATACTATGAGTATTTGGTCAAATGGAAGAACCACCCAGTGGAAGATGCCAGATGGAAGACTGAAGCAGAAATATAGAAGCATGGATAGACTGTGCAGGAGCTCATGGACAGGAGCCCATGAAATTTTTCAAGCTGAGGACTATGATGCAGGAGCATCGCGAGCACACCAAGCGAGCCAGCGTGGAAGCGGAGGACAGCTGGACAAGCCAGCACAAATTTTGAAAATGCTTTGGAATTGTTGCGCAAACCTTAAATGAATCATTTAAGATGAGGCGCACTTGTACATTGTAAGGGGACCTTGAGCAGATACCTCTCGTCCTTAGGTAGATAGTCGACATTTAATAGATTTAATGCTGATAGATAGGAATTTAATTTTAGATTTGATAGCTTTAAAGTCCAAGAGGGAAAACGAATATAGACACCCTCCTTTGTACATTGTAACATTAGCCTAAGCATAGAAGCAGCAGAAGAGCATGCAGAGAATTGTATGAAGAACACCCATGTACAAGCATTTGAATTAATAGAAGAAAGCTTTGATTCAAATTCATGGTTTGTGTTGTTTCTCTATGTATTGATGTTATGCTCATGAATGTTTGCTTCCTGTCATACATTTACTTTTATATGTTGTGTATGTGATTTCATGTGTGAATTGAAGTCTGAGAGGGTGAAAGGATGAGTTTCAATTGTTTCTCTAATTGAGCCAAAAGATTCCTGCAAGGAGTGCAGTCGAATTGTCCGCAAGGAGTGCGTTGACAGAAGGGTTCAATTTGAGTTAGCTTTTTTTCTCATCCCTCCAAAGGTGCAGTTAGGCACAGTGTCATGCAAGGAGTGCGCAGGCCAAGGGAAAGCCTCAGGGTTGCGAACCTGAGTAAGGAACTGAAAGACTGCTGCTCTAGGTGTGCGTAGATTCAGGGGAGGCTGAACACTTGAAGTGTTCGCAGAGTTTCCGCAAGGAGTGCGAGCAAAGGGTTCCCATTAATAAGAGGCTGAGAAGCTGGAGCAAGCTCAGGAGGAGTAGAGCCTTAAATCTGTTGAAGGATTTCACAAGAGGTTTCACACCAGGAAATCGTCAAGGAGGGTGGAGCGAAGGTCAAGATCTTGTGGAGGGAATTCATGAAAATCTCGTAAACCATCAGATTTAGTAGGAGTTGCAACAGGGTTAAGCCCTAGTGAGTAGAGGAGAAGTCCCGGAGGAGTCATCGGGATATTGAAGTCATCAGGAATTCCAGGAGTGAAGAAATCACAGCATCAGGAATCGCGATCCGCGATATCCCGATGAGTCCTGAACTTTCCATTGTTTGGGGACACGTGTCAGAAGATCTAAAGCAGTCGGGGTTCAGAGTATCAGGGTTTTCGAAGACAAAGGATTCTTTCATTTTGGAATCGCAATCCGTGATATCCCGATGGGAGAATTGTGTGGGCCACGGTAGGAGTTAGTGGAGAACAGGTGGCACTCATATCGGGGATCGGAAAAAGGCAAGTTTCGAATCCATCTACACCAGAATTCGCGATCCCGCGAATTCTGAAATCCCGATAGAAGTGACGGGAGGTGGAAAAGTCAACCCGCACGTGTGCATTGGTGTATCAGCATATCGAGAGTCGGGGATCAGAGAGGCAAGTTGTTTTCGACATCATAAGTGCTGAAATCCCAATGGAAGGATTCCCGATAGGAATAGGAGGCATTGACATTTACCCATCGGGTTTCGGGGTATTGTGAAACACAGGGTTCACGACCATGGGACTCACGAAACTGCGAAGTCCGATTCCCTGATTTGAGAAGGGGGATCATTAAGAAGAGAGTTGTGGGTGAAGATTTTCCCGACGGGGAAAATAGAAGAGCTATTTAAGAGTTCTTCGGGCCGTGAGAAGAAGAAGAAGATCCTATGTGAGCAGGCGTGCCTGCGGGTGCGGCTGCGTCAATATGTTATATAATATAACATATGCACTGTGCATATGTTATATATTATATAATATAACATATGCACAGTGCATATGATATATTATATAACATATGATATGTTATATATTATATATCATATGCATAGTGCATATGCTATATACTATAAAAACTGTGCATATGTTATATATTATATAACATATGCAGAGTGCATATGCTATATAATAATATGTTATATAACATATGCACTATGCATATGTTTTTGGTTTTTTTTGTAATTTAGGTTTTGTATTAGATCTCGATCAAAAAAACTTATGTCTTAGAGTTATCTGACTGTTTGGCATTGGTGCTCAATTGGGAAACCACTTCTGCCAGGTGTCCAAAGTCAAAAGAGGGGTAATGGTCCCTAGTTGGGAAACCACTGTTTCCATTTGTCTAGTATTATGGCCACTTAGGGCCAAGTGTCCAATGAAAGAAGGCATACATTCTATTTTTCCAAGCAGGGCCGAGAAAAGAAGAAAAAAGACTAAGAAATAGATAAAACATGGGGAAAATTTAGTGACCTAGACCAAGACACAGTCTAGCATAGACTTGTGCTACCTGTGCTTTTCCTTTTTCTCAATCTGTCATGGCCCTTATTAGGTCTTGCAGAAATGCCATCACGTTATCCACCCTATGCCATCTATCATCTTCCATGGATTGCACTTCATTCATGGTTGTTTTTATGTCCTTCAGCTCCTATTTGATACTATCAAGAGTGGTCAAGAGCTCTATGTCCCTAAAAATCGAAGGAGAAGGTCGGTGGGAAATAGGGGAGGAGGAAGAAGAGTTCAGGTGAGGTGAGGAGGGAGAAACTGTGGGGGCAGGACGAGGGGGTGATGGGGGAGGTGGTGCATAGCCAATTGAATTACCCATCATATCAAACCATTCCACTCTACAATTTAAGGGGTTTGAAAGTGGGGAGAGGCCAGTTTCAGGGTCCACTTTCGGAATTGACGAAGAAGGGATGACTAAGTGGGTAAGGGGAGGGGGAGAGATTTATCTTGAAGGTTGAGCATCCATGGGAGCCAGAGGAGGGAAAGAAGTTGAAGTGAAGTGTGGGGAAAAGGTTGGAGAAGGGTTATGGGCCATGCGCGACTGACCTGAAGGAGGAGATTCCCTGCCCCGGGCTCGATACCAGGCCACACCATGCCTTGATCTACCCCTGAGACATGGCATGAAGGGAGGGTCTATATGCACCAGAAGCCACCGGGATGGAGGGTAAGCACCAAAAAACTCCAAAATTTTCTAGAGAGAAACACACCAAGTCAAAGGATCATAGTTGTGGGTGAAATGAGCTTCCAGGAGGTTTCTTCGAAATAAGGGAGCATGAGAGAACTCTGCAAACTGGCTTGGAGGTGACCAGTAAGTCTCGTCATGCATCGCCATGAAGACTCACATGAGGGAGGTAAGGTGTTGAAGTATGTAGATTTTCGGATGCGCGTGTGGGAGGTCAGGTGACGACGAAGAATTTTCCAGCCAACAAGTGCCAAGTGATGGGATGTGTGTCTTCTTCCCATGTACAAGTGACTTGGTCGAGTGGCTCTTTGTTGTGAGTGTGGATGTGACATGGGGTTGCCACCTGTGGCCATGTGGCCTGGCTGGGTGGCTCATTGTGGTGTTTTGTCCATCATGATCAAATAGGCACCCCATTTAGGGGTATGCACTATGCATATGTTATATATTATATAACATATGCAATGTGCATATAACATATGCACGGTGCATATGTTATATAAAATATATAACATGTGCATTGTGCATATGTTATATAATATGTATAACATATGCACTTAGCATATGTTATATAAAATATAAAACATATGCACTTAGCATATGTTATATAAAATATAAAACATATGCACTGTGCATATGTTATATACTATATAATATATGCACAATGCATATGTTATATATATATAATATATGTTATATATAATATATAATATATGTTATATAACATATGCACTGTGCATATGTGTTATGCATTGTGCATTTGTTATATAACATATGCACAGTGCATATGTTATATTTTATATAACATACATGTGTTATACATGTGTTATGTTATATGACACATGCATTGTGCATATGTTATATGTCATATAACATATGCATATGTCATATAACATATGTTATATAATATATAACATATGCACAGTGCATATATTATGTAACATATGCACAGTGCATATATTATGTAACATATGCACAGTGCATATGTTATATATAACATATGCACTGTCCATATGTTATATATAAAATATAACAAATGCAGAGTGGATATGTTATATGAATTGTGCATATGCTATATAACATATGAATTGTGCATATGTTATATAACATATGCACCAGTGTGCATATTTTATATAACATATAGCATATGCACAGTGCATATGTTATATTACAGGTTATGAAAAGAAGATCATCTTGAGAGGATTACCCTCACTACACAATCTTTGAGCTTTAGATCATTTTCTATTGAATGTTCTCCTTGGGTAGTTTTAATCATATTCACTACAATATTTTCCACATTCACCTTTCTCATTACCATGTGGTCATTGATGTAAGAGCATCGCTCCGTCCAGCTACGCGCCAGCCAACCAGCCCACTCAGCACACATTCAAGGATGAGGAGAGGCGCAGCCCTCTCGTTTCAAATTTCAAATTTGAAATCAATGTAATTAAATGTTGTAAGGTTGTAGAGCCCAAAGGCTATGTGTATGCGTAGGCTTTAGTTAAATGACACCTTTAATTGTTGTAAGGCTGGGATCTAGATCCGATATGGACTAGACATCCATTTAATTGTAATTGAATAGAGTAGGTGAGATGGAGGGAAGAGCTCAAAGAGCCCCTCATGTAAAAGATATTATATCTTGTTTGTGAGTAAGTAAGAGTTAGTCAAGGTAGAGCTCTATGAGAGCCAAGAGAAGAGAGAACTGAGAATCAGTTGCAATCTAGTCTTTGTAACCTTGTACAGGCATTCAGATTAATATAAAGAGCAGTTTTTCATGCATGAGAGTCTTTGTGTGTTTATGTGTTGATGAATGTCTTGGTGTGTTCATATATGCTATAGATGTATGTTGTAGATGCCCATTTGCAGGGACAGATAGATTTTCCTATCTATTGAGTTATTTGATTCCAGGTCTGGGTTCTTTATGGCTTCATGCAAGGAGTGCATGACAAAGTACCATGGTCTCTGAAAGCCAGTGCAGGAGCGCACTTCTGAATTCTGCGGAATTTAAGATAGAGACATGCCAAGAGGGCGCACCAGTTGAAGTCTTAGACTCAAGGAGAAACCTCAAGGTTGTTGAACACCTTGGAGGGGAGATTGTGCAGAGGTAGACAAAGGGAAGATAAAAATTATGAGGAATTCTGTAGAAGCTCTACCAGGAGGGCATTGAGAGAATGCAATGGATGCATCGAGGAAGAAGAAATCTGGTTTGAGTTCAAAGAAGAAGACATAATCCCTACAGGATTTTGTGCAAGCTCTGTCAGGAGGGAATTGAACAGGTGCTAGAGTGCACAGGAAGAAACTCTTGGTTGATTTCTGGTACAAGAGAAGTGTCACAGAGAGGACGTTCACAGAGTTACTAAACACCCTACAGGCTCAATAAGGAGTTCTCGA
This sequence comes from Picea engelmannii, assembly GCA_009831015.1. NCBI lineage: Eukaryota > Viridiplantae > Streptophyta > Pinopsida > Pinales > Pinaceae > Picea > Picea engelmannii. The sequence continues at coordinate 45,241 of ML790505.1, forward strand.
AAATAAGTTGACAAGAGGGCACTTACATCCCTTCAGGGAAAGAAAGGGACAGAGACCTTAGAGGTCTGAGCTGCAGAAAATCTCAGAAGTGATAGCACGGTCCTGTGTAAAGATCTTGCAAGGAGCGCAGAGGTCGAGAGGAAATCCTTTGAGATTTCAGAGTTGAGTAAGCTTAGGAGGAGCAGTGCCTTAGTGCATAGGGCCATAGCCGAGGGGAGTAGAAGGATGAGATGACCCTTTGGAGGGTAAGAGTTTGACAAATCTCAAGGAGAGATAGCATCTCAAGAGTGCAGGCTTCATCGACAGGAAGTAAAGGCCGAGGCCTTTGAAACTTCAGAAATATTCCAAGGAGAAGGAAGAAGCGCATGCTTAGAGAAGAGTTACATTAGTCGTCGATTCAGGCACTGGAGAAGATCTGGACCATTGCATTTTATTTCCAGGAGCAGCAGAAGAGTGCACAAGGAAGGAGAATAGATCCAGGCCGTCAGATCTAGCCCATATGGTCAATATCCATCAGATCCAGGAAAAGGAGTGTTAATGTTTAAGCCATTATTATAGATGTTTTCATTTCATTAGATAACAATAGCATAATCCAAGAACACTGAGAAATACACAATCACAAGAGACGCACCATTTATCCTAGGAAACCCTCTAGGGGAAGAAAACCCAGCAAAACTTCCTTAATATAGATAGCCAATACAATGCCAAAAGATCTCTATGCTAAAACAGAAATTCCTCTCCAAGATATGCACCACTCTCTCTCTCTCCTTTGTTGGTAACAAATCATAACTTGCCTCTCAAAATGAGCAAGTGATTTGTGTCTAAGTGAGGTGCTAGCCTCCTTTATTTATACAAGTCTGGCACGTGTGAAGTCTCTCTTCACTGGCAGGGCTGACTTCTCAAACTGGGTGGGTAAACCCGCCTTTATTATATTTCTGGGTCTCTTTAATAACTGTTGGGGACGACTTCTTATTCTACCCATTACAATTGTCCTTTGACCAATCCACAAAAGGGGATTTGGTCCTATTACAATAACTGACATGATCAATCCACAATGGGGATTTATCCTATGAATAATATATCAATAATAATAAGAATACTCTTTGCAGTTACAATATTTCAACACTCCCCCTTAACAAGAAGGGTATTCTCCAGCAGCATATGTGAGAGAGAGAGAGGACAACATCATCAACAACATCAAGTGGGAGGATAGCATCATCAATATCATCTTGGTTGGAGTATCTCTAAATCATAGGAAGATTTCTCCATCGGAAGAATCATCATTCTCAAAGGAGTTCCATCATCATCTGCATCAATATGTATTAGTATAAAAACTGATACATCAACATCATCACAAAACAAGGTTGGCTCATCATAATACAAGACTGGCTTTACGTCACATCTGTCAAGCTGGAAGATTAGTACTTGTCTCATCTCATCGTCTTGCTTTATGTCACAGCACTCAAGATGGAAGCAAGATACTCGTCCCGCTTTACGTCACAACCATTAGGTTGGAAGCAGGATACTAGATTGTCTTTACATCACAACTATCTAGCTGGAAGCTCAATACTAGTATCATCATATCATCTTGATTTACATCACAGCACTCAAGATGGAAGCAAGATACTCGTCCTTCTTTACGTTACAACCATCAGGTTGGAAGCAGGATACTAGACTGGCTTTACGTCACAACTATCTAGCTGGAAGCTCAGTACTAGTCTCATCATATCATCTTGCTTTATGTCTGACAGCTTGGTCAGAAGCAAGGAACATCTCTTCTTGATTTATGTCTGAAAACTCGGTCAGAAGCAAGGAACATCTCTTATTGCTTTATGTCTGACAACTTGGTCAGAAGTAAGGAACATCTCTTCTTGCTTTACGTCTGACAGCTCGGTCAGAAGCAAGGAATACATCTCATCTTGCTTTACGTCTAACAATGAGGTCAGAAGCAAGGAACACATATCATCTTTATTTTCATCTGACAACAAGGTCAAAATCAAGGAACACATCACATCTTTCTTTACGTCTGATAATGAGGTCAGAAGCAAGGAACACATCAAATCTTGCTTTACGTCTGACAACTAGGTCAGAAGAAAGGAACACATCACATCTTGCTTTACGTCTAACAACTAGGTCAAAAGAAAGGAACACATCACATCTTTCTTTACGTCTGACAACTAGGTCAGAAGCAAGGAACACATCACATCTTGCTTTACATTTGACAACTAAGTCAAAAGAAAGGTACATGTCTTGCTTTACATCACAACCATAAGGTTGGAAGCAGGGAATATCTCATCACAACAACTACTCCCCCTTTTGAGGAAGGTCCTTTCGGACTATGCCAAGCTTATCTCGGAAGTACTCAAACTTCACACGAGATAGGGGATTGTTCAACACGTCAGCAACCTATTCATCTGTGCTAATGTACTCGAGCTTCAAGGCTCCTCTTTGTACAATGTCACGGATGTAATGATAGCGGATCTCTATGTGCTTCGACCTGTCATGGAATACAGGATTCTTTGTCATCTTTATGCAGCTTTGGTTGTCACATAGAATAACGGTTGCTCTCATCTCCAAGTCTAATAGGTCGGTCGGCAACTTTCGAAGCCATATAACTTCCCAACTAGCAGAACATGCATCAATGTATTCTGCTTCCACTTTGCTGAGAGAAATACTAGATTGCTTCCTACTCTACCACGAGATCATAGCTGATCCCAAACTGAAACAGCATCCTGAAGTGATTTTCCTATCAGAAACACTTCCTACCCAATCTGCATCAGTATATCCACTCAATGTGAAATTATGATTTCCATCATAGCTGAGACCATAATCTATTGTACCTTTGAGGTACCTCATCACATGTTTTGTAGCCACTAAGTGAACACGTCTGGGTTCTACCAGAAACTGAATCAAGGTGTTCACAGCAAAAAAAATGTCTGTCTTGGTGTTTGTCAGATACATCAGTGATCCAATAATCTGTCTATATAGTGTGGCATCAATTAATTCTGACGACGTATCAACCAATAGCTTCAGCTTTGCTTCCATGGGTGTATTCATGGACTTGCATTCCAGCATGTCAAATCTCTTTAATATTTCAACCATGTACTTCCCTTGATTAAGGAAGATCCTCTGAGGACTTTTCCATACCTCAATACCTAAGAAATAATTAGGCAAAGGTCTTTCATTTCAAATTCTGAGGCAAGTCTCTTTTTACATTCAGTGATGAACTTTTCTTCTCCAGTTAAGAATAAGTCATCCACATATAGCAGTAAGATTACTGGCTCATTATCCATAATTTTGAAGTAGAGATTTGAGTCTGCTTTAATCTTGGTAAAGCCTAAGCTCATCAAGAAACTGTCTATATGGCCATACCAAGATCTAGGAGCTTGCTTCAATCCGTATAAGGCTTTCTTCAATCTCCAGACATGAGACCTTATGTCTTCAACCTCAAATCCTTAAGGTTTCTCTATATATACTTCCTCTTCGATGACACCGTTTAGGAAAGTTGTCTTCACGTCCATCTGGTGCAGCTTCCACTTCATCTTAGCTGCAAGAGCTATGATGGTCCTGATCGAAGTGTATCTGGCCACATGAGTGAATGTATCTTCATAGTCAATGCCTTCTTTCTGAGAAAAGCCACGAGCGACAATATTGCTTTATACTTCTCAATACTTCCATCAGCAACATGTTTTATTTTGAAGAGCCATCTGGAGGATACCACATCTTTATTCTTCGGTCTGGGAACTATTTCCCATACTTCCTTCTTCATTATGGATTGGTATTCCTCTGTCATGTCATCTTCCCATTCTTTCCTCTCAATGGCTTCTTCAAAACAAGTAGGATCCTCTTCTAGGAGGTCACACATCAAAGCTGTATAACTGGAGAATGGCTTTCGTCTTTTCACCTGTCTCGTAGTTCCTTCGGGAACACCATACTTCTCTCCATCTTGAATAAGATATCTAGCCCAAGCTAGCTTTCTTTTATGGAGGATCATCATCTGAGGATGTTCTTGCACTTCTACTATATCATGGTCTTCTATAAGTTCCTCATCAGGGGAAGTTACGACTTCCCTCACTGGTTCTGTAGCTCTGGGAACCTCCCTCATTGCAGTATTTGGGATTACGGGTTCCTCTTCATATACCTCTTCAAGATGGCATATTGTAGATTTCTTGAGCACTGCATCTTCATAAAAGGTCACATCCATGTTGATCTCAATGTGATGTTGACCTAGTATATAGATTTTGAAGGCCTTGGAGACCTCACAGTATCCCAAAAATATTCCCTTCCTTCCTGAATGGTCCAGCTTGTTTCTCTTTTCTTTAGGTATATGAATAAACACTGGACAACCAAATATTTTGAGATGGCTTACCTCTAGCTTCTTTGCGATGAACATCTCTTCCATAATCGGTTTTGCACATAAACAACTTCCATTGTTGCTTCTATCCATAAGCACATAGGAAGATATTTGATCATGGATCATAGTCTTCACAGCTTCCAGTATGGTTATGTTCTTCCGTTCATCTACATTGTTTTGTTGGGGATTATAGGGAGTAGTGATTTCCCTCTTGATTCCAACATATTTGCAGAAGTTCACAAACTCTTTTGAGTTATATTCTCCTCCATTATCAGACCTGAGTGTCTTGATCTTTCTTTCATAAAGGTTCTCTATCAAGGCTTTTAATTCCTTGAACTTATTGAACACTTCATCTTTAGTCTTCAAGAAATATATCCAGGTTTTACGAGAGTAATCATCAATGAATGATACATAGTATACATACCCGCTAATGGAGGATGATGGCATTGGGCCACACACATATGAATGGATGAGTTCTAGGACTCCTTCTATCTTGTTGTCCTACTTCGGAAAAGGGTTCTTGATATTATTCCCTTGTGCACATCCATTGCATACGCCTTTATGGTCACCTTTGAGTTATGGTAAACCTGTGACCGCTTTGCATATGTATGGTAGTGCCTTGTAGTTGATGTGGGATAATATTCTATGCCAAAGTTCACATGAGTTTTCAATGGCATGGGTCATAGCAGCCTCTAAGTGACCCTTTAATTTGTATAAGCCATTTTCTTCATTACCAATGATGATTGCTTCATTTAAGGTTTCTCCCTTAGCCCAGATGAGAACCTCTCCATATATAAAGGAAACTTTGAAGCCTTTCTTTTCTAAAGATGAAATGGAGAGTAGGTTCTTCTTCAAGCCTAGTACATATAGTACTTCCTTCATTTTTAGTGAATTCCCTGAATTCAGTTTATGGTTTGATTCTCCCACTCCCTTGATGGGATATTGATAATCATCACCAAGTGTCACTTTCTGAGAAAACTTATTTTCTGAGATACAATAGATAATATTTCTTTGTCTCGTCATGTGCTTGGATGCACCACTATCAATGATCCAAGTGTCCTCTCCAGGTGTTATGGATCCTGAGAGGGATGAGATCAACACATGGTCTTTGACTTCCTCTCTCATCATCTTTGCGGGTGGCTTTTCATCTTCGACTACATGGGAATGGAGCCTCTTTTTTCTTCTCTTGTATTATTTTCATTTGGATGGACAAAACTTTGCAATGTATCCCATCTTGTCACAATGATAGCATTGTACAGATGAGTAGTCTCTTTCCTTTCGTTGTCCTTTCTTCTGAAATCTCCTTGGATGAGATTCTTTATGATTGAATTTATTTGATTGTTGAGGCTCTTTATGAGTCTCCTTATGGAAGTAGGGTTTCTTCCTTCCTCCTTTGGTGTGGGTAGCTAGGGTTTGATCATCATCCCTTGCTAATAACACTTCACGATTCGCTACTCTTGTTTCTTCTTGGATGCATTCTTCCCATAGGTTGTCAAACTTCAGTTTCTCCTTTCTGGAACATATTGTCTGGATGAAAGCATCCCAAGGTATTTTGAGAACATTTAGAGTCGTTATTATGAGTTCATATTCATCTATCGTATCTCCAATAGATTCTATCTTTTGTTTGAATTCTGATATTCTGGAGAAGTATTCCTGAATCATTTCTCCTTTCTGCATCCTTGTATTCTTTAGTTGAGTTCTAAGATTCATCTTTTTTTTTATGTTCTTTCCTTCATATAATATAGTCAAATCATCAAACATATCTTTTAGAGTCTTCTTGGATGACACATAAGGGATCAGGTGGTATTTAAAGAATCAACAATGATTCTTTTGGCCCTTATCATGTCCTTTTGATGCTTTTCTTTTTTTGCAGCATCATCAGGTTCTAGTAATTCATCTTTGATGAATCTTGCTAGGTCATTCTCTTCAAGAATGAGGCCAATCCTATAATTCCAGGCATGGAAGTTTTCCACTCCTTCTAACTTGTCAACAAGCTTAATTCTTTTAGACATCTTTTACCTGGAGCTAGGAAAATGACCGAAAAATGAAAGTGCTCAAAATAAAAAACGAAACTTACCAGGAGATACGCTTGGCTGAGGTGAGTTGCCTGGTGTGTTTGGATCTGAGAAAATCCAACTTTTTCTCCTTCAAATATGATCTGCAGATTTTTGGGCTAATGCTTCTGGTACCTCTGGTACTCTGGTACTTCTGGTACTCCTGGTACTGGTTTTCTGGTACTTCTAGTACTTTTTGAAACTAGGGTTTCGCTTTCTGGGAGATCCAGCCACTGAAAAGGTGCATTGATGATGCCAAATTGACCCTTAGGGGAGGGAGCAACTTTCTAGATAATTTTAGGGTTGAAAAGCTTCACTTTTGAAAAACCCTAATTTGCAAGTACGGTAACAATGACATTTTTCTCTTGCAAAAGATGCTTCCTTCATCTTGGCTCTGATACCATGTTAATGTTTAAGCCATTATTATAGATGTTTGCATTTCATTAGATTAAAATATCATAATCCAAGATCACTGAGAAATACACAATCACAAGAGACACACCATTTATCCTAGGAAACCCTCTAGGGGAAGAAAACCCAGCAAAACTTCCTTAATATAGATAGCCAATACAATGCCAAGAGATCTCTATGCTAAAATAGAAAGTCCTCTCCAAGATATGCGCCACTCTCTCTCTCCTTTGTCGG
>ML790505.1:52343-63758 GCA_009831015.1 Picea engelmannii
GTCTCTCAAACTGAGCAAGTGAGTTGTGTCTAAGTGAGGCGCTAGCCTCCTTTATTTATACAAGTCTGGCACGTGTGAAGTGTCTCTTCACTGGCAGGGCTGACTTCTCAAACTAGGTGGGTAAACCCACCTTTATTATATTTACGGGTCTCTTTAATAACTGTTGGGGCCGACTTCTTATTCTGCCTATTACAATTGTCTTTTGACCAATCCGAAAAAGGGGATTTGGTCCTATTACAATAACTGACATGATCAATCCACAATGGGGATTTATCCTATGAATAACATATCAATAATAATAATAATACTCTTTGCAGTTACAATCTTTGAACAAGGAGCACGAGGTTTAGCCCTCATATGGAAAGAAGAGGCCCGTCAAAGTCCCAAAACAACGAAAGCATCAGGACCGTCCATCATTAAAGAGGATGCATGGAAAAAATCCAAACCCATCAGGGTTTCAGATACTAGAAGGTTGAAGGACTAGGAATTGTGGAGTCGTTGCATCGTGAACTCTCGGTTCACGAAGTCCCAAAATACAGGAACCATCCATCGTTGGAGAGGACGCGCGGAAGAAATCCGGAAGCCATCAGAGCTTCAGACATCGGGAGTTCAAAAGGTAAGAGTCGCGAGATAGGAGGACTTGACCCACCAAACCCTAAAAGGATCAGAGTTGTCGATCAAGATTGGATCGTAGCCGTTGATCCCAGCTAGAAATGGAAGACTGGCATTTTAGGGCTCGGTACTTCGGTATTTCGGATACCGAGAAGTCAAAGGAGAAAGGAGTTGCAACGTGAATCACGAAGTCCTAAAGCGTAAAACCCCAAAGTGTTGAAAGAATAACGCTGGGCCATGGAACAGGGTTACGGGTTTCGACATACCGGGATTCGAGATTTCGGAGATCCTAAAGACAAGAAATCTGGGGGGCTCTTGGAGTAGAAAACCTGGAAGTCACAAAGTGCAATGTGACAAAGAGAGGAAACTACATAAGAGTTTGGCATTTTGGGAATCGGCATTTCGGCCATCCCAGGGATAAGGAATTGGAACACTTGACATCAGAAGTTCTGAAGTTGCGAAGCGTGACATGCCTTTGGATTTAGGGTTGTGGTCACGGGAAGATGGTCACATGGACTGGAGGTTTGTCGGGGGCTAGGTGTTGTTAAATCCATTTTGGCATATCGGTTTTCAGAGGATCAATGTGGTAGAGACTCTCGACAGTAGGACTCACGGAGTCCCAAAATACAAAATTCCATATAGAGAAAAGTACCGATCATGTTTGGGCCGAAGGTCACATATTTTGGTGGCCATGAGGAGGTGGAAACTCACACCTAATATAGGTTGTGTAGGTGGGTTTTGAGAAAGAACCTGTGGATCAAGTTTGGAGGGTTCCAGTGAGGGCCCGAAAGAACCATTTCAGTTCTGCAGATCCAATAGGAAGAGCGATCCTGAGTGGATTCTGGCCCAAGGATCGGGGGTCTACATCAAGTGGTATCAGAGCCACTTTCTGTCTGTAGACTATGTAGAGGGAGGTAGAGTAAGTAAAGAAAACACTTTGATACACACATCAAGTGGTATCAAAGCCTGATTTTGGTTCTTTCAGGCAGAACAAAAAGAGCACTCTGATATGCATCAAAGTGGTATCAGAGCCTGATTTTGGTTATTTCAGGCATAACAAAAAGAGCACTCTGATACGCATCAAAGTGGTATCAGAGCTTAATTTTTTCAGTATATTCTAGGCAGAAGGAGCAAGAGGAAAGAGAGTACTCTGATACACATCAATTTGGTATCAAAGAGAGATTGACTTATGTAGGCGACAGAGGCAACTTACAGATGGAGGTAGAGGAAGACAGAGTGTTGAAACTCTGTGGATATTGTTGCAGGATGTAGCAATCAGAAGATAGTCAGGAGGACGGTAGGGGATGTTGGAAGCACTCTCAGTTGCAGAGTGACAACAGAATTGCCAAGAAGGCAGGTAGAAGGCAGGAAGATGGATACTAAAGGCCATGGATGCGATGGAAAAAGAAACCACCAACAGCAAGGAAAGAATGTGATGGATAAAGAGCTCACCGAGATCAGAGTGAGAATGGAGGAGCTTGCATTGCAGATGCAGCAAGATGTGAAATCGCATTGGGTGTATGAATGGCCCATCAGGAGGAAGGCGAAATGGCTGATTCATAAAATATTGGCCAGAGAACAGCGGAGACTGTTGACAAGATGGTTGAGGCATGCTGAAAGCCTCAAAGATGAGAAGGAAGTGGTTTATGTATGTGAGACAGAAGCTGGGAGAAATCTCAGTGATGAGGATGAACTGAGATCACTGGAAGATCTCATAGACTTCCAGGAGGGAAGAGATGAACTTTCCAATTGCTAGGTAGGCAATGAAATGAGATCACTGGAGGATCTCATCGACTGTCAGGAGGACAATGAAGGAAGTTCAGATTGCCAGGAGGGAAATAAGATAGGATCATAGGATCTCATAGACTGCCAGGTGGGTAGCAAAGAATTCCCATATTTCCAGGTGGGCATGGGAGAGAAGATGAGCTTAGAGGAGATTTCATATCAACAAGGAGTGTTGACAGGGAAGGAATATCAGAAGGGCATTCCGATGATTGGAGGAATTTAGGTGTTCTTGCCACTGAGCCCAATTGAGGTGAGAGCATGTGTTGCAAAGGTAGAAATAGCAGAAGGACGGCCAGCAGAGACTATCAAAGAAGAGGAATAAATGGATAAGACACTGATGTCTACCCTAGCAAAAGAAGGAAATGAGCATTTCGAGGAATGGCTCAAAATTTTCAGCTAGGAAGCTGAAAAGGAGATGACTGCAGGACTGGAGCTTGTAGCAGAAGAAGAAGAGGAGGAAGTAGACAACATAGATTTTGTTGATCTGTGTGAAGAATTAGAAGCCCTGGATATAAGGGTGATGGTGCAGAGCATGCACATCCAACAGACCAAGTTGGAAGCAGATGGAGGAGAATACCATCCTGAGGAGCAGCTGGAAGAAGCTGAAAATACACTAGTAGGGGAGATGGCAGAAGCAAATCTACCACAGGAAGAAGCTAAACAACATTTCATTGAGGAGACTGCAGAGCTGAACTTTGCAGCAAAGTGTCAAGTTAAGACCACAGGAGATCAAAAATATGGCATGGGAGACCTAGATGATCTACCCATTTGCAGGGAAGAAGTGCAACCGAGGAGACTGCAAGGACAAAGCCATCCACTGGAGCAGTTAGACGAGGAGATTGAATAGATCAGAAGGTTGATGATCTGATCAGCAGAGGAGGTCAACAGAGAGAAGTTGAGCAGAGGAGAATATACCATAGCAGTAGAGCAGAAACAACAGCAGAGAGATGGAGCAGATGGATAGCTCTAGAGAACTGTTTGGGATCCAAGAGGATTTCAACAGTGAGGTTGGGAAGCTCATGAGAAGGAGCTCATGAATTATTCACAGCAGAGGAGTATGATGCAGGAGAATCAATCCAGCCAACTACATGCCATCCATCAAGCCCACTCAGTGTGCATTCAAGGAAGAGGAGAGGTGCAACCCTCTCGTTTCAAATTTCAAATTTGAAATCAATGTAATTAAATGTTGTAAGGTCGTAGAGCCCAAAGGCCATGTGTATGCACAGGCTTTAGTTAAATGATGCCTTTAATAGTTGTAAGGCTGGGATCTAGATCTGATCTGGACTAGACAACCATTTAATTGTAATTCAATGTAATTGAATAGAGTAGGTGAGATGGAGGGAATAGCTCAAAGAGCCCCTCATGTAAAAGATATTAGATCTTGTTTTTGAGTAAGTAAGAGTTAGTCAAGGTAGAGCTTTGTGAGAGACAAGAGAAGAGAGAAATGAGACTCAATCGCAGTCCAATCTTTGTAACCTTGTATAGGCATTCAGATTAATACAAAGAGAAGTTTTTCTTGCATGAGAGTCTTTGTGTGTTTATGTGTTGATGAATGTCTTGGTGTGTTGTTGTAGATGTATGTTGTAGATGCTCATTTGCAGGGACAGATAGATTTTCCTATCTGTTGAGTTCTTTGATTCCAGGTCTAGGTTCTTTGTTGCTTCATGCAAGGAGTGCATGACAGAGTACTGCGATCTCTGAAATCCAGTGCAGGAGTGCAATTCTGAATTTTGTGGAATTTCAGACAAAGACGTGACAAGAGGACTCACCAGCTGAAGTCTTAGACTCAGGGAGAAACTTCAAGGTTGTTGAACACCTTGGAGGGGAGACTGTGCAGAGGTAGACATAGGGAAGACATAAATTATGAGGAATTCTATAAAATCTCTGCCAAGAGGGCATTGAGGGAATGCACTGGATGCATCGAGGAAGAAGAACTCTGGTTTGAGTTCAGAGAAGAAGACAGAATCCCTATAGGATTTTGTGGAAGCTCTGCCAAGAGGGCATTGAAAAGGTGCCAGAGTGCATAGGAAGAAATTATTGGTTGAGTTCTGGTACAAGAGAAGTGTCATAGAGAGGACCTTCACAGGGTTACTAAACACCCTGCAGGCTCAGCAAGGAGTGCTCGAAAATAAGTTGCCAAGAGGGCACTTATATCCCTTCAGGGAAAGAAAGGGACAGAGACCTTAGAGGTTTGAGCAGCAGAAAATCTCAGAAGAGATAGCACGGTCATGTGTAAAGATCCTGCAAGGAGTGCAGAGGTTGAGAGGAAATCCTTTGAGATTTCAGAGTTAAGTAAGCTCAGGAGGAGCAATTCCTGAACACACAGGGCCATAGCCGAGGGGAGCAGAAGGCTGAGAAGACCCTTTGGAGGGTAATAGTTCGACGAAGCTCAAGGAGAGATAGCATCTCAAGAGTGCAGGCAGAAGCTAAGGTTGCAGGATTCATCAGCAGGAAGCAAAGGCCGAGGCCTTTGAAACTTCAGAAATCTTCCAAGGAGAAGGAAGAAGTGCATGCTCAGAGAAGAGTTACAGTAGTCGTCGATTCAGGCACTGGAGAAGATCTGGACCATTGAGTTTTATGTCCAGGAGCAGCAGAAGAGCGCACAATGAAGGAGAATAGATCCGGGTCGTCAGATCTAGCCCAGATGGCCGATAGCCATCGGATCCAGGAAAAGGAGCACGAGGTTTAACCCTCATATGGAAAGAAGAGGCCCATGAAAGTCCCAAAACAACGAAAACATCAAGACCTTCCATTGTTGAAGAGGATGCGTGGAAAAAATCCAAACCCATTGGGGTTTAGGATACCAGAAGGTTGAAGGACCAGGAACCGTGGAGTCACTGCATCGCAAACTCCCGGTTTGCGAAGTCCCAGAAGACATGAATCGTCCATCATTGGAGAGGACGTGCGGCAGAAATTCGGAAGCCATTGGAGCTTCGGGCATCGGGAGTTCAGGAGGTAAGAGCCATGAGACAGGAGGACTTGACCCACCAAACCTCAAAAGGATCAGAGTCGTCAATCAAGATTGGATTGTAGCTGTTGATCCCAGCTAGAAGCGGAAGACTGACATTTCAGGGCTCGGTACTTCGGTATTTCGGATACTGGGAAGGAGAAGGAGAAAGGGGTTGCAATGGGAATCGCGAAGTCCCGAAGCATGAAACCCCAAAGCGTTGAAGGAATATGATGCAGGAGCATCATCAGCAGCAAGGGAGAGTGGAGGTGGAAGACAACTGAGACAAACGCCAATGCATTTTTTCACATGTTAAAATGTTTTGAAAGTTTTGAAAAGTTGAAAGTGCGGATCTTAATGTAACAATTAAGAAACGCGTACTCACATTTATGTTTAAACGATGTAAATGGATCTTGAGCAATCTGCTCACATCCACCAATGTAAAGGCATTTAAGCCCATTAAATGATAGTAGGTAGAATTGAATTCTAGATTAGAAAGTTTTAGGAGATAGGAGGGAAAACGGATATAGACACCCTCATATTTGTATCATTGTATCAATGATATCATTAAGAACATTTAGCATAGAGAAGAAGAAGAAGAGAGTTGTAGCAGGAAGTTGTAGAAAATAACCCATGTACAAAAGATTTGAATTAATATATGGAGCTTTGATTCAGATTCATGGTGTTTTTTATGCTTTCTGTGTGTACATGCTAAATGATATGCTTCCATGTGTTTTATTCTCTCTGTTATGCATTTACTTTAATATTGTGTTGAATGCATGATTTCATGTTGAATGTTTGAAGTCTGAGAGAGTAAGAGAATGAGTTTCAATTGTTTCTCAACCTGAGTGAGAGAAGTTCCTGCGAGTGCAGTGAAACGTCCGCAAGGAGTGCGTTGACAAAGATTCAGAGTTTATATCTGAAAGCTCAAGAGGGATACCGTTTTTCTCCTTCCAACAGAAGTGTAAGTGAATCACAGGAGCCATGCAAGGCGTGCACAAGCTAGTTGAGTCCTTAGAAGTCATTCACTGAGGTGGAAGATTGGAAGATTTTTGTTGCAGAAGGTGCACAAAGTCGAAGAATCAAATACTTAGAAGTGTTTGAAGGATTGTTGCAAGGAGTGTGTGTAGGAGTCTTATTGAAGACTCGAGTTTGCAAAGAAATCTCAGAAATTTCAGAAGGGTTAGCGCCTTTGAAGTACTCAAAGGAAGGCGAAGTGGAGTTGCTTTACAGGAGGTTAATTTCCATAGAGGTTTTTGAGGGAAGAAATTGAATGGTCGAAATTCTCCGTGAAGAACTCATGAAGTTGCGAGGACCGTAGGATATATAGAAGATGCAAGGTGGATAAGGGTAGACGAAACCATCACTTTGGTATCCAGAATCAACGTGGGTCATTGATCGTGATCTGTTTGAGTTGTCAGATCATTTCATGATTTTGGGGTTTGTAAGTCCAGAGTGTGGACAAAACCTTTGATTACTCAAACTTCTGAAGTGCGAAATAGATCGTCGCGTGTGAAGATAGAGGGAAGCTTGAGTGACAGATGGCAAGAATCCTCGTCATAGATAGAGAATAGTGGAGGAGACAGGTGGCATACTCGTCACCAGGTGGAGTCAAAACTTCGTTGACCGTTTCGGAGTTTCACAGGTGGAAAAATTGGAGCCTTGCATCAGGATTTGTGAAATTGCAAAGTCTGAAACTCCGAATTGGTGAAAAGTCCCATTGGGAAGCCAGTCTTTACTAAACACATCAGGGTTCGACATTTCGGCATTTTCGGAGATAAGAGGTAGGGGTTCTCTGTCCTAGAATTCTCGAAGTCACGAAACGCGATATAGCTGTGGAGAAGGACACGGCCAAACATTTCGGCGAATCGACATTTCTGGCTCTCGGTAGTAGAGGGTCGAGAAATGCGACAACAGGTATTGCAAAGTTTCGAAGTTGCGAAGGGCACAAATTTATTGTGTCCAAGGAGATTTGGATTGGCACCTGGCATTTGTGCACGCAAGTTCAATTCATAAGGACCTATGGAAAACATTGTTGTGTGTGTGTGGGATTCCTAGTGAGGGAACCGAAGATTCAATCAGATTCAGGGGTAGATATTGAAAGATCCTGCACGGACCTTGGCCCGAGGGTTGGGGGATATGCGTCAAAATAACGTCGGGCCATGGAATAGGGTTACGGGTTTCGGCATACCAAGATTCGAGATTTCTGAGATCCTGAAGACAAGAAGTCTGGGGGGCTCTTGGAGTAGAAAACCCCGAATTCGCAAAGCGCGACGTGCCAAAGAGAGGGAACTATGGAGGATTTTGACATTTCAGGAATCGAATTTTTGGCCATCCCAGGGACAATGATCCAGGTGGATATTGGTGGCCACCCACCATTTCCAAATGGCTCAAAACAGTTTTCTAGCCATTTTGGCAATTTACTATTTTTAGCATGTTTTAACTTATGGGGCCATTTTGAGGGTCCAAATGAAGGTTTTTCGAGATCGAGGTTCTCAGTGATATCCGAAGGCATAATTGAGCCCCCAAAATGAATCTCCTCGACAATACCTTTCCAACAATTTATCACACGCCTAAAACGGAGATCGTATGCAAAAGTTACGACCCCGGGAAGTTGATGCACCAACTTACCCAAACGGGGCCCACATGACTTTTGGCGCTTCATCTCCTAGGGTTAGGTTTTTGGATGTCTAGGACTTTTGGCATTCCCGATTATTGTAAAAAGGCCTCCAGAGCCTCATTGTAACCATCTTCTCACGGATGCGAGTAGCCGTCACATCTCTTCTCAGAGATAAGTTACCACCATTCTAGCGAGTCTTTCACTCTGTACTTTTACAGTCTCTATACATTTATTTCATTAATAGAAATCGTGTATTACTATATATCTGTGACTCTTTTTATATTTCCGCTATATCTTTGTTATATTGTTGTCTCTCTTGCAATATCTTTGAATATTTCTATGTTATATCTCTTCTCTCATTTCGTGCTGAAAATAATCCGGATCAGACAAGGAGTTGGAACACTTGACATCAGAAGTTATGAAGTTGCGAAGTGCGGCACGCCTTTGGATTAACGGTTGTGTTCACGGGAAGATGGTCACATGGACCAAAGGTTTGCCCAGGGCTAGGTGTTGTTAAATCCATTTTGGCATATCATTTTTTGGAGGATCGAGGAGGCAGAGACTCTCGACAGCAGGACTCGTGGAGTCCTGAAATCCAAAATTCTATATCGGGAAAAGTCTCGATCGTGTTTGGGCCGAAGGTCACATATTTTGGTGGTCGTGAGGAGGTGGAAACTCACGCCTAGTACACGTTGTGAAGGTGGGGATTGATAAAGGACATGTGGATCGGGTTCATAGGGTTCCAGTGAGGGCCCGAAAGAACCATTTCGGTTCTGCGGATCTGATAGGAAGAGCGATCCTGAGCGGATTCTGGCCCGAGGGTCAAGGCTCTACATCAGTCATCCATATCCATCCATTTAAAGTCTAATTTGATCTCCTAAACTTCCTTGGAAAATCCGCAATTGATATATTGATCATCCAAAAAGGGAATCTCACAATAGGAATCACATGCTCGTGCACTCCAAAGTTGATTTCATTGATTGTGTCTATAGAATAATCCCACTAATATGTGAGTAAGGACTTACAACTAGGGTAACCACCTTAGAAAGAGTGGACATTTTATAAATAAAAAAGAAATTGTTTCAATGCATTGATTTTCATGACAATATAGTCCATTGATTTTAGCATTGATACAATATATGCTACCTATGAATTATGTGTGAAAGAAATCGTGTAGTTGCATTGATTTTAACAATGATATAAGTCAAAATAATATGTTGCATTGATTTGAATAATGATTCATTGCATTGCTAAATTAATAAACAATGTAGATAAAATTGATTTGGTGGATTGATTTCAACACCAAGACAATGCAAATTATCCAATGAAATGACTTTAACAACAATATAATGAAAAATAATTTCAAWTTTAAATATTATAATGTTGCCAAAGAGGTTCTCAGTTATTTCTCTCTAATRATCTCAWTTTARAAATATTTGTCACAATACATACYTTCCTAACTTTGTAAGTCATCAAAACTATAGTGATCTTGGAACGCTTCTATGCTTTTTGAGCATAGAAATACAATTTTAAAGAATTTAAAGTTATTGCATTCCTTCTTAAGGTCTGATATACCAATTGGTCTAAGTGGGCATTAATCATCATCATCGTTATCATCATTGTCGTTGTCGTCATCCTCCTCCTCCTCCTCCTCCTCCTCCTCCTCCTCATGATCATCATCATCAGATGTAAACCATTATATTCATCATTGTTTTATAATAATGTTAAGATATATAGAATGCATTGTCCCTTGTCCCACAAACAAGGGGGTCTCATACACCGATTTGGTGTGGCTTGGTCGTGACCTTAAGAGTAGACTATTATTATTATTATTATTATTATTATCATTATCATTATTATTATTATTGATATATAGAACTCGATGCATTACAACCAATATGCGAGAAAATGTAAATAAATTTATGAAAAACAAATGGAATGAGGGAACAAATAATTAATATTGAAAAGACAATGATTATGAAAAGGGGTTGGCTAGCTTTTCTACGAAATGGTTTTTTTCATCGGAATCCGGCAATATAAATTTATATGAATCACTATTTTTTGTTGTTCAAAATCCATTTTTGAATGTAGAAATGGATTTAGCATGCTTAAAAACTCCCCGAAAAAAATATTCATTTCATAGAACCTTTAGCCTAAAGCTTATGAAAAGAGGGAAAACTACTATAAATAAAGTTGAAAAATACATATTGATAATGAAATAGATGACTATTTAATAGTATGTGTGCATTCTTTTACTTTTGTCTTGTAAATTTTTCTTTGTTTTTATACTTTAAAAAAAATATTTGAAAATTTTGATTGTTTAATAAATTAATGGAGATAAGAAAGCTTTGTTTATTGGAAAAAAAAAGTTGGAAAACATTGATTGAGACTTATCACTATTTAAAATTTATACATTTTATTATTATTTTTTAATTATTTTATGTTTTAATATTTTCCAAAAATATTTTATGGTTCTAAATGTAAATATAAATGATACATTACAACCCAAAATATGAATGAATAAAAATAAAGGTAAGATAAATATTTGAAATAACATAATAATATTATATATATTAATATTAGAAAGATAATAATTATGAAAAAAATATATATATCAATGAAAATAAAGGTATGAGAAATATTTGAAATTATATATATATATATATATGAATTCTATTACTTTCACTTTTTCAAAATTTTTTTGTTTTTAGTTAATTAGATTTAATTTAGATGATTAATATGTATTATTTAACAATATTAATATTATTTGAATAATTAATTTAATTTTTAATTAATTTAATTTAATTTAGATGATTGAGATAAATGTTTTTATTTTTCCACCCTTTTCAATTTTTGTAAGTGCCAATTTATGTAAGTTCCATGTTAATTTTTTTTTTTAAATATATTATTATAAAAACAAATACAAAAATATATTATTATAAAAACAAATACTTTATAGATTTTCGATGCTAAAAAAATATTAACTATTATTGTCAAACAACACGGTGAGGTTATGCTCACTTCTATATTATTCAATAAAGATAGATGACATTTTTATATAGAAAAAGACTCTATCGAATCAGTTACATGCAAACCAAAGACAACTAGACAGTTAACTATGAACTAACTCTTAACACACCTACAACTGACTCTCACAACTATAAAGTTTATAACTGATGCTTACAACTGAAACTTACTCCATTATTTCCAAATTTAGACTGTTGCTTTCTCTGCCATATCTTTAACAAAGGTGTTTAAGTTATGAAACGATGAGCCTCCAGGGAGGACTGCTCTCGTTGCACACTCCTTAAGTTTCAGAGCGTTCTCTCTCAACTGCTTTCCTTCGCTACTTCTCATCATTCTCTTCAAAATATCCTCCACCTCTTCTTTTGGCACCACCTTCTCCTCATCCACGTCCACCCCTTCAAAATCCAGGCCTATATCCCACACA
>ML790505.1:80938-118137 GCA_009831015.1 Picea engelmannii
GGGAACCAGCTACCATTCTGCAGCAGTTTCCACATCTCAAGCCTTGAGGACAAGGTTGTTTTTAAGGGGGCGGACATGTTAAGGTCCTAACCCGCACATAGGTAGATCAATGTATTCGGATGTAATAAAGGTCAATATTAATAGGACCTTTCAATAAAATAGAATAAGGCGGATGTAAGAAGACCTAATAGAAGCTTTCACTTCTAGAAGGATCTTCCTCTAGATGCTTCTTTTTAGTATAAATATGAGTCGAGGGTATGAGAACCCTATCTTGGATACTATTGTAACAGAGCGTTGCTCGATTGGAGGTTGCCCCCTCGAAGAGGCCTGTGAACATTGCTATCTGATTCAAGTGTTATTTCTGTTGCTATTTCATATATCATTTCTGTGTATTGTGAAGATTATGCTGGATATTTTACTGTTATTCTGTCATTTCTAGCATTTCGTTTATGTTCTGCATATTTTATATATCTGGTATCTTGCAGATATTTTTTGTTGAAGAGGCGAATTGTCAGACCTATGAGCATATTCTCTAGGTGAGAGTTTTGTTGGGAATTATTCCCTGGTGTGTTGTGCATTAGTTGCAGTGCTCAGGACTTCATGTTTGTCCTATTGCTGGTAACCCTAGAAGGGAGGTGGGATAATCGAAGGACCATTGAGCAAAGAAGGGGCACACATCCTTGGGTGTTGGGTGTCATAGGTACATGGGGAATGAGGGACTATAGGCTAGTTCTAGTAGCGAACACCTTGGACTAAGCAATTCTATTGAGAATCAAACCCTACCATGTCATTAGGAACCCCTTTTTCCCTGGTGGAGTTAAGCCCCAACTCGGGGGTGACCCGTTTCTCAAATCTTATGAGCAATAGAGTCTATGGTTGGGAGGAATGTCTAAGTTTTGCGCATAGTTGGTAACTTCCATAAAATATAAGTGTTTTTTATGTGTTGTCTTGTTTACTCTGTTCATATTTGTTTGTTTGACATGGGTTAATTCTTGTATGTTGTCGCATATAAGTAATTGTTGTTATTATGTTTAATGTTGCTTGTGTATGTGAGTACGGTGTTGACATTCACTATTGTAGTCGTGCATAAGTAGGACAGTTATTGATATTCTTTCCTGTTAAGTTATCCTTTGAAATTGGTCATGAGTCTCCGAGGTAAGGATTGAATGGTTGAGTGTGTAGGAAAGTAGCATGTATGCACAAGAGCCGAGAATTCATGTGTGCATTTAGGGAATTAGACCCTGCACATAGGGAAAGAAAAAATGGTGTGTGACACTAGGGTGGTTGTGTGCACAATTGGGTTGTGTGTTCAATATACTGGTGCACAGAGTTGTTTGAGTTTTTTCGCTGCGTAAATTTGTGTTAAAATGAGTGATTTAGTGTGGCGCATATCAGTTTGAGATTGAGCGCATTACTTCAACTGATATTGCGCAAACTAGAGTTTAGTATAGTATCTGCGCAGTGGATATTTGGAGTAGCATTTCTCAGTAATATGTTGGGGATGTTACAAATTGGTTGATTTAAAGAAATATCAGAGCATTTTGTAGCAGCATGGGCCAACCTAGGTGGTTGGAGATGTTACATTCTCGTAACAGAGTTGTTGGTTCAACATTGGACTTGTATGGGTGAGAGGTCAACAAGAAGCATCAAATCTCTATTTTCAACATTGATCACGCATGAGCTAAGTTATACTTAAGACAAAAGCTGGACTAGTAAGTGGGAAAATTTGGAATTTCAGTGTAGCCATGGTGCACATTAAGTAAGAATGCACAAATGTGCATGCTAAATTTATGATATTCTGGAGTGTGACACTAGAACTGCGCAGTAAACAATGGTGCATGGTTGTGCGCACTAAAGGTTTGGGTCTGCAAAGAATAAATTGGTGGTGCATACACATTAATGATATGTTGTGTACACATTGAAAATTGACATCACACATTGCCATGTGTTGAATACCAATGCATGCATGGGATTCAGAAGGAAGGCTTCTGATAAAATGGTGCATAGTTTCAAGAATTTGTTTCATGAATTCCTCTAACAAATCCTGTTGTCTTCACATTTTGTAAAATTATCAGTGATTAGAGCAGGACAAAATCATTGTGGACGGTCAAAAGCATGGACGATGCACATAGATATTATAAACATGATGATGAATTCGAGTATTTGTATGTTGGGTTGGGTGTTGATGGTATAGAGTCCAAGGAGGAATGCATGAACTTGGTAGAAACCATAAACGTATTGCAAAAATATGTCCAAAGCTATAAATCTAATAATGAAAGTTTTGTGAGAGGCAAGGAGCAACAAGATGACTTCAATGTCAAATTGATGCAGAGCCTGAAAAAAAATAGAAAATAAAATGGAAAAGGAGATAGAGATGAGCAGGTCAAGAATTCATAGGTATCATGATGAGAAAATAAGGGAAGCAAGAAGTGTTGGTAGGAATCGTCGACCTCACTTTCCAAAAAACTATTTTAAGAAAGTGCACAGTAGTTCGAGTCCATCTCCTATTAGAAAGCATCTCCTATTAGAAAGCATAAGAGAAGGACTGGGTGGATGAACTATAGGCAGAAATGAATAAGATCAAACCTCCTACCTTTAACAGTGAGAACAATAAGGATGAAGATGCAAAGACCTAGTTGTTGGGTATGAGGAAGTACTTCCAACTGCATAATTATTATGTGCAAGTACAAGGGGGAATCACTATTTATCAGCTAAAAGGAAAGACATCAATGTGGTGGATTCAGTTTGTGCAAGTGCAACACATTAATGAGAAGAAAGTTACTTGGAGGGAGTTCAAGAAGTATTTCCAAAAGTAATAATTAACCAAACGGTACTATGACAAGAAAATGAAGGAGTTCTTTGAACTCAAGCTTGGGAGTATGACAATAGATGAGTATGAAAGAAGATTCTTAGAGATGCTAAAATATGTCGCATTCACCAAGGATGAGCAAGTTAAAATTTAGAGGTACTAGAGTGGGTTGTCGTCATTTATCGGTGACAAGATACAGTATGATGATACTAAGACATTGGAGGAAAATATAAGGTGTGCTAAGTGTCTTTATGAGAAGCAAGGGGAAGACCAAATTTCCAAAAGGCTTGGGAAGACAAGATGAAGAGAAAGATGGAACAAAGGAAGAATGGGGCTAGGACACCATTTTTCACAAATACTGCACAAGGACAACAAACTCTCCAGGAGCCCATAATGTCGAAGAAAATGTAGCAAAATCCATGAAAAAAATCTATTCAATGTTTGAGTTGTGGGAGGAATCATATGCATAGATATTTCCTCAAAGAGGTAATAAAGTGAGGATTGTATACAATGTACAACAAGCTGCGACTATTGAGTACATGGGAAGAAATGTGCCAAGGATTTACGCAACCTTGGATAACAAGCAAGTTGACTTTCAGTCACACACTATCGACATGGAAGGTATGATTAATGACCAACCCATTGTTATTTTAATTGACTCGGGAGCTATTCATAGTATCTAGATCCTAAGATGGTGGAAAGGTTTCAATTGTTGAGATGGAAGCTTGGAAAACCTTGGTTGGTGCAGTTAGTTATAGGATCAAAAAGGATAATTAATGAGATGGTCAAGGCATGTCCAATGGAGATTAATGGACTGTGCACAAAGGATGATTTGAATATTATACCTTTGGGTTCATATGATTGTCTCATCGGTATGTATTGGTTGGTTG
Organism: Picea engelmannii; assembly: GCA_009831015.1. Classification (NCBI taxonomy): domain Eukaryota; kingdom Viridiplantae; phylum Streptophyta; class Pinopsida; order Pinales; family Pinaceae; genus Picea; species Picea engelmannii. The sequence goes on from ML790505.1 coordinate 84,638, forward strand.
AGAACCATGTTGTCCTAGACTGTTACAAGACATTCACTTGTTTGGATGAGGAAGGAAACTTAATATCAATTCAAGGAATTACAAAGGTTGTAACTATTAGAGAAGTTTCATCCTTGCAATTGAAGAAAAGCTACAAGGACGGATTTCAAGTATATGTAGTGCACATGGAAGAGGCACCTAAGGATAGAGTGCCAAGTATTGAAGACTGCACAATATTAAAAGAGTTTAAGGATGTATTTAAAGAGATACTGATATTTCCTCTAAAAAAAGATATATATTTCTCTATAAATCTGATGTCGAGAGTAACACTCGTATCCAATACTCCTTATAGAATGAGTACGCCAGAATTGAATGAGTTGTAGATGAAAATTGAAGAGCTTTTGAAGAAGGGGTATATATGCCCAAGTGTTTCACCTTGTGGTGCCCCTGTATTGTTTTTGAAGAAGAAGGATGGTACACTGAGACTTTGTATCGACTTCAGGAAGTTTAACAAGGTAACGATAAAGAACAAGTATCCTTTGCCAAGGATAGATGACCTCTTTGATCAACTATGGGGCACACAATTATTTTCAAAGATTGATCTCTGATCTAGATATCACCAAGTGAGAATTAGGGAAGAAGATTTCCTTCAGAACAAGTTATGGTCTTATGAGTTTACAATGGTTCCATTTGGGTTGTCAAATGCACCAATTGTTTTCATGTGTTTAATGAATGGAGTTTTCATAAATTATTTAGATAAATTCATTATTGTATTTCTAGATGACATACTTATTTATTCAAGGTATGAAGAGGAGCACGAGTGGCACTTGAGGATGGTACTACATGTATTAAGGGAGCATTATATTTATGTAAAGTTGAGTAAGCGCTCATTTTATCAGCGACATATTCATTATTTCGGTTACACTATTTCCAAGGAAGGAATAATTGTAGATCTGAAAAAGATAAAATCTATTGAGGAATGGTAAACACTAAGAAATGTTGCATAAGTGAGGTCCTTTATGGGACTGGAAGGGTATTACAAAAGGTTTATCGAAGGATTATCACATATTTCACATCTAATTACATATTTGAAAAAGAAGGTGCACGATTTGAATGGACTCCTAATTGTGCAACGAGTTTCCAACACTTGAAGAGTTTGTTGACAAGTCCACCAATTTTGAGAATTGTTGATCCTAATGCAGACTTTGTTGTGTGAACGAATCCATGCAAGGAAGGAATTGGTGGAGTCTTGAGTTAGAATGGACATGTGGTGTGCTATGAATCAAGAAAGTTAAAAGAGAATGAAAGGCTCTATGCTACTCATGAATTAGAATTGGAAGCCATAGTGCATGCCTTGAAGATGTGACGACACTTTTTTGTGGGTAAAATATTTTAGTTGAGGACATACCATAGTGGTATGGATTATTTGTTTGAAAAACCAAGTTTAAATGCCAGACAAAGCAGGTGGTTAGAGTTCCTCAATGAGTATGAATTTGACATAAGAATATCATAGGAAAGGATAACAAGTTGGTTGACACACTCAGTAGGGGGGTGAATGAGATGCATGCTAAAATTATTAGCATGAAAATTTACACAACTGTTATAGCCCTAAAATTCCATTGGCCCTCTTAATTGCATAATTTTCCAAATCATTGCTGAGAACCTCTACTTAAAAAAACATTTTTTAGAACATGTATGCGCCCTGCACCACTACATACCACATACATATGCTTGTTTCATACTAGACATCCCACATGCATACACTTGTTGCACACTAAACAACCTGCGTATGCTTGCAAAAGTTGCAAAAATTAAAAAGTTGTAAGGAATTCGTTGAAATTCAGGGGCTATTGGAGGTTTCCCAACCAGACTTCACTTGCTATAGCCCGTCATCCAACCAAATAACCATCCGTTTGTCATATAAAAGGAGGTGTTGGGGCCTCATTTCATATCTAAGAATAAGAACAATGAAACTATGACCAATTTCACTTCCCTTACTTGCCCAAGCAATTGTTTCCTTTTGTGAGTCACTACCTCAACATTCCCTCTTCAGCCCCTTCTTCCTCTATTCAATCCATTCCCTTCCCTTGAGGTGATCAGAAGATTGATAGAAGAGGCCTATTGAAGGTGCACTTGGAGCATTGTAAAGAGGAGCCCAGACTAGGTTCACAGAACAGTGGCCGACACAGATTGTAAGTTTCAGTCTTTGTTTGATGAATAAAAGAATCTCTTTTCCTTGTCCCAAATGATGATGTTTTGTGTATTGTATTTGATTTATACATAGAATTTGATATCTAACCCTAACTCATGAATATAAATAACATACTTGTAGTCCTTTTTTTCCTAGTTTTGGATGTAGGTTAGCCTTCGGAGGAGACTTGTAGTTTCTAGAACTACAAATCTTGAGGAGATCATCACTAGACGTGGGATAAAAGGTACAATTGTTGACTAATTGGGTTGGTTGTCATTGATGTCAACCCTTGAAGAAATTTTGGTAGAAAATTTCGGTAGCACAAAGGTTTGGGTAATGGACCCAAGTTTGTTTGATGGATAATGGTATGAGTTTTGATATATTTTGTAATGTCTCCGACCATCCATGTTGGGCCACGCTACGCCAGATAATGCTTACTGTTCTCTCCGCAGAACATACTGTAACATACCCAGTATCCAACTGAGCTATGTGTAACACCCTGTTTCCCCCAGTCTGTAAAAATAATTATATTGGCCAAGAACTATGGCAAACTCAAAGATGTGAATGTGTGATTTGATGGGCCTTTGTATAAAAGGTCGATGAATGTAAATAATGTTATGAATGTGTGTTGTATGACTGCTGGGAGGGGGATGTGCTGAAAGAGACCACGATGGATGATGAAATGTGGTGGAAGGCACCTGGAATGGTGGCGTTAACTTCCACTGAACCAATACCGTATTGGTATTTAATGGCTCAAAGACCAAAGCTTCTCTTTGGCCTTGGAATGAATTACTCACCCTGATGGTAGGTGGGGAGGATCCTCATGAGTTAATGAGGAATGGGGGTGAACCGCCCATCCGTATAAGCCCTCATACTTGACCACAGCAAGGAAATGTGTGCCACACCCGACCTTGTAGAAGAAGGCAAGAAAAGAAGCGTGGAGAGAGGGAAGAGAGAGCAGAGGTGAAGAAGTATCGCGGAAGGAAAGACTGGGAAGAAACTCTGAAGAAACAAAAAAGGTACTGAACAGAGGAGAGTGAGAGTATCCTTCGTCCTTGACCTCCATTGAGCTGGAAGTAGAAATTTGAACCTCAACATCGTGGTCGAGCTCGGGGGGTGGCTAGTGGTAAATCCATTTGGATTCGTTGAGCCTACAGTTGGGTGGAAACGGGCGCCTCTCTCAGCAGTTGCATCACACTTGGTGTTGTTTTGATAAGTGTTTATAACTACACCATGAATTGAATATCCTGGAATGCATGCTCATGGTTTATGCACTCGTAAATAGTTTCTGGATAGAAGTGTTTGCCTGGTGTTTGTTTGGATATAATGGATGCATGTTTATACTGACGTAACTACCAATCAGTTAATGTGTAGAATGTATGAGTTCGGGACACGAATCCATTATCCTAAGGATTGACCCATCTAACTTGATTCGTGTTATGTCTTGGTTCATCCTTCCGAAGACCCTTCTTCGGGAAAGTTCCTTCACATTCCAGAGCCGGAGTGAGTCCTTTGAAAGGACTACTATTTTAGTACATATGAGCTTACCTTACCCCTTCCACAAAGTTCATAGCTCGGTAATTTAAGGAGGTCCTTCCAACCTCTGAACCCCGATACACGATATCTCCATGGGTTTCCTAATCTAACGGTCTAACCGCACTCTGGATCCAAAAACTGTCTTCACCCCTCACACTTCGCGACTTCGTGAGTTGGAGCACCCAACTCTGGAGATCTATTATTGTGAACCACGATTTCGTGAGATTTCGAGCTTGGTACTTCTCGGGACTTCACAGATGCCTTGATCACTGCCATGTGCCCTCCTCAGACCAACGACCCTGATCACGTCGAGACTTTGAATGTTATGAAGTCGAAAGACTTCCCTGTTCACCTTTTCGATGTCCGAATCCCCGAAAGGTGAGGATCTCATGACACATGTCCTCTGCAGATGGACGGTCCAGTAAGGACACCAAACCTGGTGATAATTACCCAAGAACCCGTTAAATGATTTTATGGCCTAAGTTTGGAAAACCTTGCACGAGAGAGAGTGGGTCTCTTTGAGTTGGTGTTTCGGTGTTTCAGCACTCGGGATACCCAAAGGTCAGTCCCTTGTACTCGCCAGTTGCGAAACCCCGACTTGTGAAACCCTGAAACAGTTTAGCGTGTGTTGAGTTGGTGTTTCGGCGTTTCGACACTCGGGATACCCAAGGGTCAGTCCCTTGTATTCGCCAGTTTCAAAACCCCGACTTGCGAAACCCCGAAATAGTTTAGTGTGTGCTAAGTTGGTGTTTCGGTGTTCGACACTCGGGATACCCAAGGGTTGGTCCCTTGTACTCGCTAGTTGCGAAACCCTGAAATAGTTTAGTGTGTGTTGAGTTGGTTTTTTGGCATTTCGGCACTTGGGATACCCAAGGGTCAGTCCCTTGTACTCGCCAGTTGTGAAACCCTGACTTGCGAAACCCCAAAATAGTTTAGCGTGTGTTGAGTTGGTGTTTCGGCGTTTTGACACTTGGGATACCCAAGGGCCAGTCCCTTGTACTCGCCAGTTGCGAAACCTCGACTTGCGAAACCCCAAAATAGTTTAGCGTGTGTTGAGTTGGTGTTTCGGCGTTTCGACACTCGGGATACCCAAGGGTCAGTCCCTTATACTCGCCAGTTGCGAAACCCCGACTTGCGAAACCTCGAAATCGTTTAGTGTGTGTTGAGTTGGTGTTTCGACGTTTCGACACTCGAGACACCCAAGGTTCAGTCCCTTGTACTCTCTAGTCACAAAATCTCGACCTGTGAAACCCCGAAGTGAGCATAGTGGATATAAGGATTTCGTTGTTTTCGGCAGGCCTATGAGCATACTCTCTAGGTGAGAGTTTTGTTGAGAATTATTCCCTGGTGTGTTGTGCATTAGTTGTAGTGCTCAAGACTTCATGTCCATCCTATTGCTAGTAACTCTGGAAGGGAGGTGGGATAGTTGAAGGACCATTGAGCAAAGAAGGGGCACACGTCCTTGGGTGTTGGGTGTCATAGGTGCAGGGGAATGAGGGACTGTAGGCTAGTTCTAGTAGCGACCACCTTGGACTAAGCAATTCTATTGAGAATCAAACCCTACCATGTCACTAGGAACCCCTTTTTTCTTGGTTGAGTTAATCCCCAACTCGGGGGTGACCCGTTTCTCAAAGCTTATGAGCAATAGAGTCTATGGCTGGGAGGAATGTCTAAGTTTTATGCACAGTTGGTGACTTCCATAAAATATAAGTTTTTTTTATGTGTTGTCTTGTTTACTCTGTTCATATTTGTCTATGTTTGACATGGGTTAATTCTTGTATGTTGTCACATATAAGTAATTGTTGTTATTATGTTTAATGTTGCTTGTGTATGTGAGTGTGGTGCTGAAATTCACTATTGTAGTCGTGCATAAGTAGGACAATTATTGATATTCTTTCTTGTTAAGTTATCCTTTGAAATTGGTCATGAGTCTCTGAGGCAAGGATTGAATGGTTGAGTGTGTAGGAAAGTAGCATGTATGCACAAGAGCCGAGAATTCATGTGTGCATTTAGGGAATTAGACCCCACATATAGGGAAAGAAAAATTGGTGTGTGACACCAGGGTGGTTGTGCGCACAATTGTGTTGTGTGTTCAATATACTAGTGCACAAAGTTGTTTGAGCTATTTCGCTGCGTAAAGTTTTGTTAAAATGAGTGATTTAGTGTGGAGCATCTAAGTTTGAGCTTGAGCGCATTACTTCAACTGATATTGCGCAAACTAGAGTTTAGTATAGTATCTGCGCAGTGGATTTTTGGAGTAGCATTGCTCAGTAATATGTTGGGAATGTTACAAATTGGTTGATTTAAAGAAATATTAAAGCATTTTGTAGCAGCATGGCCCAAACTAGGTGGTTGGAGATGTTACATTCTTGTAACAGAGTTGTTGGTTCAACATTGGACTTGTATGGGCGAGAGGTCAACAAGAAGCATCAAATATCTATTTTCAACATTGATCACACATGAGATAAATTCTACTTAAGACAAAATTCAGACTAGTAAGTGGGAAAATTTTGGAATTCTAGTGTGGCCATGGTGCACATTAAGTAAGAATGCGCAAATGTGCATGATAAATTTATAATATTGTGGAGTGTGACACTGGAACTGCGCAGTAAACAATGGTGCATGGTTGTGCGCACTAAAGGTTTGGGTCTGTGAAGAATAAATTGGTGGTGCATACACATTAATTTTATGCGGTGTACACATTGAAAATTGACATCACACATTGCCATGTGTTGAATAGCAATGCACGCATGGGATTCAAAAGGAAGGGTTCTAACAAAATGGTGCACAGTTTCAAGAAGTTGTTTCATGAATTCCTCTAACAAATCCTGTTGTCTTCACATTTTGTAGAATTATCAGTGATTAGAGTAGGACAAAATCATTGTGGAAGGTAAAAATCATGAAAGATGCACATAGATATTATAAACATGATGATGAATTCGAGTATTTGTATGTCAGGTTGGGTGCTGATGGTACAGAGTCCAAGGAGGAATGCATGAACTTGGTAGAAACCATAAAGGTATTGCAAAAATATGTCCAAATCTATAAATCTAATAATGAAAGTTTTGTGAGAGGCAAAGAGCAACAAGATGAGTTCAATGTCAAATTGATGCAGAGCCTAAAAAAAAATAGAAAATAAAATGGAAAAGGAGATAGAGATGAGTAGGTCAAGAATTCATAGGTATCATGATGAGAAAAGAAGGGAAGCAAGAAGTGTTGGTAGGAATCGCCGACCTCACTTGCCAAAGCACTATTTTAAGAAAGTGCACAGTAGTTCGAGTCCATCTCCTATCAGAAAGAATAAGAGAAGGACTGGGTGGATGAACTATAGGAAGAAATGAATAAGATCAAGCCTCCTACCTTTGACAGTGAGAACAATAAGGATGAAGATGCAAAGACCTAGTTGTTGGGTATGAGGAAGTACTTCCAATTGCATAATTATTATGTGCAAGTACAAGGGAGAATCACTATTTATTAGCTAAAAGGAAAGACATCAATGTGGTGGATTCAGTTTGTGCAAGTGCAACACATTAATGAGAAGGAATTTACTTGGAGGGAGTTCAAGAAGTATTTCCAAAAGTAATAATTAACCAAACGGTACTATGACAAGAAAATGAAAGAGTTCTTCGAACTCAAGCTTGGGAGTATGACAATAGATAAGTATGAAAGAAGATTCTTAGAGATGCTGAAATATGTCGCATTCACCAAGGATGAGAAAGTTAAAATTTAGAGGTACTAGAGTGGGTTGTCGTCATTTATCAGTGAGAAGATACAGTATGATGATACTAAGACATTGGAGCAAAATATAAGGCATGCTAAGTGTCTTTATGAGAAGAAAGGGGAAGATCAAATTTCCAAAAGGATTGGGAAGATAAGATGAAGAGAAAGATGGAACAAAGGAAGAATGGGGCTAAGACACCATTTTTCACAAATACTGCACAAGGACAACAAACTCTCCAGGAGCCCATAATGTCAAAGAAAATGGAGAAAAATCCATTGAAAAAATCTATTCAATGTTGGAGTTTTGGGAGGAATCATATGCATAGTGATTTCCTCAAAGAGGTGATAAAGTGAGGATTGTATACAATGTACAACAAGCTGCGAATGTTGAGTACATAGGAAGAAATGTGCCAAGGATTTATGCAACCTTGGATAATAAGAAAGTTGACTTTCAATCACACATTATCGACATGGAAGGTATGATTAATGACCAACCCATTGCTATTTTAATTGACTTAGGATCTATTCATAGTATCTAGATCCTAAGATGGTGGAAAGGTTTCAATTGTTGAGATGGAATCTTGGAAAACCTTGGTTGGTGCAGTTAGTTATAGGATCAAAAAGGATAATTAATGAGATGGTCAAGGCATGTCCAATGGATATTAATGGACTGTGCACAAAGGGTGATTTGAATATTATACCTTTGGGTTCATATGATTGTCTTATTGGTATGTATTGGTTGGATGAGAACCATGTTGTCCTAGACTATTACAAGAAATTCACTTGTTTGGATGAGGAAGGAAACTTAATATCAATTCAAGGAATTACAAAGGTTGTAACTATTAGAGAAGTTTCATTCTTACAATTGAAGAAAAACTACAAGGACGGATGTCAAGTATTTGTTGTGCACATGGAAGAGGAACCTAAGGATAGAGTGCCAAGTATTGAAGACTGCACAATACTAAAAGAGTTTAAGGATGTATTTAAAGAGATACTGATATTTCCTCTAAAAAAAGATATTGATTTCTCTATAAATCTGGTTTCGAGAGTAACACTCGTATCCAATACTCCTTATAGAATGAGTATGCCAGAATTGAATGAGTTGAGATGAAAATTGAAGATCTTTTGAAGAAGGGGTATATATGCCCAAGTGTTTCGCCTTGGGGTGCCCCGGTATTGTTTTTGAATAAGAAGGATGGTACATTGAGACTTTGTATCAACTTCAGGAAGTTGAACAAGGTAACAATAAAGAACAAGTATCTTTGATCAACTATGGGGCACACAATTATTTTGAAAGATTGATCTCTGATCTGGATATCACCAAGTGAGAATTAGGGAAGAACATTTCCTTCAGAACAAGGTATGGTCATTATGAGTTTACAGTGGTTCCATTTGGGTTGTCAAATGCACCAATTGTTTTCATGTGTTTAATGAATGGAGTTTTCAGAAGTTATTTAGATAAATTCATTATTGTATTTCTAGATAACATACTTATTTATTCAAGGTATGAAGAGGAGCATGAGTGGCACTTGAGGATGGTACTACATTTTTTAAGGGAGCATTATATTTATGTAAAGTTGAGAAATCACTCATTTATCAACGACAGATTCATTATTTCGGTCACATTATTTCCAAGGAAGGAATAATTGTAGATCTGAAAAAGATAAAAGCCATTGAGGAATGGTAAACACTAAGAAATGTCACATAAGTGAGGTCCTTTATGGGACTGGAAGGGTATTACAAAAGGTTTATCAAAGGATTATCACATATTTCACATCCAAATACATATTTGAAAAAGAAAGGTGCATGATTTGAATGGACTCCTAATTGTGCAACGAGTTTCCAGCACTTGAAGAGTTTGTTGACAAGTCCACCAATTTTGAGAATTGTTGATCCTAATGTAGACTTTGTTGTGTGAACGAATGCATGAAAGGAATGAATTGGTGGAATCCTGAGTCACAATGGACATGTGGTGTGATATGAATCAAGAAAGTTAAAAGAGAATGAAAGGCTCTATGCTACTCATGAATTAGAATTGGCAGCCATAGTGCACGCCTTGAAGATGTGGTGACACTTTCTTGTGGGTAAAATATTTCAGTTGAGGACATACCATAGTGGTATGAATTATTTGTTTGAAAATCCAAGTTTAAATGCCAGACAAAGCAGGTGGTTAGAGTTCTTCAATGAGTATGAATTTGACATAATCATATCATAGGAAAGGATAACAAGCTGGTTGACGCAATCAACAGGAGGGTGAATAAGATGCATGCTAAAACTATTAGCATGTACAAATCCAATTTACACAACTATTATATCCCTAAAATGCCATTGGCCCTCTTAATTGCATAATTTTCCAAATCATTGCAGAGAAGATATACTTAAAAAAACATTTTTTAGAGCATGTACGCGCCCTGCACCACTACATCCCATGTACATACGCTTGTTTCATACTAGACATCCCACATGCATACATTTGCTGCACACTAAACAACCCGCATATGCTTGCAAAAGTTGCAAAAATTATAAAGGTGTAAGGAATTCGTTGAAATTCAGGGGCTATTGGAGGTTTCCCAACCAAACTTCACTTGCTATAGCCCGTCAGCCAACCAAATAACCATCCTTTTGTCATATAAAATGAGGTGTTGGGGTCTCATTTCATATCTAAGAATAAGAACAGTGAAACTCTAACCAATTTCACTTCCCTTCCTTGCCTAAGCAATTGTTTCCTTTTGTGAGTTACTGCCTCAGCATTCCCTCTTTATCCCCTTCTTCTTCCATTAAATCCATTCTCTTCCCTTGAGGTGATCAGAAGATTGACATAAGAGACCTATTGAAGGTGCACTTGGAGCATTGTAAAGAGGAGACCAGACTAGGTTCACAGAACGGTGGCCGACATAGATTGTAAGTTTCAGTCTTTGTTTGATGAATAAAAGAATATCTTTTCCCTATCCCAAATGATGATGTTTTGTGTATTTTATTTGATTTATACATAGCATCTGATATCTAACCCTAACTCATGAATATAAATAACATACTTGTAGTCCTTTTTTTCCTAGTTTTGGATGCAGGTTAGCCTTCGGAGGAGACTTGCAGTTTTTGGAAATACAAATCTTGAGGAGATCATCACCAGACTTGGGATAAAAGGTACAATTGTTGACTAATTGGGTTGGTTGTCATTGATGTCAACCCTTGAAGAAATTCTGGTAGAAAATTCCGGTAGCACAAAGGTTTGGGTAATGGACCCAAGTTTGTTTAATGGATAATGGTATGAGTTTTGATGTATTTTGTAATGTCCCCGACCATCCATGTTGGGCCACACTACACCAGAGAATGATTTATGTTCTCTCTGTGGAACATACTGTAACATACCCAGTATCCAACTGAGCTATGCCACCTAAAAATTTTGAACTTCATGCAATTAAAATATATACACACAGAACTCTTGTGGAAGAATATATATATAAAACGTAAACAACCAAATACATCTATAAATGCACGGATTTGCACTGAAATATGATGCAGACCCCCGACCCTCGGGCCAAGATCCACACATGATCGTTCTAAATCTTCCCCTGAGTCTAATTGAGTCTTAGATTCCCCCACAGGGAATACCACACACACACGACGGTGTATCCACAGGTCTTTATAAGTTATTCCTATGTGAGCGAACACCAGGCACTAACTATGCCCACTTGACCAGAATAATGTGTTCACGACCTTTGCCGAAATGGGACTTTGAGTTTCGGGACTTTGCAAATACTATTGTCAAGTTTCTGGATCTTCAACCCTATGAAACCTGAAATGCCAAAATGCCGAAATCCTTGGCCGCTTCCTCCTCTAAAGCTGTGTCGCATTTTGCGACTTCGGGATATCTGATGCAAAGGATACCAACTCCTTGCACTCAAAAATACTGAAATGCCGAACCCTGAAAAATTCAGGGAAGGCTGGATCACTTCAAATGTGATCGAGACTTTTCATCGATTTGGAGTTTTGGACTTCACGACTTCGTGAATCCAGATGAAAGGCTCCCGATTCTCCAACCTCTGAAACCTCGAAACAATCAATGAATATTGACTCCACCTGTTGACAAGTATACACCACCTATCTTCTCTGTTGTACTTTGCCTCCGACGAGGATTCTTGCCACCTGTCCACTCGAGATTTTCGACTTTTGGGACTTGAATGAACCTCTGACAACCGTTCGTCTCCCACTTCAAAACCCCAAACTCTGAAATGGCACCTCCAATGGGATCAACGACTATAAGCCTTGTTTCGATCCGACGACCTGGGTTCTTTCGGGATTTTGGGTACCAGGAGTTTGAAAACTCTCGAACCCAAAGTGCTTGTCACAACAATCCATGAATTCCTGAAATGAGAATTTGCGAGAGGTTCGATGGCTCTTGTTGAATTGAATCCAATGGCCCCTATATCTCCTAAGCTTATGATCGAAAAAACACTTTCTCTAACTTCCCTTCTCCTTTGCATGATCCGATGGCTCTCGGGTCTTTGACACTCCTCCAGGAAAGTGTTATCATCATTCGATTACCCTCTTGATAATCCTCTTCGCGATTCGGGGGAGTGGGTGGCCAAAGGTTTTGGCCTGCACTTCGAACCTACAAACCCTGAAATTCCAAAATGATCTTAACGACTCAATTGACCACGATCAATGACCCACGTTGATTTCTTGGCACCAAAGTGATGGGTTCATCCAACACCTAACCACCTTGCAACTCCTTTGGATCCTATGGTTCTCGCAACTTTGCGTGTTCTCCACGGAGAATTTTGACCGTCCGATTCACTCCTCAAGAATCTCTGCAAAATGAACCGGTGTTCTTCCACTGGAACTTAACTTTTGCATGATGATTTCGCTCCATCTCCCTTTGAAAACTTCTAAGGTACTAACTGTTGGAAAATGATTAACAGGTAGCGTATGCTTGTCATTGATGGAAAGTACAACAGTGAAGATGGCAGGATCCGAATGTGCATCAATGGACAAACATGAACAACGTAGGCTCAGGAGGAATTAGCACAGAGTCAAAATTCTTCTAAGTGAGAAGGATGTGTAAGCTTGGAGGAGAAGCGTCATTGATCGTTGGATCCCATCCAAAATTCCCGATAGCATGAGGGCCGTCAGATCTGAATAAAAACAAGAAGAGCGTGCACTAAAGAGGAGGATATATCTCAGGCGTTAGATTTGAGCGCAGGATCCGACCACCGTTGGATCGGGGAAAAATTGCACGGTGTTTAAAGTGCAAGGAGAAAATGGGCTCACAAAATCCCGAAAGCAGGAGGACCATCCATCTCAAGGGGTTATGAGGACCATTGATCCGACTCCCTGTCGGGGTTTCGAGGATCGCGAGTTGAAGAAGTCAAAGAATAATAACCACAGGACTCGTGAAATCGCGATATGTGATACCCCGATATAATATCGACCGTTGGATTGAGGACAAATCAGGACCATTGATCCCACGCCATTTCAAGGCATCGGGGATCGCGACTTGGAGAGGCAAAGAACCCAATGCATCAAGAATGTCGATTTCGCGATATGAGAAATTGCGAAATGATCTGAGCCATCAGATCAAGTGTTGGTCAGGACCGTTGATCCCACGCCATTTCAAGGTATCGGGGATCGCGACTTGGAGAGTCGAGATGCCTCATCTCTGATGCAGGAGCATCACCGAACCATCAAGTGAGCCAGCGCAAATTTTGAAATTGCCTTGGAAACTGTTGCACAAATCTTAAATGAGTCATTTAAGAGGAGGCACCTTTGTATATTGTAATGGACCTTGAGTGGATAGCTCTCGTCCTTTAGTAGATAGTCGGCATTTAATAGACTTAATGCAGTTAGATAGGAATTTAATTCTAGATTTGATAGCCTAGAGTCCAAGAGGGAAAACAGATATAGACACCCTCATTATACCATTGTAACATAACCCCTGAGCATAGAGAGCAGGAGCAAGAAGAGAAGAGCATGCAGAGAACTGTATGAAGAACACCCATGTACAAACATTTGAATTAATAGAAGAAAACTTTAATTCAATTTCATGGTTTGTGTTATTTCTCTGTGTTGATGTTGATATGCTCATGAATGTCTACTTCCTGTCATATATTTTATTTTATATGTTTTGTATGTGATTTCATGGTTGAATTGAAGTCTGAGAAGGTGAGTGAATGAGTTTCAATTGTTTCTTTAATTGAGCCAGAGGATTCCTACAAGGAGTGCAGTCAAATTGTCTGCAAGGAGTGCGTTGACAGAAGGGTTCAATTAGAGATAACCTTTGTTCTCATTTCTTCGAAGGAGAAGACATGCACAATGTAGTGAAAGGAGTGTGCATGCCAAGCTAAGCCTCAGAGTTGAGATTCTGAGTAGAGTGTTGGAAGACTGCTGCTGCAGGAGTGCGCAGAGTCAAAGGACTTCAACACGGAAGCGTTGTTGAAGGTTTTCCGCAAGGAGTGCACACAAGAAGTTCTCTGAAGGACTTGAAAATTTGAGAACAAGCTCAGGAGTGATAGGCCTTCGAATTCACTGAAGGATAAGCGCAGGGAAGCTGCTATTGAAAGTCTAAAGGAAGCGTCGCAGGGTTGGCGAGTAGGTGAACGAGTCTTGGGGAGAGACACTCCTTCATTTTGCAGAATTATCAAAGGAAGGACAGACGGACGAAATCCTGTGGGGAGATTTCACGAAGTTCCATGGGCCGTTGGATCTCATGGAGGTGCAGGGAGGAAATAACGTAAGAGTGGAAGAGGTTCGAAGCTCAGGAGGGGCAGAGCCGTCGATCCCGAGTCATAGGGGCTGTCAGATCCACACGTGACATCGCATATCGGGAATTCACAAGTTGAAGTCCCAAGTTGTTGCAACGAGACTTGCGATATCGCGATTCGTGATATCCCGACAAGCCCAGAACCATCCATTCAGTGAAGACACGTGTCAGGAGATCCTGAGGAGTATGAGATTGGAGAATCGGGGTTTCTGAGGACAGGAAACACTTGCCGCTTGGAATCGCGAAATGCGATATCCCGATGGAAGGGTCGTGTGGGCCACAGTCAGGATTAGTGGAGGACAGGTGGCATACCATATCGGGGATCGGGAAAAGTTAAGTCCCGAATCCTTTGGCATCAGGATTCACGATCCCGCAAATTCCGAAACCCCGACTGAGGTGACGGGAGGTGGAAAAGTCAACCCACACGTGTGCATCGGAGTATCGACACATCGGGGTTCGGAGGTTGGAAATTCCATTAGTTGACATCGCAAGTAGCGATTTCCCGATAGGGAAAACTCCGATAGCAGGGGAGAAAGTCAACATTGACTCACATCAGGTTTCGAGAAATCGTGAAGCATGAACCACGCGACCATAGGATTCGCGAAATCGTGAAGTTTGATTTCCCGATCACTAAGGGAGATCACTGGAAGAGTTGTTGTGGGTAAGGAAAATTCCCGATAGGGGATTAGAGGAACCTTTGAGTTCTTCGGGCCGTGAGTGGAAGAAGATCCTGAGGAAGCGGGCGTACTCCAAGGAGTGCGGGCCTGCGTCAAGTGGTATCAGAGCAGGAATATCTCTTTGCTTTCTGTAGAAGGGAAGGAGAAGAATTTCATCATGTCACCGAGGAGAGAAAGACAATCACCTGATCCAGAGGAAAGGGAGGTGCGAAGAAGAGGCAGGCAGGTAGTCAATCCATAAATGGAGAGACAGATGAGAGATCTTCGAGCAAGACTTGAGGATATGGAGACGACACAAAGACGCACAACCAATGTAGGGGATATCAGTGATTCCGACAATGAAGTCGAGGCTGAACGCGAGGAGGAAGTTGCAGCCGAAGATGCAGCAAACGAACGCCTAATCAAAGCTATCGCAAGGATGGGTGCGAAGGAAAAGATGGACATTCCAGTTTACGAGGGAAATTTGGATGCAGAAGAGCTTCTGGATTGGATTAGAGCTCTAGATACCTACTTCGATTATGAATATATCGAAGAGGATAAGAAGGTTCGACATGCTGTCACACGCTTGAAAGGACATGCAGCATTGTGGTGAAATGAGCTACAAGCTGATAGACGCTGCAAAGGCAAGCAGAAGATCAAAAGTTGGGATAGAATGATTGCGAAGATGAAGGTAAAATTCATCCCAAGAGACTATCAAATTACTCTATTCAGGAGAATGCAGAACCTGAGACAGAAGCTGATGACAGTGAAAGAATATACTGAAGAATTCTATCGACTAAACATCAGAGCAGGTCATCGGGAGAGCGATGATGAGAAGGTTGCCAGGTACCTGAATGGTCTGACATATGACATTCAGGATGAATTAAGCATGGTAACCATCCGAACAGTCGAGGATGCTTATCAGATGGCTCTGAAAGCCAGGGAGAAGCTGAGCCGTAAGCAAGGTCAGCGAGGGCGAGGCAGGAGTCAGCCCAGAGGCAAGGCAGTTGCCTAGGACAAATATCAGAAGCCCAAGGAGGAATGGAAGAAACCTCAGGGTAAAATTGAGAGAGGTGGAACCTCACAGAGAGGGCCATATGTTGAACAGAGAGGATAGCATACAGAGTAGAGTGGAGGATATGCTGACAACAACACTTTTCCTCGTACCAGAGGTAGAGGAAGAGGAAGAGGTGGAGTCATCACATGCTTCACATGTGGAAAGAATGGGCACAAGTCTTATGAGTGTCCAGAAAAAAAGAAGGACGTTGGAGAAGCTCACATCACTGAAGCGCAGAGGCGTGATGTTGAGGCCGAAGACACAGAAGGTGAAAGATCGCTTATGATGCGAAAAGTCCTTTTGACACCCGAGAAAGAGGTGGAAATTTCAGTCCAAAGGACCAGACTTTTCAGGACAGCTTGCAAGACCAAGGACAGGGTGTGCAAGGTCATCGTAGACAGTGGTAGCATGGATAATCTCGTTTCAACCGAGATGGTAGAGAAGCTGGAGCTGGAGACAACTGATCACTCGAGTCCATACAAAGTTTCATGGCTACAAAAGGGACACCAAGTAACTATTACAAAACAATGCTTGGTTGAATTCAAAATAGGCGGATATAATGATAAGATCTTGTGTGATGTTATTCCAATGGATGTGTGTCATTTATTGCTGGGTAGACCATGGAAATATGACAGAAATGTGATTCATGATGGGAGAATGAACACATATACCCTGGAGAAGAATGGGAGAACCCATATGTTGCTTCCAATAAAAGATAAGGAGGTGAAGCCGGAAGTAAGCAACACAGTACTTCTCATGAGTGGGAAGGAGATTCTTATAGAGGTGAAGAAGAAGGAGGATCCATAGTTCTTTGTGGTTAGAAAGCCAAGAATTGTTCTGACTAGCACAAGAGTGGATGATCTACCAGATGAGATTCAGGAACTGCTGGAAGATTTCACTGACATCATCGTGGATGAATTACCTCATTCATTGCCACCAATGAGGAGTGTGAGTCATCATATAGACCTCATACCAGGGGCCAGTTTTCCGAACAAAGCCGTGTACAGGTTGATGCTGCAAGAAAATGAAGAGGTCAAGAAGCAGGTCCAGGAGTTATTGGACAAAGGGTTGGTCAGGGAGAGTTTGAGCCCTTGTGTTGTTCCAACAGTACTGAGTCCAAAGAAGGATGGAGGTTGGAGAATGTGTACCGACTCGAGAGTGATTAACAAGATAACCATCAGGTATAGGTTTCCATTGCCGAGGATGGATGATCTGATGGATTGCCTGAGCGGGGAAAAGTATTTTTCAAAGATTGATTTGAAAAGTGGGTATCACCAGTTTCGCATGAGGGAAGGTGATGAATGTAAGACAACATTCAAGACAAACGAAGGTTTGTATGAATGTCTAGTCTTGCCATTTGGATTGACGAATGCGCTGAGTACTTTTATGAGGTTGATGAATGAAGTCCTGAAAGAATTCATTGGGAAGTTCATCATTGTGTATTTGGACGATATACTGATTTACAGTAAATCAGAGGCTGAACATTTGAAGCATTTGGCCATTGTGATGAAGAAGCTATAGCAGGAGAAGCTGTTGATCAAAATGAAGTAATCTTCGTTTATGAAGACAGAGCTCATTTACTTGGGTTTTGTTATTTCGGAAAATGAATTGAGGATGGATCCGGATAAAGTAAAAGTGATCAAGAATTGGCCATCACTGAGAAATATTTTCGAGGTGAGGAGTTTTCATGGTTTGGCTAGTTTCTACCGGAAGTTCATCAGAAATTTCAGTGGAATTAGCGCAGCGATGATGGACACAGTGAAGAAACGGCATAAATCTTTTCACTGGACAGAAAAGGCTGAGAAGAGCTTCAATCTGTTGAAGCGGAAGATCACGGAACAACCGGTTTTGGTGTTACCGGATTTCTAGAAAACATTTCAGGTGAAATGTGATGCAAGTGGGTTTGCCATAGGAGCGGTCTTGAGTCAGGAAGATAGACCAGTTGCATATTTCAGTGAGAAACTGAATGAGGCAAAATTGAAATACTCCACGTATGATAAGGAGTTTTATGCTATCATATAGGCACTGAAGAAGTGGAGGCATTACTTGATCCCAAAAGAATTTGTATTGTACAGTGATAATCATGCATTACAGTTTGTGAGTCAACAAGAGAAGTTGAATCAGAAACATGCTAAATGGGTAGAGTATATGCAGAATTTCACATTTGTGATTAAGCATATTTCAGGTACTGCTAACAAAGTGGCTGATGCTTTGAGCAAGAAGTGTTTGTTGCTGCAGGAATTCTGAGTCAAAACATTGGGTTTTGATAATCTCAGGGACATGTACGCAGGTGATGCAGATTTTGCAGAAGCGTATGAAGCAGCTGAGAATCTAGTTCTCATGGATAGAAGTCCTTGGATAGATTATATGATCCAGGAAGGATTGTTGTTCATAGGCAATCAACTGTGTATTCCGAAATGATCCATGAGGGAGAACATGTTAAAAGAGAAGCACAGTGGTGGATTAGCAGGACATTTTGGCCATGATAAAACATTCGCGAAGCTGAGCGAGTCTTACTTTTGGCCAGGGATGCGGTTAGAAGTCAAGAGATTTGTTGAAAGATGTAGAGTTTGCCAGCATTTGAAGGGAAGGAAGCAGAATGCGGGATTTTATCAGCCATTTCCCATACCAGAGAGGCCATGGGAGGTGATAAGCATGGATTTTTTATTGGGTTTGCCAAAGACACAAAGAGGTGTTGATTCATTCTTTGTGGTAGTGGACAGGTTTTCCAAGATGGCACATTTCATTCCATGCTAGAAGAACAACAATGCGACGCACATCACAAATCTGTTTTTCAAGGAGGTCATTCGACTTCATGGGTTGCCGAAAAGTATAGTTTCAGAAAGAGACACTAAATTCATAGGGCATTTTTGGAGAACCTTATGGAAGAAGCTAGGAACTAATTTGGCGTTTAGTTCTGCTTATCATCCACAAACGGATGGGCAAACAGAAGTGGTCAACAAAAGTCTGGGAGACTTGCTGAGGAGCTTGGTGACAGAGCACAATAGCAGTTGGGATAGCATATTGCCACAAGCAGAGTTTGCATACAACGACTCAGTGAACAGGAGTACAAGAAAAAGTCCATTTTAGGTTGTGTATGGGATGCAGCTGAGAGGAGTTTCTGAATTGAGGGATTCAGGACAGACTGCGACTAGCAGTGCTAGTGCGGAAGAATTCACTGAGGCAATGAAAGAACTTCACAGCAGGGTGAAGCAGCGACTGATAGATTCAAATCAGGAATACAAGCGCAGAGCAGATCAACATCGGAGACAACTTCAGTTTGAAGTTGGTGATCTGGTTCTGGCACATCTAAGGAAGGAAAGGTTCCCGAGGGGAACATACAATAAGTTGAAAATGAAGAAAATTGGGCCATGCAAGGTCTTGAGAAAATTCAGAGAGAATGGTTATGAGATCGAGTTGTCGGATGGCATCGGAATATCCCCGATATTCAATGTCGCAGATTTATACCCATACAGGCCTAGAGAAGCAGAGACTAGAGCCAAGGGACCAGTGATCTAGTGGGTGAAACAATTGCCAGTTGCAGAGAAGCCGCAGATGGAGTGCATACTGGACAAAAGAGTGGGTAAGAAGACCAGGAGAAAAGAATACTTTGAGTATTTGGTCAAGTGGAAGAATCATCTAGTTGAAGATGCCAGCTGGGAGAGTGAAGCAGTGATATAAAAGCATGGACAGACTGTGCAGGAGCTC
The DNA here is from genome assembly GCA_009831015.1 of Picea engelmannii. NCBI lineage: Eukaryota > Viridiplantae > Streptophyta > Pinopsida > Pinales > Pinaceae > Picea > Picea engelmannii. Next base: position 104,245 of record ML790505.1, read on the forward strand.
ATGGAAAGGAGCCCATGAAAGTTTTCAAGCCAAGGAGTATGATGCAAGAGCATCATCGAACCATCAAGCGAGCCAACGCAAATTTTGAAATTGCCTTGGAAACTGTTTCGCAAATATTAAATGAGTCATTTAAGAGGAGGCACCTTTGTATATTGTAATGGACCTTGAGCGGATAGCTCTCGTCCTTTAGTAGATAGTCAGCATTTAATAGACTTAATGCAGTTAGATAGAAATTTAATTCTAGATTTGATAGCCTAGAGTCCGAGAGGGAAAACGGATATAGACACCCTCATTGTATCATTGTAACATAACCCCTGAGCATAGAGAGAAGGAGCAAGAAGAGAAGATCATGCAAAGAACTGTATGAAGAACACCTATGTACAGACATTTGAATTAATAGAAGAAAGCTTTAATTCAATTTCATGGTTTGTGTTATTTCCTTGTGTTGATGTTGATATGCTCATGAATGTCTACTTCCTGTCATATATTTGATTTTATATGTTGTGTATGTGATTTCATGGTTGAATTTAAGTCTGAGAAGGTGAGTGAATGAGTTTCAATTGTTTCTCTAATTGAGCCAGAGGATTCCTGCAAGGAGTGCAGTCGAATTGTCCACAAGGAGTGCGTTGACAGAAGGGTTCAATTAGAGATAACCTTTGTTCTCATTTCTTCGAAGGAGAAGACAGGCATAGTGCCGTGCAAGGAGTGCGCAGGCCAAGCTAAGCCTCAGAGTTGCGATTCTGAGTAGAGTGTTGGAAGACTGTTGCTACAGGAGTGCGCAGAGTCAAAGGACTTCAACACGGAAGCGTTGTTGAAGGTTTTCCGCAAGGAGTGCACACAAGAAGTTCTCCGAAGGACTTGAAAAGTCGAGAACAAGCTCAGGAGTGATAGGCCTTCGAATTCACTGAAGGATAAGTGCAGGGAAGATGCTATTGAAAGTCTAAAGGAAGCTTCGTAGGGTTGGCGAGCAGGTGAACGAGTCTTGGGGAGAGACACTCCTTCATTTCACAGAATTATCAAAGGAAGGACGGACGGAAGAAATCCTGTGGGGAGATTTCACGAAGTTCCATGGGCCATTGGATCTCACGGAGGTGCAGGCAGGCAATAGCGTAAGTGTGGAAGAGGTTCGAAGCTCAGGAGGGGCAGATCCGTCGATCCCGAGTCATAGGGGTCGTCAGATCCACACGTGACATCGCATATCGGGAATTCACAAGTTGAAGTCCCAAGTTGTTGCAACGAGACTTGCGATATCGCGATCCGCGATATCTCAACAAGTCCAGAACCTTCCATTCAGTGAAGACACGTGTTAGAAGATCCTGAGGAGTCGGAGATCGAAGAATCGAGGTTTCTGAGGACATGAAACACTTGCCGCTTGGAATCGCGAAACACGATATCCTGACGGAAGGGTCGTGTGGGCCACAGTCAGGGTTAGTGGAGGACAGGTGGCATACCATATCGGGGATCAGGAAAATGTAAGTCTCGAATCCTTTGGCATCAGGATTCGCGATCCCACGAATTCTGAAACCCCGACCGAGGTGACAGGAGGTGGAAAAGTCAACCCACACGTGTGCATCGGAGAATCGGCACATCGGGGTTCGGAGGTTGGAAATTCCTTTAGTTGACGTCGTGAGTAGTGATTTACCGATAGGGAAAACTCCAATAGCAGGGGAGAAATTCAACATTGACTCGCATAGGGTTTCAGGAAATCGTGAAGCACGAAACACGCGACCGTAGGATTCACGAAATCGCGAAGTCCGATTTCCCGATTGCTAAGGGAGATCACTGGAAGAGTTGTTGTGGGTAAGGAAAATTCCCGATAGGGGATTAGAGGAACCTTTGAGTTCTTCAGGCCGTGAGTGGAAGAAGATCCTGAGGAAGCGGGCGTACTCCGAGGAGTGCGGGCCTGCGTCAATCTCCAGACTCGCGAAATGCGAAATCGCGGAAGCGCCTTATGCATAAGGCTGTGGTCACATCCCTCGGTCACATCAGCGAGATATGGATAGATGTCAGAAGACAAGGAGGAGTCGAGCGTATCGCACGGTCAGGTGGAGAACGACACAGAAGGTGACACGACAGGAGTGGGGCCCTTCGTCAATACTCCACCATTCCGGACCCCCCCGTATTAAAGACAGAAAGGAAAGGGGGGTTCGGAATCACTTGAGCGTCGTTGATCTAGGTGCTTTAATCCTGACCGCTCGAGAGATGCGCGCCCAATTACGGACCCCCCCCCTCCGCTTAAAAGATAGAATGGAAAGGGGGCTCCAGAATCGAATCCCGACCGTAGATCTGAGAGCACAGATACTGACCGTCTATATTTGCTCGCCGCATATCCAACGAGGTAGATTAATTTAAGCAAGATTAGAGGGCTACTAAGGCACGACGTAGTGATACTTCCAGAAACCATTGATGACATCTGCTAGAGAAGTCAAAGAGACCGCTGTGTGATCTCCAGAGGAGATGAAGAGTCTCCAGGCTTCGTCCGGTGAAGGAAGACTATTCTTAGAAGGGATTGACAGATGGATGGGAATTGAGGCCTGTAACTGAAACAGAGAAAGTGAGTTTGATTGTCACAGAGAAGACGAAGAGTCTCAAACTGCCAGAGAGGCTGAGGAATCTCAGGATAACATACAGTGATGCTGGACACGCGGGGCGAACCACCAGAGAGGCTGAAGAGTCACGATGATGATCAGACAGAACACTTGAAGAGGTGGAGGATAACAGCGCGGAGTCAGCGTGTAGAGGAATTGTGAACATTGCATACACAAGGTGCACAGAAGCTATAAATACACAGTACAGAGAAGAGAAGGGTTTTTTTGTTGTTGTAGGAGTTTGTTGTGGTTGTTGTTGGTGAAGGTGATTCATGTGTGAAGAAGGAGGAGAGTGCAGCAGTTGAATAGCACAGAAGAGGAACTGTGCAGTGAATGGACATGGCACACAGAGCATAAAAAGTGGAAGAACAGACAACACAAGTGATGTGAGCAAAAAGGCAATGAGGTAGACAGAGCAACGAAATGCAGCAGAACAATGATAAGTCTGGTAAGCCATTGTTGAACATCATATTACTGTAATAAATTTCCGTAGCAAAGATTTATATTTCAGGGTGGTTGGGAGGAGCTAGGGAGGACTGGTGTCCTCAAAGGTTTAGGTGGGTGCTTGAACACAGGGAGTTGGTGCTTCCTTCTAGTTGGTGCTAAAGAAACCAGGGAGTTGGTGCTTCCTTCTAGTGGGTGCTAGAGAAAACAGAGAGTTGGTTCTCTCAGCAAGTTGCAGCTTGCAAAACTGAGATAGTAGTCTCATTATGAGTTGGTGCTCATATGTATGATACTGTAAAGATTGTAACCATTACTTATCATATAAATAAAAAGAGGTTTTTACCCTGCATGGGTTTCCTCAGGAAATATCTGTGTCTGTGTTTCTCATATATGTGAATGATGCTGAAAGTGCCATTGTTTATTTCCCTACATTATAGTGATCATCATTTGGTGTCTCTACAAAGAGTTTAAAAGAACCATAATTGTTTAAGCATGGAAACAACTGATTCACCCCCCCTCTCAGTTGTCTAACACTAACCCTCATGAGCCTTCTCTGGAAAATTCAAGTCTCCAAAGGACTCCTGCACGCACTCCTTGCAAAAATATTTCAAATAACTCCTGGTTATTTGATTCTTCGACTCTATGCACTCCTTGCAACAACAGTCCTTCAACCTGCACCTAAGTTGACGACTTCTAAGGCTTCGACCTACCTGCGCACACCTTGCACAGCTCTGTTCTTCACCTGCACTTCTACTGGTTATGAGAACAATGGTATCCCTCCTGATCTTTCTAAGATAAAACTTAGAATCCTTGTCAACGCACACCATGCAGACGTTTCACTGCACTCCTTGCAGGAACTCTCTCAGGAAGAGAAACAATTGAAACTCATTCTCTTTCTCTCTCAGACTTCATACATTCAACATGAAATCATACAAACACAACATAGCATCATAACAAATGCATAACAGAGAGAATAAAACAATTGTAAGAATACCATTCAACAAATGTAAACAGTAAGCATCATAACACCATGACATCTGAGTCAAAGCTTCATATATTAACTCAAATTCTCCTGTACATGGGTTCTTCTCTATAGCTCTCTACTATATCTCTATAGCTTATGAAAAATATCTCTTCTATTCTGTGCTAATGATACAATACAAGGGTGAGGGTGTCTATATTCGTTTTCCCTCCTATGCTTCTAACCTGTCTAATCTATTAAAATCAAATCTACCTACTTCCATTAAAATGAATTGAATGCCATTACATCCGACAGATAAGAGAAAATTGTTCAAGATCTCTTTACGATATCTAGCTGTAAATGCAAGTATGCCTCCTAGATATTACATTAATATCCGCTTCATAAACTTTCAAAATATTTCAAAACGCATGCTGGCGCTTTTCTAGCTGTCTTCTGCCTTTGTGCTCACTTGGCTACTTACGATGCTCCTGCATCATACTCCCTTGTTTGAAAATTTTTCATGAACTTTTGTTCATGAGATCTTGCATGGTCTATCCATGCCTATGAATTTTTTCTTCATCCTCCCAACTGGCATCTTCAGCTGGATGTCCCTTCCATTTGAACAAGTATCAAAATACTCTTTTCTCCTGGTCTTTTTGCTAACCCTCTTGTCAATTATGCTTTCCATCTATGGATTTTTAGCTACAGGCATTTGTTTTGTCCATTGAACCTCTTTTTTATGTTCCTCTGCTCCTTCTTCTTCATCTCTGTAAGGGTACAAATCCACAATGTTGAATATCGGTGATATTCCGATCTCATCAGGCAATTCAATCTCATATGTGTTTGCCCCAAATTTCTTCATGACTTTGCACGGTCCAATCTTTTTCATCTTCAGTTTATCATATGTTCCCCTTGGGAACCTCTCTTTCCTCAGATGTGCAAGAATCAGATCATCAACTTCAAATTGAATTTCTTGTCTATGTTGATCTGCTCTCTGCTTTTATTCTTGACTTAAACTCTGCAATCACTCCTTAACTCATCTATGAAGCTTCATCATTGCTTCTGCAAAGTCCTATGCAATAGCACTTCTGACTTCAGCTTGTTCTGAATCTTTCAATTCAAAAAATCCCCTTGGTTTCATTCCATATACAATCTAGAATGGACTCTGCCCTGTGATTCTATTGAGTGAATCATTATAAGAAAATTCCGCCTGTGGTAGAATGTGATCCCACTGACTGTGGTGTTGAGTCACTAAGCTTCTCAACAAATATCCCAAGCTTATGATCACGACTTCTGTATGACCATCCATCTGAGGATGATACGCTGAGATAAAAGAAAAGTTTGTCCTGAGCTTCTTCAATAAGGTCCTCTAGAAATGTCCTACAAACTTGGTATCTCGATCAGAAACGATACTCCTTGGAAAGCCGTGAAGTTTGGCGACTTCTTTGAAAAACAAGTTCAAAATATGAGTTGCATCACTGGTTTTCTGGCATGGTATGAAATGTGTCATATTTGAAAATCTGTCTACCACCACAAAGATTGAATCATATCCTCTTTGTGTCCTTGGCAGTCCCAATATGAAATCCATGCTCACTGCATCCCACGGCCTTTCAAGTATGGGTAGTGGTTGGTATAACCCCGTGTTTTGCCTTTTCCCTTTTGTGTGCTGACAAATTCTGCATCTGTCCACAAATTTCTTAACATATGTCCTCATTCCTGGCCAAAAATATGATCTATTCAACTTTGAGAACGTCTTATCATGACTGAAATGTCCGGCCAATCCTCCACTGTGTTTTTCCTTCAGCAGATTCTCCCTCATGGAGAATTTTGGAATACATAGTTGATTGCCCCTGAATAATAATCCATCTTGGATCATATACTCGGTCCATTGGCTTCTGTCCCTGAGAATTGGATTCTCATATGCCTCATATGCCTCCTTAAAATCAGGGTCATCCCTATACATTTATTTGAGGTTATCAAAACCCAAAGTCTTGAATATGAATTCCTGCATAAGAAAACAATTCCTACTCAAAGCATCAACAACTTTGTTAGTGGTTCTAGAAATATGCTTAATCACAAAAGTAAAATTCTTCATGTATTCAACCCATTTAGAATTTTTTTGGTCCAACTTCTCCTATTGAGTCATGAATTGTAAAGCATGATTATCATTGTACAAAACAAACTCCTTGGGAACCAAATAGTTTCTCCATTTCTTCATCTCTTTAATGACTGCATAGAATTCTTTGTCATATGTGGAGTATTTAACCTTCACTTCATTCAGTTTTTCACTAAAGTACACGATCGAACTATTGTCTTGGCTCAAGATTGCTCCAATTGCAAACCCACTCGCATCACACTTGACCTGGAATGTCTTGCTAAAATCCAGCAAAACCAGAATTGGTTGCTTAGTGATCTTCTTCTTCAGCAGATTGAAACTCTTCTCTGCTTCCTCCGTCCAGTGAAAAGATTTGTGTCTTTTCTTCACTATATCCATCATTAGTGCGCTAATTCCACTAAAGTTTCTGATGAATTTTCTGTAGAAACTAGCCAAACCATGGAAGCTTTGAAATTCAAATACGCTCTTCGGCGATGGCCAATTCTTAATCTCATTTACCTTTTCCGGATCCATCTTCAATTCATTTGTAGAGATAACAAAACCCAAATAAATGAGTTATGTTCTCACAAATGACGATTTCTTCACATTGACCAACAATTTCTCTTGATGTAATCTCCTCATTACTGCAGCTAAATGATTTAAGTGTTCTACTTATGTCTTGTTGAAAATTAATATATCGTCAAGATATACAATGAAAAATTTCCCTATGAAATCCTTCAAGACTTCATTCATCAATCTCATGAAAGTCCTGGGCACATTTGTTAAGCCAAATGGCATGACAATCCATTCATACAGCCCTTCATTCGTCTTGAATGATGTCTTCCATTTATCACCTTCTCTCATTCAAATTTGATGATACCTGCTTTTCAAATCAATCTTTGAAAAAAACTTTGCTCCACTCAAGCAATCCGTCAAGTCATCCATCCTTGGCAATGGAAATATGTATCTAATGGTAATATTATTGATTTCCCTTGAGTCTGTACACATCCTCAAGCCTCCATCTTTCTTTGGGCTGAGCACTGTCAAAACAACGCATGGACTCAAGCTCTCCCGAATCAATCCTTTGTACATTAAGTCCTGGACTTGTCTCTTGACTTCTTCATTCTCCTGCAGCGTCAACCTGTACACTGCTTTGTTTGGTAAACTGGCTCTAGGTATAAGATCGATGTGATGGCTTATACTCCTGATAGGCGGCAATGAACAAAGTAGTTTGTCCACTACTATATCAACAAACTCTCCCAGTAATTTCTGGATTTCCTCTGGTAAATCATCCATTCTCATACTGGTCAAAACAATTTTGGGTTTCCTAACCACAATAAATTGTGTGTCCTCCTTCTTCTTAACCTCATTAATAATTTCCTTCCCACTCATGAGAAGTACAGTGTTGCTCATCTCTATTTTCACTTCTTGGTTCTTAATCAGTAGCAGCATGTGTGTCCTACCATTCTTTTCCATGGTGTACGTGTTATTTCTCCCATCATGAACCACATTTCTATCATATTGCCATGGTCTACCCAGTAATAGATGAAAAAAATCCATGGGAATGACATCACATAAGATTTCATCTTTGTATCCTCCTATTTTAAATTCAACTAAGCACTATTTAGTAACATTTACCTGATGTCCTTTTTGTAGCCACGAAACTCTGTATGGGCTTGGATGTACAACAGTATCCAGCTCCATCTTTTCTACCATCTCTGTAGATACGAGATTATCTATGCTACCACTGTCCACTATGACTTTTCATACTCTATCCTTAGTTTTGCAAGCAGTCTGAAACATATTGTTTCTTTGGGCTAGGTTCTCTGCCTCCTTCTCCGGCTTCAAGAGAAATTTCCGCATCATCAAAGATCTTCCGCCCTCAACATCTTCTGCCTCAACATTCCATCCTTGATCTTTGACAATGTGATTTTCTCCACCATCTTTCTTCTTATCTGGACACTCATAGCATTTATGCCCGATTTTTCCACAGACAAAGAATTTCACTTCACCACCTCTACCTCTTCCTCTTCCTCTGGCTCGAGGAGAAGTATTTCTATCAACATATTGCCCTCTCTATGAGCTTCCACCTCTCTGAGGTTGATTTTGAGGTTTCTTCTCCTCTTCTTTAGATTTATGAGTTTTGTCCTGGGAAATTGTTTTGCTTCTGGATTGACTTCTACCTCGGCCTCTTTGACCTTGCTTCCAACTCATTTTCTCTTCATCTTTCAGAGCCATATGATAAGCATCTTCCACATTTCGAAGGGTCATCATGCTCATCTCATATTGAATGTCATATTGCAGACCATTCATGTACCTGACAACCTTTTCATCATTACTTTCCCGATGACCTACTCTAATGTTTATCCTGTAGAATTCTTCAGTGTATTCCTTTACTGAACCCAACTTCTGTCTCAAATTCTGCATCCTGTGAAACAAAGTGATTTGAGAATCCTTGGGTATAAATTTGGATTTCATCTTTGCAACCATTCTATCCCAGCTCTTGATTTTCTGCTTGCCTTTGTAGTGTCTGTCAGCCTGCAGTTCATCCCACCATAGTGGTGCATGTCCTTTAAGTCTAGTAACGACATGTTTTAATTTCTTATCTTCCTCGACATCCTCATAGTCGAAGTACTTATCCAGAGCTCTAATCCAGTCTAGAAGTTCTTCAACATCCAAGTTTCCCTCATACACTGGAATGTCCATTTTTTCTCTGGCACTTATCCTCACAACAACCCTGAATAGGCGTTCTTCAGTAGCATCTTTGGCTGCAACTTCTTCATATCCATCTTCATTCTCACTCGCAGCTTTGCTGATATCCCCAGAGTCAACTGTGCGCCTCTGTGTTGTCTCCATGGCATCGAGCCTGGAACATAATTCGTTCATTTCCCTTTCCACTGCTGGATTGGGTAATTGCCTGTCTCTTCTCCTCGGCGACATGGCTATAAAATTTCCCTTATTTCTCTCTGCTACTGAAAGCAAAGAACTTTTTCTATGCTCTAATACCAAATGATGCAGACCCCTAACCCTCGGGCCAATATCTGTACAGAATCATTCTAAATCTTCCAATGAGTCTGATTGACTCTTCAATTCCCCCATAGGGAATACCACACAGACACAATGGTGTATCCATAGGTCCTTATAAGTTATGCCTGTGTGAGAGAACACCAGGCGCTAACTCTACCCACTTGACCACAATAATGTGTTCGTGACCTTTGCTGAAATAGGACTTTGGGTTTCGTGACTTCGCGAATACTTTTTTCAAGTTTCTGGCTCTTCAACCCTCCGAAACCTGAAATGTCAAAGTGCTGAAATCCTTGGTCACTTCCTCCTCGAAAGCTGTGTTGCTTTTCACAACTTCGGGATATTCGATGCAAAGGATCTGAAATCCTTGCACTCATAAATGCCGAAACATCGAACCCCGAAACGTTCAGCGAAGGCTGGCTCACTTCAAATGTGATCGGGACTTTTCACCGATTCGGAGTTTCAAACTTCGTGACTTTGCGAATCCAGATGCAAGGCTCCTGGTTCTCCAACCTCTGAAACCCCGAAACAGTCAATGAAGATTGACTCCGCCTGTTGATGAGTAGACACCACCTGTCTTCTCCGTTGTACTCTGCCTCCGTTGACGATTCTTGCCACCCGTCCACTCGAGCTTTCTGGATTTTGGGACTTGAATGAACCTCCGACAACCGTTCGTCTCCCACATCAAAACCCTGAACTCTGAAATGACACCTCCAATGGGATCAACGACTATAAGCCTTCTTTTGATCAGACAACCTGAGTTCCTTTGGGATTTCAGGTACTGGGAGTTTGAAAAATCTCAAGCCAAAAGCGTTTGTGATGTAGGAGCATCTCTCCATGTCAGTCAACCAACCATCCAACCACGTCAGCACATGTATTCAAGGATGAAGAGAGGCGCAACCCTCTTTTTCAAATTTGAAATTTGAATGTAATTAATGTTGTAGGTTGTTGAGCCATGAGGCCGTGCTTTTCACAAGATGTAGTGTAGGTAGGCCTTTAATTTTTGAAGGCTGAGATCTAGATTCGATTCTAGACTAGACAACCCATTCATTGTAGAATTGAATAGGGTAGGTGAGATTGGAGGGAAGAGCTCGAAGAGCCCCCTCATGTAAAATACCTTTGGATCTCTTTTGTATTTAGCATAGGAGAGCAAGAGAAGGAGCCAAGACTCTATTGAAGTTTGTGCTCATAACACCTTTGTAAAAACAAGCATTGCCATTAATACGAACAAGTAGTTTTTCCTGTAAGTATTTTCTGTGTTGTGTGAATGTCTATGTGTGTTCTATTTATGCTGTAGATGTATGTTGTAGGTTTTCATTTACAGGGATTTGTTTGATTTTCAGGCTTGAGAAGTTATTTGTGGTTTCATGCCAAGAGGGCATGACAGAGTACTGCGGTCTCTAAATACCAGTGCACATAAGCACTTCTGAACTCTGCAGATTCAAAAAAAGACGTGCCAGGTGGGCACATAAGCTGAAATCATCAATTCACGGAAGACCTTGGAGGTTGTTGAACACCTCAGGAGGCAAGGCTGTGGAGAGACACAGTTGCAGACAGAAACTCTTTGAGTTCTGTAAAGCTCTGCCAAGTGGGCATTGAGCATACACACAGGTTGTGTTGAGGAAGAACTCTACTATGAGTTCAACAAAAGTCAGAATCACTGAGGATTCTAGACACTCTGCCAGGTGGGCATCGAGCAGGTGAAAAAGTGCATAGAAGAGGAACTCTTATGTGAGTTCAGAAGAAGACAGAAGCTCTGAGAAGTTCTGTACAAACTTTTCCAGGAGGGCATTGAGCCAGTGTGCAGACAACCAAAGGAAGAGAAATCTATTGAGTTCTGTGATTTGAGGAATAATCCACTGAAGGATCTTCGCAGGGTTGTTGAACACCCTGAAAGACTCAACAATAGGTTGCTTGAGCAGACAGAGTGCCAGGAGGGCATCAATTTCTCCATTTGCTGGATAAGGAAGAGGGATTTATTTCCCAAGAGATTTGAGTGTTAGAGAAGCTCAGGATGGATAACACTTGTGGGTGCAAAGATGTTGCAGAGGCGCAAAAGTCACAGAATCCTTTGAGGATTCGAGAGTAAGCTCAGGAGGAGTAGTGCTTTCAGCGCACGGAGCCATATATGGAAGGAATTGCAGAAGCGAAAGAACTCCTTTGAAGAGTTAGAGTTCCCAAAGCTCAGGAGGGACAACGTTTTTATACGCGCAGGCGAGAAATCAAAGTCATGGAGCTCGTAGAGGAACAGAGAAAAGTTTGAGGCCTTTGGACACTTGGAATTCTTCCAAGTGCAGGAAGAAAGCGCCAAATCTCAGGAGGAGTACAGCTGTCATCGGATCCAGTCAGAAGATCTAGACTGTTGGAGGTTTCCTACATCCAAGAAGCAGTAGGATAAGCACACAGGAAGACAAGGTCTCAGCCGCCAGATCTTGGTCAAAACACCTGACAGTCGTTAGATCTGTCAGGAGTTACGCTAGGTTTAAGCCTGCATGAACATGGAAGAGTAAGTCCCGAAGAGGGTGTTAGCTTATCGAGATTTCGGCATTTGGGAGTTTGGAGGTCGTGAGGATGAGTAGTCAGGATACTCCACATTGAAAGTCCTGAAATAGAAAATTAGATCGCAGTCGCCCGTCTAAGGGAGGACGCGTGTCACGAGATCGTCCGTTTCAGAGATTTGGGCACCGAGACTCACAGAGGTGAGCATTTCGATTTCGCACCTGGCGAAGTCCGGAAAATATCACAACCGTCCATTCATAGGGACATGTGGAAGAGATCGAGGGAGTCCATTGATATTTCGGCTACCAGGGATTCAAGTTGACAGAGGAAATTGTGTCACTAGGGTCGCAAGTCGCGAAATTGCAAAATGCAGGAGGATCGTCCATCATAGGAGGACACGTGGAAACAAACCATGCTTTCGGGGAAAATCCCGAAAGGAAAGCCATTTCGGCATATTGGGATTCAGAATTTTGGGAATCCTGTGGAAAAGAGGTCCGATTATTTTGGCATTTGGAAACCTGAAATCGTGAAAGAAGAGGAAGGCCGGGAAATTGCCATTTCAACATTTCGCACATCGGCACTTCGGGAGTCAAGAGGACAGGAGGTCGGGCTCTCACATCAATAAGTCCCGAAGGAAATAGGACTGTGGTCTTATGAGAAGTGGTCACATGGACCAAGACATAGCCCAGGGGGCTAAATACTGAAGATGTGTTTCGACATTTCAGTAATTTGGTGATCGGGAGATCGCGGGGACAGTGGTTCTCGTGACATCGAGATTTAAGAAGTTCCGACACAAGTTTGCATTTTCCTGTCGGGGAATGTTCATGTGTTCATTCTTTTGCTCATTAGCAAATTTGACTATTTTGAATAATGTGTTCAATACTTCATCAAATAATATCTTGGTTGGTTTCTCATTTTCATAAAATCATTTGGCGATATTAATTAATTAAATTCTTTTTTCATTTTGCATCTCATAATAAAAATAAAAAATAAAAAAGAATTATCTATCATTTGTTTGATTTTGTAAAAAAACAAAATTAATATTTTTCTCTTCTCCATTATCTTGAAGCTTCTAGAGTTTTAGGATTATGTTAAACAATGTTTGTTTACAACTTATAGTTAGTTTAAATTCATTTTTGATTTTATTGTTCTAGATTTTTTTTTATTCTCAATTTTTAGGTTATTAATTTAGGTTTCTTTTTGTTTCACAGGTTTCTATTATCAAATATTTGATACGGATCTGATCATGTCTTGATTTTATTATCCAAATACATTCAAGATGATTGATCCAAAAATAATATTGGATTGCTACAAATAATTTTATGAGCAACAACAGATAAAATTTGGAAAGGCGTCAAGATCAAACGCACGATTTTGTAGGACTAATTGCAGCCAAACCGTGAGGAATTTGGATAAACGGTTGAAAACCCAGAACCAAAATGGACCCATTTACCTTTCGCATAGAGATTTTCCCCAAAAAATGCACAATTTGAGAGATATTTGGGTCTCTTTACGAGGCAAATTTCAGGTGGTAAAAATTATTAGTGATGGCCAGACTGTTCATTCATTTTATAAATATATGAGAAAGATCAGAGCCAGCAGAATCCATGAATTGGAGAGGAGGATTTTTATCCTTTCTCTTTTGTATATTATATCCTTTGAAAACTTTTTATTTCTTTTCAAATGGAGTAATGGATGGCTGGAATCTTTGGGAGAATGGACGAGTATTTTTAAAGAAGAATATGAAATTCTAGGTTGCTTAATGGCTTTTGTCCTGTGAGTAAAATGGTTTTATTTTCATATAATATATTCATATTCTTTGAATAATTGATTATGCATTGATTTAAATATCTTTAGTCTTTTTTATCAATACATGGTTAATTATTATCATTTATATATTAATTTTTCCAATCTTTAAGAGTCTATTATCCAAAAAAAATCTTCCAGGACTACAGAATGGCCAAATGATCCCAAAACTTAATAGAACGACATATATTCATTTTGGCTTTAGCCTTTTGTTTATAATGTTGTTATTTATGTTTTGTTAATCCTATTACATGTGCAGGTCTAATATCTTTAAATTAAATGATCTGTGTTGTGTATGAGGTTTATATTATAAATACCATCTATCATTGCTTCTCAAAATACAAATGTTGTGATCATATCTTCGATTTAAATAATGGGATTTATCTTTGAGTTTTAAATTGAATGATAAAATGCATAGATTGCTTCTAGATTTATCTTGCTGTAATCATGTATAATTATGAGATCACAGGTTTATG
>ML790505.1:119447-164230 GCA_009831015.1 Picea engelmannii
TTTATAGAGGAAGAAGAAGCAAGGTCTTGGAGTTTGGATTCATAGTCAGAGGTGTTCATTATCACTGTAGCATTACCTTTGTCGAATTTTAAGACAATTATATTGGGGTTGTCATTAACACGACATATAGATTGAAATTCATATTTCTTTAAGTTTGGTTCAGGAGGTTTGGAGAGACGCAACATCCTTCCACACTCCTGTAGAATTTATTCATCTTCATGCATGGGAAGATGATGTGTAATGGATTCAATGGAACAAATAATACCTTCAATAGGGATATGATGAGAGGAAAGGGAAAATTTAAAACGTTTTTCAAGGATATGGTAAGAAGGTTGATCTAGATCAAAGGATGAAGAATAATAACCATTGTTCGATAATTAAAATAATTTTGAGATTGTTGAGGCCTGTTAATGGGATTGATGTTCACACTGTTAACCTTGGGAAAAGGATTGGAAATGATATGAATACTTTGGAAATAAGTGTGTCCTTGGATAATAAATAGGGGGTAATATTAGTGGTTTCATTAGAAAAAAAAATATTATCTTTATTAATATGAAAAGGATAATGCAAACTGTGAGAAAGAGTATGAATATTGAAATCAGGGTTTGGAGTAATGTTATAATTCGTAGTTAAATCAAGATTATTGTAGGTTTGGTTAGGGTTACTAACCGAATTTTACAAGTTGAAATCAGGTGAAATTTCTATGGTTGGTAGAGTGACGTTTGCAAGACCACTTGGTTTCTAAATGGAATCTAGGATATTGGAGGAAATCAAACTATGATATGTAACCTCCGACTCAATGGATGAAGGGGCGACAATAAAAGAAGGCAAAATTAAAGATTCGAAAAGATGTTGTGTAGGTGCACACGTTGAAATGGATTGTATGTACAAGATGTTGGATGATGATGAGGTTATCCAGGAAAATGAAACCAAATTTAAACATGAGGGTGAGGACATCGGGGACGTTTCTGGACCAATTGAGGAGATGAGTGAGCGTTCTAGGATAGACGGGTCAGAATTTGAATGAAGAGATTGATGAGGAGAGGAATGGTGTTTGATAAGTAACTAATGATGGGTGGAGTGTCCACTTGAAACGTTGGACATTTCAAAACAATATACATAGTCTATTCCAAAAATTTATATAGCATTCATCTTTGTTGTTGTTGTTATTTCAAGGGTAAGAATGATTATATCATCACTTCTAACGATATTTAGGGTTAATGGAGGTAACATAAGGGAGTAGTCGTGTCTCCTACTAACATAATGATTGATTGGTTGTGGGGGGAGTATGACTCTTTGCTCAACCTTCCCTTCCTCCTCTATGGGATATGTTGTGTGGGTGTTGTGTGAAACAAAAATGGGACACAACTATATTGTGGATCTTGGAATAAATTTTATGACTATAAAATCTCCTTTCTTCATCCTCTCTTATCTTGGGAAATTCAAATTTTATCCCTTTTTTGAAATAACAATGCCCCTATTTATTTTTTTTAGATTTAGGGACTTATTTCCCCCAAAACCCCTCTAACCCACTACTGAAATCTATTCATATGTATCAAAATATTAATATAAACACCCTTGATATACTGGCAAGAGTTAGGAACTTGTTTCCCCCATAACCCATCTAACCCACCATTGGAGTATATCGATATATACTAGGATATTAATAGTAAGACCCTTTTTTGGTCATATTCAAGGAATTAATCCCCCACAAACCCCTCTATCCCACTATTGCATCTATTTTTATCTATTGGAATCAAGTTTCAAGGTCGAATTTATCTGATTATCACTCATGGAACATGTCATTTTGATGACTCCCAAATAAGATGCAAGAGCCTCGAACCTCAACTTGTGATGGAAAACTTCTACCAATTTAACATTAGACCATGACTTAACGGAGAGTTTAGAATGTATTGTCTAACCCACCAACACTTGGGGATAATTTACTTATATTTTCTATATTGTTAATCTTTTGTTTTTAATGTTTACTTATGCCATATTCTACATTATTAGTTAATGCTCATGCACAAGTCTAAACACTTGTAACTGTATTGTCTTATCCCATTCTCTCACTGATTTATGGACATGATCCTTTTGTATGACCAATGTTATTATTCTTATAGATTTTATCCTATAGTTCCTTATATACCACCTATATGTCCCCTCCCTTATTTCTCTTACCATTCACATACTGGCTACCTCCATCCTCCCCCAAATGCATGGAATCTATTAGAGGGAAGGTTGTGCCATGTAACATCTCCCATATTAACCTAGGAACATCACTTGTGGAATCCACATAAAAATATATATTTTTTCTGCTAACTAATCTTGTAGCTTACCGGCTACATGAATACACACATATTTAACCATTATGATACCATCAATTTAAATGTAGCTACAACATGTTGAAACAAATATGAATGTAGCTAATTAAATTCATACAACAACATATAAAACCATCCTCATATACAGAGTTAATGCACAACAATTAAACTCATAATGCAACACACAAAACAAATAAAACACTTATCTTTCTCAACAATTGTTCAACCAACTGCTTGGGATAGATGTTCCACCCAACCATATACTTGTTGTTCCATATCTCAACAACAATTCACCACTAATATGGGGCTATCAATCCACAAAAGTGGGTGTCTCTCATTGTCCACTCACAACTCATATAATTCCACAACCCACTAGAATTCTCCTACAACTATCTTGAATTTCCTCTAGCTCTCTTTCTCTCGACCTACCCAACCCAAGGAATGTACTAGTTCACCAGTATTAGTTCATTGGGCATCCCATTTGTTTATCAGGGTCTCTCTACCATAGGTAACCATGAATCTTACTACCGGGAAACACAAGGGAATTCAATGCTAGGAAAACTACCAAGAAACAAAACAACGACAACCTTGTTTCTCCAGTGCAACTCACACACAAGAGTTCACTATTCAGGCCTAATAACTTAGTTCTTTTGCAATCCTAGCAACTTGCTTCTTCAGTATTCAATATATCCAAATAGTTACTAACATGTCCATCATTGTTTCCTCCAAGATCCAACACTCTCTTCTCCTTTGTTATCCCAAAATATGCATGTAAAAATTTCTCTCCTTTCCCATATGAATTTCCTTTTCCGCCATGCAAGTTGACTCTCACACTCCCCAATGTATATTGTACTCATCCCCCATGCTCTCATAACCATTGGATGTGACTTTTCACACCAATCTTCTTACATGTGTTTAATTATTGGCTTTGGGAACACTCAATCATAAATTAAAAGGTTCATACACGAACGATAATTTTAGGAAGTGGGTTTGAATTAGTATAAATGGGTAATTCCCCGCTTGGACTCCTCTCTTAGACATTCTCTTAAAACCTTCCCTCTCTTATGGATTAAGCAACCCCCATATTTATCCATGTCCCCCAACAATTGACATCACATTTTGTTTATTAAATTTAGATATATAATTCACATATTACATCGCTTGACTACAACTACATATCACATCTACAATATGCATTAATGAAACTAGGGATTACAGTGGGGATGTTACATTCCACCTCCCCTATAATTGTGCACCGTCCTCGTTGCACAACACTATGTTGATATATATATATATATAAGTCCAACAACAGTCTATATCATAATATCATGTTCCTTTCATCTCGTTGACCGAAGGAACTTTCCCCCTTCACTGCTCTTAGTCCATCAGGTTGTACCATTATTTTATTAGGGCTATAAGTGCAAGTGACCGAGAAGACTTTGAGATGTGGCTCCTGAACTCTAGCTTCCCAAAATGAAGTTTTGTATTTTTAGCTTCTTTTTTCTTCAAAATTGTCAAAAAAAATTGGGTATTCCTCTCAGAACATCTTCTCGTGCTCCCATGTAGCATCTTTAGGACCATAGCAGGTCCATTTGAGATTTATTGGGCCTATAGATTTGTTCTTGAGCACTTTTACCTTTCATTCCAGGATGCACATTAGTTCCACCCGGAAATCTCTTTCGTGTTCCACCTGGATCACAGTCCAATCAATTATGTGGTTAGGGTCAGGAACATATTTATTTAACATGGACACATGAAATGCATTATGCATTCTCATGGATGCAGTCAATGCTAGTGTGTATGAAACTGGGACTATCTTTTATAGGACTTCAAAAGACCCACAATATCTCGTTGCCAACTTTGGACAAATTCTTAATATTAGAGAGATTCTTTTTGCCTTCATTTTCAACAACACATTTTCGCCTACCTTAAAATCTCTAAAAGTCTTGTTCTTTTCTGTGTAACTCTTCTACCTGCCCTAGGTAGATTTTAAATTCTACCTAATCTTTATCATCTTCTTTTCCATTTATTTATCAAATGTAGCCTAATAACAACTATGTCTTTTGGGTTATCCTATATTACTGGTGTGTTACACTTCCTACCATACAACGCTTCGAACAGGCTCATTTTTAATGATGCCTGATACCCATTATTGTAAGCAAATTCACCTAAATAAATATAGTCTCGCCACTTGGATGGTTGGTCCATCACATACATTTTGAGCTTGTCCTCAATTATTATGTTGGTCCTCTTTGTTTTCCCATCTGACTCTGGGCGATATGTTGTACTGAGATTTAAAGTCATCCCAAATCCTTTGAACAAACCTTTCCAAAAAATTGGATATAAACTTGGGATCTCTATATAAACTTATTTCCTTGGGAACTCCATGTATCCTAATAACTTCCCTCACGTATATCTCTGCAACATTTGATTCCTTATGTGTAGTCTTTGCTAGGATAAAATGTGCAGCCTTAGTCAATTTATCCACCACCACCATGATGGAGTCATGTTGTTTCACTGATCTAGGAAGCTTACTAATAAAATCCATTGTAACTACTTCCCACTTCCATTCTGGAATGGGAAATGGATGTAACAACCCTGTTGGATGTATAGGTTTAGTCTTCACTTTCTGGCACTCTAAGCATTTGGCTATGTAATAAACCACCTCTTTCTTCATTCCTGGCCAAAAGTATTGGCTTCTTACAATTGCAATTGATTTTTGATATCCTAGGTGCCCAACATATCATACATTGTTCATTTTTCTCAGCACTATATTTTTTAGCTCTCTCGAATTTGACACATATACCTTGCCTCTATACATGAGGATTCCATCCTCTTTCAACTCATAATATTTAAAATTTTGTTGCAAATTGCTTTGATGTAATGTTTCTTTTATTTGGAAATAGTGTTGATATGAAATTGCAGTTTCTAAAATATGGTCTTTTAAATCAGATATGTACATGTTGATGGTTTCCACATGCATCTTGTGTGCTCTTCAACTGAGTGCATTAACCACCTAATTCTCTTTTCCTTTGATATGTTGAATTTCAAAGTCATATTCATAGAGAAATTCGAGCCATCTACTTCATTTGGCATTTAAGGTTAGTTGGCCAAACAAATGTTTCAGACCACAATGGTTTGTCCTTAGCTCAAATCTTCTCCCCATGACGTAATGTCTCCACATTTTCAGTGCATGAACAATGGTTGCTAATTCCAAGTCATGTGTAGCATAATTCCATTTATTCTCTTTTATTTTATGGGACTTGTATCACACCACATGATCCTTTTTAGTGAGGAATCTAACAATCCCTTCCTTGCACGCATTAGTGCACATCAAAAAATATCCATCCGGATCTACAATCTTTAAGATTGGCACACTTGTCAAAATCACTTTCAACTGCTAAAATATCTCTTCACACTCAGAAGTCCATTCAAATTTCACTCCCTTCTTTTGCAAATAAGTGATTGGGCTTGCAATATTTGAGAATCCTTTTATGAATCTTTGGTAATAACTTGCAAGACCCATGAATGATATGAACTTCATCACATTTCTTGGCATTGACCATGATCTGGATTTAGGAGTGGAATGAACTAACTAACAGACTGGATATAATAAACACAAAGATATGAAGAACAACACAGATATCCAGTGAACAATATCTTCTATTGAATAAATGAAATAGGCTGAAACTATAAAACTATAGAATTGGAACACTTGCTCAAATGGTGGTAACTATCTCTAAGAGATGTGTGGTTGCTACACGCATTCATCTGAGCAAAATCATAACAATTAGGCTATAGAGGCCTTTTTTAACATTACTCATAAATGCCAAAACCCTAGACATCCAAAAACCTAACCCTAGGAGATGAAATGCCAAAAGTTATGTGAGCCCCTATGGGTAAGTTGGTACCTCAACTTCCTGGGGTCATAACTTTTGCACACGACCTTTGTTTTAGGCGCATGATAGCTCATTTCAAAGGTATTTTCAAGAAATACACATTACACCACCAAACTCTGACTCATCTCCAGTTTGACTATGGCAAGCCAAAAAAAAATATTTAGGGCCCCAAAACGGCCCTGGAAGTACAGAAAGATGTGTTGACATGAAAACATACAAAATAATCCATTTGGATTAGGTGGGAGGCCACCAGTATCCACCTAGAAGTTGTGTAGGGATTCGGACAGCCCCGGAAGTGTAGAACCCACAATTACAAAGAAGTACAAAAGAACATGTTGAAATAAAAACGGTCAAGAGGAGCCAATTGGAATAGTTGGGTGGCCACCAATATCCACCTGGATCAGTCCTCCCCACTTAGGAAGCAATGTTCTCCATTGCGTTGAGTTCCCCCATCAAGTCAGAAAACTTTTTTTGAATTTGGCCCCGGGTGAGCCACTTTCCTTGGTGGAGGAGTTGTCATGCCTTGATAACCCGATAAAGTTGGATCCTTTGTTGGCAAGTGCCCTTGAATTTTGTGTCCACTATATGATCAGTGGATGCATGTTCCATGCAGTCAGGGTTGAGCTCTGTTGGTGTCAGTTTTTTTGTGATCTCTAAGGTGTCCAATAATGGTGGAAAATATGGCCAAAGGAGGTCCACATTGAACATTGGGTACAAGTCAAGGAAGGGTGGAGTGTTGAGCTCAAAAGAATTGCTACCCACAACCTTGGTGATAGTGTAAGGCCCATAGCGAAGTGGGCAGAGCTTCTGATGGGGCTCTGTAAGATGTTATTTCTGCAAATGTAACCAGACCTTGTCTCCAACCTGAAACTGGTGTGATACCCTATGTTGATCATGGGATTTCTTGTACTTAGCATTGGCTTTCTGTAGAATCTCATGGAATTGTTGGCGAATGTGCTGAATCCACTCAATGAATCTGGTGGCTTTATTGGTCTTAGACTGAACATGGGAAGAGTCTGCCTATGTGGTTGCAAGAGGTAGTGCAACATCATTGGGACCCAAGGGTTGGAATCCTAGCCCCACCTAAAATGGGCTATGGACGGTGGAGATATGGAGAGCCATGTTGTAACTATGTTGAACATAGGGGAGACTCTCATCCCATGTACGTGGATGCTTAGAGTTGTACATGTGAAGGATGTGCACAATCATCTAATTGATTACCTCTATTTGGTCGTCTATTTGGGGGTGGAAAGCAGTGGATTTGGTGAGCTTGGTGTCCAATAATGACCAGAGACTCGACCAAAATGTGTTGAGGAACCTGTTGTCCTAGTCAAAGATGATGGTCTGTGGTATCCCAAAATGGACCCACACTCGTTTGAAGAACATCTTGGCATTATGTGTCGCTATCATGTTCTTCTTGCACGTTGTGAGGATGGGCATCTTTGAAAACCAATCAATGATGACAAATACACAATCATTGCCTTGCTTGGTGGAAGAAAGGCCAGACATGTAATCCATCGATACAGATTCTCAATGCTTCTCGAGGGTAGGAAGAGGAGTGTATAAGCCTTGCTTATTTATGGTTAGCTTGGAAATGGCACAAGTAGTGCAAGATATGATATACTTGATGACGTCCTATTTAATTTTTTGCCAATAAAAATGTTTCTATAGAACGACCATAGTTTTATCCATGCCAAAATGTCCTACCATCCAACTGTAGTGGGATTCTCAAATCATATTTGCATGCTTGCTTGAAGGAACACAGAGATGGCCTAGATGGCATAAAAGTTTGTCTTGAATGTGAAAATAGGTGACATTCATGCATGTAACCAAGAGTTGATAGGTGGTGGCGAAGTTCGAATCTTGTTGATCAAGTTGGGGCCACTTAGATGCCTCATGTCCACAAGAATAGATCAGAGTGGTGAGTGAAGCCACGGGAGGTCGACTGAGGCAGTCAACGACACGATTTGTGCTCCATGTCTTATACTTGATGTTGATATGGACCTACTGCAGGTAGGTGGACCACTTCTAATGGCGGTCGTTCTGCAACTTCCCCTGTGTCTGTATGAACTGTAGAGGCTTGTGATTAGTGTGTATGATCGTCTCCTTTACAAAAATGTAATGTTTCAATCGATGACAGACTTGTACAATGGAATTCATTTCCTTGTCATAGGTGGGGTATTTCCATACAATACCTAAGAGTGTCTCATTATGGTATTCCACTGGATGACCGTTTTGAGTGAGAACTGCACCTACAACATAGTTAGATGCATCAGTCTCAATCTCAAATGATTATTACAGATCGGGTAAGGATATTATTAGAGATTAGCACAAGTGATGCTTCATATCATCAAATGCTCATTGTTGTTCCTTCCCCCACACAAAATTTTCCCTGCCACCACCCTTGGTCACTTGGTTGAGGGCTCGTGCAATATGGGAGAATCCCAACACGAATCGTCGGTAGAAGTTGGCTAGTACCAAGAAGCTCAGAAGCTCGGTTAGTGTGGTCGGGGTTGGCTAGTCACAAATGACTTGGATATTAGTTGGATCAACATGTACCCCATGCTCATCAACAATGTAGCCCAAGTGTTAGACCATGTTCATTCCAAAGGAGCATTTTTCCAAGTTGGAATATAGCTTGTGTTGTCGCAGAGTGCTCAAAACCTATTGAATATGCCACATGTTCTCCTCCCAAGTTCTATTGAAGATGAGGATATCATCCAAATATACCACCACAAGAGAGTTGGTGAAGGGTCTCAATACATCATCCATCAACCTCATGAAAGTGGTTGGTGCATGTTTTAAGCCAAAGGGTATGACCAGCCATTTGAAGAGACCTTCTTTAGATTTGAAATTTGTCTTTCATACATCAGTTGGTTCAATGGGAACCTGGTGGTAGCCAGAATTTAGGTCAATCTTGATGAATAACTTTTCCCCCTTGAGTTGGTCAAGAAGGTCATCAATCCTGGGAATTGGGTATCGGTTCTTGACTGTGATTTTGTTTAATGCTCTGTAATCAATGCAGAGTTGCCAAGTCTCATCCTTCTTCTGCACCAGTACAATCAAGATTCTGTAAGGGGAGGAGTTGGGTCTTATGTGCACCTTTTGAAGAAGCTATTGGATTCGACGCTTGATTTTGTCATTTTCCATCAGCGAGAGATGATAGACTAGTCCATTAGGTAGAGGTGCACTGAGGGTTAGATCAATAGGATGCTTGACTTGGCAATGCGTTGGTACCCCAGTGGGTGAGGAGAATATGTACTTATACTCTTTGACGATATCGTTCCACTTGCTTCTACTGCAAAGAGAGGCTATGGGTAGAGGGCACAGATGTGGCAGTGACCTTTTGCTTATTGTGAGCACGGATCACAAAAAAGATGAACTTCTTGGTTTTTGAAATGACCTTACTGCATTGATTAGTAGAGATTAAAGAAACAACGGTAGGTGGTGCTACCTTCGGTATCCTGTACAATTGTCTACCCAAAGTAATAATAACATTGTGGGGTCTAGAATCATACACAACATGACGCTTCCACAAATATGGTTTTCCTAAAAGAACAACACAAACTTCAAGGGGAGAAATATCACGCAATACCTCATCTTTCAAAGGCTTGATGTCATAGGGTAGACGACATTGTTGGCTGACATGGAGATCTCTTCCTTGGTGAATCCAGCTGATGGTGTAGGGTTGTGGTTGCGATGTTTTCGGTAGGTCCAGCTTCTCGACAACCTCTGTTGATATCAAGTTCTTTTGACTACCACTATCAACAATGAAATGAAGCAGAGCCCCCTTTACCCACATCTGTGAGTGAAAGAGGCGTTACCCTTCCTATGGTTATTCGGGTTCACTTGGCTGGACTTTGGTGGTAGTGAAAGTGGCACTGGGTTCAAAATCAATAATCCACTTCCCTCCTTTTGGATTTGATTCAGAGTTAGAATCGACCTCTAACTCAAAAGCCTCTAGCTTGGCCACGAGTGACTACTTGGAGCAGCATTCTTCAGTGTTGTGCCAAGGGATTTTATGGTATTCACACCATTTTCTCGTGTCCTTCTTCGTCTTCTCATTTCGATTCTTGTGTTGCATCTTGGACCGGTTGTCCTGAGAGTGGCCATATTTTATTTGTCCCTTATTGTGTGGGTTGGAGTCGTGTTTCCCTTCTTCAGTTGTGAGGAGTTTGTAGATCCAAACTCTTTCCTCTTCTGCTTAAATTTCTTCTTGATCTTGACAACATATCTATAATTCGTCCCCAATGAGGCGATATCTAGAAACTCCATTTCTATATGAATGTATCTATGCAAACAGTCGTGGTATTTAAGCACCATATGTCGCTC
This sequence comes from Picea engelmannii, assembly GCA_009831015.1. Taxonomy (NCBI): domain Eukaryota; kingdom Viridiplantae; phylum Streptophyta; class Pinopsida; order Pinales; family Pinaceae; genus Picea; species Picea engelmannii. The sequence goes on from ML790505.1 coordinate 130,003, forward strand.
ATATTCTTTGATACCCAATTTGTTGCGCGGGGTATGGAAAATATTGGTGAAATATGGTACTATTTGGTCCCTTTCCTGATGCAGGGTGGTCCATCTCTTGTTCTAGTCCTCGTAGATTCCAACAAGGTAGTATTGTTCCTTAATGGCATCTTGGAAGGAATCCCATGTAGGGGAAACCACAAAATTATAGAGAGTAAGTATCCCACCAGTCCTTAACATGGGGGACGACCTTGAGGAGTACAAAAGTAACTTTTTCCCTATCAAAAAAATTATGGACCGAAAAATACCCTTCGAGAAGATTCAACCATTTATCTACAGCATTTGCATCCATTAGTCCTTCAAATAATGGAATATCAAAATTTACATGTACCTTGAAGGGGGTTGCATGGTTTCTTGATGAAGATGCTTCTCCTTTGGGCAGTCGCCGGAGGATCTACGCAAAGTTGTACATCATTTCGTTCCTTTGTCGCTCAAGGGCTTCATCTAGCAACATTTTAAAAGTATATCCTGCTCCATCATCTTTTTTTTCGTCCCCCATTGGTGTATTTCAATGGCTCGATTGGTTGGAGTCCCAACTTCTTGTACCCATATCTTGTCGGGGACATGCATGAAAAAAAAATAAATGAAGAGAAGATTGCTCTGATACCACTGATATGGAATTAGGAGTGGAATGAACTGATTAAAAAACTGAATATAATAAACACAGAGATATGAAGAACAACACAGATATCCAGTGAACAATATATTCTATTGAATAAATGAAATAGGTTGAAACTGTAAAACTACAGAACTAGAACACTTGCTCGAATGGTGGTAGTTATCTTTGAGAAGAGATGTGGCTGCTACACACATCCGTCTGAGAAGAATCATTACAATGAGGCTCCAGAGGCATTTTTTAACATTACTCAAGAATGCCAAAACCCTAGGCATCCAAAAACCTAACCCTAGCAGATGAAACACTAAAAGTTATGTGGGCCCCTATGGGTAAGTTGGTACCTCAACTTCTCAGGGTCGTAACATTTGCATACGACCTTTGTTTTAGGTGCGTGAGAGGCCATTGGGAAGGTCTTTTCTAGAACCACACATTACACCATAAAACTTTGACTTAGTCTACAGTTTGACTATGGAGAGACAAAAAAACATTGTTTCGGGCCTCAAAACGACCCTAGAAGTACAACAAGATGTGCTGACATGAAAACATACAAAATAAGTCAGTTGGATTAGGTGGGAGGCCACCAATATCCACTTGGAAGATGTGTAGAGATTCAAATAGCCTGAAAGTGTAGAACCCAAAATTACAAAGAAGAACAGAAGAACATGTTGAACTATAAATTGTCAAGAGGAGCCAATTAGAATAGCTGGGTGGCCACCAATATCCACCTGGATCAGACCATCCTCTAATGACCTCTATCTTCCTGGGATCAACTGCTATCCCATCTACTGAAATAATATTCCCCAAGTAATGAATCTTCTTTTGATAAAAGATGCACTTACTTATCTCGGTATACAATTTGTGCTCTCTTAAAACTTGCAACACCATTCTTAAATGTTTCTCTTGTTCTTCTTCTATTTTCGAGTAGATGAGTATATCATCTAGGAACACAATTGCAAACTTTTCTAGGTATTCTATGAACACTCCATTAATCAAGAACATGGAAACAACTGGGGCATTTGATAGCCCAAATGGAAATACCATAAATTCATAATGCCCATATCTTGTTATGAACATTGTCGTGTTGATATCTTATTTCTTTATCCTCACTTGATGATAACCTGACCTTAATTCAATCTTAGAAAAGATTCTTACATCTTTCAGTTGATTGAATATATCATCAATCCTTGGAAAAGGATATTTTTTCCTTATGGTGACCTTATTCAATTGTCTGAAATTAATACACAACCTTAAGGTTCCATATTTCTTCTTCACAAAAAGAATTGTGGCTCCCCAAGGTGACACACTTGGGTATATATACCCTTTATTTAACAACTCTTCAATTTGCATCTATAAATCTTTCAATTCTGGTGTTCCCATTTTTTAAGGTGTCTTGGACATTGGGGCAACTCTTGGCACCAAATAAATAGAGAAATCATTCTCACTCTTTGGTGGTAATCCCGGGATTTCCCCAGAAACATCTTCAAAATACTTTAAGACTGGATGGTCTTCAATACTTGCCATTTTATCTTTGGTTGTCTCTTCCACATGGGCTGCAAAAATATGACATCTCTTCCTAAAACTCTTTTCAGCTGCATGGATAAAATTTCTCTAAGAAACACATCTCTTGGAATGCCTTGAACTTTTCCTTGCTACCCTTCCTCGTCAAGGAAAGTGATTGTCTTGTTGTAACAATCTATGACAACATGGTGTTTTTCCAACCAATCCATGCCAATCAAACAATGATATGAACCTAATGGTAGGATTTTTACATCCACATTTGTGTTGAGTCCATTCATGTCTATTGGAAAATCCTTAACCAACTCACTGATTTTCCTCTTAGCCTTTGTGGCTAACTGAACTAACCAATATGTCTTATGATTAAGCCTTTGTAAGTGAAATCTTTCAACAATGTTAGGATTTATGTAATTGTGGATAGCTCCAAAATCAATTAAAATTGCTATGGGATGGTTATCAATCCTACCTTCCACTTCAATCGTGGGGGACTAATACTCTAGTTGATTGTTCTCCACAATTTCGTAAATCCTTGGCATGTTTCTTCCCGTGTCCTCAACTATTTTACCCTCTTGAATATTGTGGGAAATCCTCATCCTTTCTCCTTTGTGAGGGAATACCATGTACAAGTTATCTCCCTTACATCCCCAACACTTCATTGGATGCTATATTTTCCTTTTCTCAAATAAATATACCATCCTGGGTTCATTTTGGGCTGACTTTCATTGTTGATTTTATTAGGAGTTATTTATGAAAAAGGGTGGATTAAATCCTTTCTGCCTTTGCTCCTTTTTACCTTCATCTTGTTATTCCAAGATTGTTGGAAGATTGTTCTTCCTCTTCTCTTCTCATGAAGATGATTTTCTCTCCTTATGGTCTCCTCCAGAGTCTTGGGGTTATCATAGTGTATCTTGTCACTGTAGAAGAAGGGTAACCCACTAAGAAATCTTTTGATTTTGACCTTCTCATTTTTTATGAATCCCACATATTTCAACAACTCAAAGAATATCTTCTCATATTCATCCCTTTTCATGCTTACCAACTCAAGTTCAAAGAACTCTTTCATATTCTTTTCATAGTAATGCTCTGACAAATATTTCTCTTGAAAATATCCTTTGAACTACTTCCATGAAACCTTCTTCTCATCAAGGTGCTTGGCTTGCTTAAGTTGATCCCACCACATGGATGCTTTTCCTTGCAGGTGGTAGGTTTCAATTATGGTTTATACCCTTGAGGGGTAATCATGAAGATGAAAATATTTCTTCATTTACAATATCCATGCTTCAACTTCTTCTCCCTTTATATGCTCTCCATTAAAAGTTGGTGGCTTAATTTTCTTGAGTTCACCTTGTAAAATGTTTGAGTCATGCCTTCTCCTCTGCCTCCTGACACGAGACACACTTGGGCTGCTCCCTGGCCCTGAACTTGCAAGATCTCTCCTAGTGGATTACTCTAGGGAATGATGACATATGTGCATACTTTTTTATTAGTTGTAATTCCCATGATCGTCATTTCTTCTATGGGATATGGATGATGCCACTTGTCTAGCACTTGCTACTTGTTTTGTTCCAGAGTATTTATTGGATTGATTGTGTAGAATATTCAGACTCTAACTTTTCTCCTCCCAAGATTTCATAATATTCTCATTATATGTTGTATAGCTCAACACTTCTCTCCATGAGCTTCTCATACTGTCAACCAGCTCCATAAGCTCCTCTCTACCTCTTCTTTTCATTGGACTTTATCTCAAAATTTCCCATGTTGACATGTAGACCTATGATCTCATCCTCATGGTTGTCATATCCTTTGGAATCTTCCATATCTCTAGTTCTCATATGGGAACCAAATCTTCCCTCATGTACCTCTAGTTCTACAAGAAATGTGCATACAAGAATCAATGTTAGAGTTATGCATAATATAAAATATTTTACAAATTAGATTATAGGTCATTCTTTCAAATGAATTAATGAGGACTATGGATGCATTGAAATCTGATTCTGATTATTTAGATCCATTCCTCTCTAAAACAACCTTCCAATGGTTGTACGCATGCCTCATTTTGATTTTTGAGCGAAAATTTACAACCTCTCGAATTGCAATTTCCACTTATTGCTTTGTTTTTAATGTTGCAATTTTTCTAAAAAACTATAATGCTAAATTAAAAATTATGGATTGATAGATCGCTTCCACTCCTCGATAACTTTTCATTGACTACTCGTTTTCCCAAATCCGAGCTCCGAGGTGATAATTATGGTCTACAGATGATCTGGATTTTATGAGCAGAACAAAATGAATACAGATTATTAACAGGTGCTTAACACAAAATAACAGAGATACAGTAAAACTAGTTTTCTATTCAATAATGAAATAAGTTGAAACTGTAAAATGCAGCGGAAACAAGCTTGTTGGAATGGTGGCAGCTTATCTTTGAGAAGAGATGTGACGGATGTGCGCATTCACAAGAAGAAGATTAAAATGAGGCTCTGAAGGCCTTTTAACAATAAAAAATAATTCCAAAACCCCTAGACATCCAAAAACCTAACCCTAGGAGATGAAGCGCCAAAAGTCATGTGGGCCCCGTTTGGGTAAGTTAGTACATCAACTTCTCAGGGTCGTAACTTTTGCATACGATCTTTGTTTTAGGCATGTGATAGCCCATTGGAAATGTATCATCGAGGAGATTCATTTTGGTGGTTCAATGATGCCTTCAATTGTATTTAAGGAACTAGATCCCAAAAAACCTTCATTTAGTCCCTAAAAATGGCCCCGGAAGTTAAAACTGCTAAAAATAGTAAATTGCCAAAATTGTCAGAAAACTGTTTTGAGCCAGTTGGAAAAGGTGGGTGGTCACTGATATCCATCTAGATCAATCCTCCATCCTTAGGAAGCAATGGTCTCCATTTCATTGAGGTCCCCCATCAAATGAGTAAATTTATGTTGAATTTGGCCCCGGGTGAGCCACTTGCCTTGGTGCAGCAGCTGCCCTGCTTTAACGACTCGATAAAGCTGGATCCTTTATTGTCGAGTACACATGATCTGTGTGTCCACAATCTGATCATTGGATGCTTTTTGTATGCATTCAGGGTTGAGCTCTATTGGTTTCAGTTGTTCTGCTACCTCTGAGGTGTCTAATAATGGTGGGAAATAAGGGCGAAGGAGATCCACGTTGAACATTGGGTGGAGGCCAAGGAAGGGAGGAATGCTGAGATCAAAATCATTGTCCTGCATAGTCTTGGTGATGGTGTATGGCCCATAACAAAAGGTTCCGATGGGATCATGTAAGGTGTTCTTTCTGCAATTGCAACCAAACTTTGTCGCCCACCTGAAACTTATGTGGCACCCGATGTTGATCATGGCACTGTTTTTACTTGTCATTGGACTTCTGTAGGATATCTTGAACCTGTTGGTGGATGTGTTGGATTCTCTCAATGAACCGGGTGGAGTTGTTAGCTTCAGTTGGAGCAGGAGATGAGTCAGTCGAGGTGACCTCATGGGGAAGTGTAACATTTATGGGACCCAATGGCTCGAATTCCAACCCCACCTGAAAGGGGCTATGGCCGGTTGAGCTATGCAGGGCTCGGTTGTAGCTATGCTAGACATAGGGAAGGCTCTCATCCCATGTGAGAGGGTGATTTGAATTATACATGCGAAATATATGCACAATCATTCGATTTATAACCTCAGTTTGGCCATCTGTCTGGGGGTGGAAGGTCGTGGATTTGGTGAGCTTGGTGTCCAGCAGTGACCAGAGGCTCAACTAGAATGTGCTGAGAAATCGAATATCTCGATCTGAGACAATGGTTTTTGGGATTCCAAAATTTACCCAGACTCGTTCAAATAAGAGCTTGGCTTTGGCCTCTGATGTGATGCTCTTCTTGCAGGCAACCAAAATTTCCATCTTAGAAAAGCGATCAACAACCACAAAAACACAGTCATTTCCCCGCTTTGTGGATGGGAGGCCTGACATGTAGTCCATTGAGATGGATTCCCATGGCCTATCCAGAGTAGGAAGAGGGGTGTACAGGTCCTATTTCTTAGTGGTCAGTTTGGAAATAGCACAGGCAGTGTAGGACCTGATATACTTGTTGACCTCCTGTCGAAGTTTCGGCCAATAGAAACGCTTCTGTAGCATCGCCACTATCTTTTCGATTTCGAAGTGTCCTTCCACCCAACTGTAGTGGGCTTCCTAGATCATCTTCACTCGCTCACTTGATGGAACACAGATATGGCCCAAACGACACAACAACCCATCTTGAATATAGAAATTATTGGCAACTGCGTTTGCACCCAACATTTGGTAGGTGGTGGCGAAGTCAGGGTCTATCTCATAGATTTGGGGCCATCAAGATTTCTCATGGCCACAATATTCTAGCACCCTGGTGAGTGCCACGACTGGTGGTCTGTTGAGGTAATCAGTGAGGCGATTGGTGCTTCCTGTTTTATACTTGATGTTGAGCTGGAATTGCTGCAAGTATATGGACCACTTTTGATGGCGGTCATTCTACAATTTTCCCTTTGTCTGCATGAACTGCAGTGGCTTATGATCAGTGTGGATGATTGTTTCCTTCCCAAGAATGTAATGTCTCCACTGGCGGCAAGCTTGTACAATGGAGTATATTTCCTTGTCGTAAGTAGGGTACTTACGGATAGTATCTGACATTGTCTCACTATGATAGGGCACGGGGTGGTCGTGTTGAGTGAGAATGGCACCCACAGCATAGTCTGAAGCATATGTCTCAATTTCAAAGGGATGTTGCAGGTCTGGTAATGAAAGTATCGGGGTTGAGCACAAACGTTGCTTCAAATCATCGAACGTTTTTTGTTGGGACTGGCCCCATGCAAATGTTTCCTTACCACCACCCCTATTTATTTGGCTAAGGGCACATGCAATATGGGAGAATCCCAACATGAACCTGCGGTAAAAATTGGCAAGGCCCAAGAAGCTCAGTGAGTGTTGTTGGGGATGCCCAGTCACGGATGACTTGGATCTTGCCTGGATCCACATGTATGCCATGTTGATCAATGATGTATCCCAGGTAATGGACCCTGTCCATGCCGAAGGATAATTTTTCCAAGTTGGTGTATAGCTTGTGATGTCACAGGGTGTGCAGAACCTATTGAATATGTTGCAAGTGTTCGGCCCAAGTCTTGTTGTAAATTAGAATGTCATCTAGATACACCACTGCAAAAGTATTGGTGAATGGTCACGGGATATCTTCCATCATCCTCATGAAAGTGGTTGGACCATTTGTCAAACCGAAGGGCATGACCAACAATTCAAAAAGGCCTTCCTTTGACTTGAAGGCGGTCTTCCATACATTTCTCTGTTTTATCGGGACCTGGTGGTAGCTAGACTTCAGATCAATATTACTGAAGTATTTCTCCCCCGTGAGTTGATCAAGGAGGTCGTCAATTCGGGGAATCGGGTACCAGTTTCTGACTGTGATTTTATTCAAAGCCTAGTAATCAATACAGAGTCGTTAGGTTCCATCTTTCTTCTGTACCATCACGATTGGGCTCTGACAAGGTGATGAGATGAGATGGATGTGCCCCTTGTGGAGTAGTTCCTGGATCTGTCGCTTGATCTCCTCATTCTCTAACAAAGGGCGGCAATAGATTGGACCATTTGGAAGTGGTGCACCGAGGGTCAGATTGATGGGGTGCTTGACCTAGAAGTGTAGAGGTACCCTTGTAGGTGAGGAGAAGATATCTAAGTATTCTTCCACGACCTTATCTACTTGCTTTTGCTGTGTGGAGAGGTTGGTCGCAGAGATCCTAGATGTGGCTGTGATCTTTCTCTTATTCTGAGAGCGAATCATGAAGAAGACAAACTTCCTCGTCTGAGAGATGACCTTCCTGCATTGCTTAGCAGAGATCAAGGAAATAGCACGAGGTGGGACTTCCTCGGTTATCCTGTACAATTTCTTGTTCAATGTAATAATAACACTACGAGGCATAGACTCATATACAGCATGACGTTTCCATAAATAAGGTTGGCCCAAAAGAACATCACAAACTTTGAGAGGAGAAACATCACATAATACCTCGTCTTTGAAGGGCTTGATGTCATATGACAGTCGACATTGTTGACTAACGCGGAGATCGCTTTCTTGGCGGAGCCATCTAATGTTGTAGGGTTGTGGGTGCGGCTTTGTTGGCAGACTGAGCCACTTGATGACCTCTACTGAGATGAGGTTCTTCTGGCTACCGCTATCAACGATAAAGTTCATCGGGGTGCCTTTTACCCACATCTATGAATGGAAGAGGAGCTCTCCTTCTTCTAGCTCGTTTGGTTCACCATGTTGGAGCTTGGTGGTATCAATGGTGGCACTGGGTTCAGCGTCAATGGTTTGTCTTCCCCATTCTGTTTCTGTCTCAAAGTTAGAATCTGCATCTGATTCGAACGCTTTCACTTCGGCCACCAATGACTGCTTTGAGCAGCAGTCAGCAGTGTTATGCCAAGGGCTCTTATGGAAGTCGCACCACTTCCTGGTATCTTTCTTTGTCTTTCTGGTGTCCTTCTTTGCTTACGGTTTGCACTGATTGTCCTGATACTGTCCATATTTTCTCTGTCAATTATTCTGTGGGTTGGGGCCTCCCTTTCCTAGCTTTTTTTGTGAGAGGTTCCCAGGCTCAAATTGTCGTGTCTTTTGTTTGAGCTTCTGCTCGATTTTGACGGCATATCGGTATGCCGCGACCAAGGATGAGATGTCCAGAAATTCCATTTTGGTCTGGATGTATCTATGCAGAGCACCGTGATACTTGAGCACCAGATGTCGCTTTGAATATTTGATACCCAACTTGGTGTGCAAGGTATGGAAGATATTTGTGAAATCAGGCACTACTTGGTCTCTTTATTGCCGCAGTGTGGTCCATTTGGTATACAGTTCATCATACCTTCTGGCAGGGTAGTATTGTTCCTTAATAGCATCCCTGAAGGATTTCCAGGTGGATGTGACTGAAAATAATGAGGTTTCCTCTGCTTCCTTTTGCTCACAAAAATTTTCCCACCAATCTTTGACATGGGGAACGGCTTTGAGAAGCACAAAAGTAATCTTTTCTCTATTCGAAAAGTTATGGACATAAAAATACCCTTCTAGTAGACTCAACCACTTGTCTACAACACCTGCATCTATCTTACCTTCAAATATAGGAATATAGAAGTTTATTTGAACCTTTAAGGGGTCGATGCCTCCGTTCGAAGAAGATGCGTCGCCTATTGGTAGTAGCTAAAGGATTTGAATAAAACTATCCATCATCTTGTTCCTCTGTTGCGTGAGGGCTTCCTCAATCAACAGTTTGAAAGGATCTCCTGTCCTATCATATTTCTTTTCTCCTGCCATGAGATTTCGCTTGGGCGTGCGAGAGTTTCTATCCTCAAGAGAAACAAGCTCGAGACCCAACTCTTTGTATTCCGACCTCGTTGGGGACATGCATTAAGACGACAAGGAGCAAACCGCTCTGATACCAGTGATCCGGATTTTATGAGCAGAACGAAATGAATATAGATTATTAATAGGTGCTTAACACAAAATAATAGAGATACAGTAAAATTGGTTTTCTATTCAATAATGAAATAAGCTGAAACTGTAAAATGCACCGGAAACAAACTTGCTAGAATGGTGGTGGCTTATCTCTGAAAAGATATGTGACGGATAAGCGCATTAGCAAGAAGAAGATTACAATGAGGATCTAAAGGAATTTTTACAATAAACAAGAATTCCAAAGACCCTAGGCATCCAAAAACCTAACCCTAGGAGATGAAGCGCCAAAAGTCATGTGGGCCCCGTTTGGGTAAGTTAGTACATCAACTTCTCGGGGTCGTAACCTTTGCATACGATCTTTGTTTTAGGCGTGTGATAGCCCGTTGCAAAGGTATCGTCGAGGAGATTCATTTTGGGGGCTCAATGATTCCTTCAGCTATCTATATGGAACTCGATCCCGAAAAACCTTCATTTAGGCCCTCAAAATGGCCCCAGAAGTTAAAACTGCTAAAAATAGTAAATTGCCAAAATTGTCAGAAAAATGTTTTGAGCCAGTTGGAAAAGGTGTGTGCCCATCAATATCCATATGGATCAATCCTCCCTCCTTAGTAAGAAATGGTATCCATTTCATTGAGTTCCCCCATCAGATGAGGAAATTTCTGTTGAATTTGGCCCCGGGTGAGCCACCTGCCTTCGTGCAGGAGTTGCCCTGCTTTGACGACTCGATAAAGTTGGATCCTTTGTTATCGAGTGCCCTTGATATGTGTGTCCACAATCTGATCATTGGATGTCTGTTGTATCAAGCCAGGGTTGAAATCTGTTGGTGTCAATTGTTCTACTACTTCTGAGGTGTCCAATAATGGTGGGAAATAAGGGCGAAGGAGATCCATGTTGAACGCTGGGTGTTGGCCAAGGAAGGGAGGAATGTTGAGCTCAAAAGCATTGTCCCCCATGGCCTTATTTATGGTGTATGTCCCATAACGGAATCTTCCAATGGGGTCCTGTAAGGCATTCTTTCTGCAAGTACAACCAAACTTTTTCGCCCACCTGAAACTTATGTGGCACCCGATCTTGATCATGGCATTGTTTGTACTTGTCATTTGACTTCTATAGGATATCTTGAACCTAGAGACCCTGGATGTGGTTGTGATCTTTCTCTTATTCTGAGAGAAAATCATGAAGAAGACAAACTTCCCCATCTAAGAGATGACCTTCCTGCATTGCTTAGTAGAGATCAAGGAAATAGCTCTAGGTGGGACTGCCTCGGGTATCCTGTACAATTTCCTGTTCAAATTAATAATAACACTACGAGGCCTAGACTCATATACAACATGACATTTCCATAAATAAGGTTGGCCCAAAATAACATCACAAACTTCGAGAGGAGAAACATCACATAATACCACATCTTTGAAGGGCTTGATGTCGTACAACAGTTGGCACTGTTGGTTGACGCGGAGATCGCTTCCTTGGCAAAGCCATCCAATGGTGTAGGGTTGTGAGTGCAATGATGTTGGCAGGGCGAGCCGCTTGATGACCACTTCTGAGATGAGGTTCTTCTGGCTACCTCTATCAATGATGAAGTGTAGTGGGGTGCCTTTTACACACATATGTGAATCGAAGAGGCACTCTCCTTCTTCTGGCCCATCTGGTTCACAAGGTTGGAGCTTGGTGGTAGCAATGGTGGCACTAGGTTCCACGTCAATGATCCGTCTTCCCCATTCTGGTTCTTAATCAAAGTCAGAATCTGCATCTAATTCAGAGGCTTTCACTTTGGCCACCAACGATTACTTTGAGTGGAAGTTAGTAGTGTTATGCCAAGGGATCTTATGGAAGTCACACCACTTCCCCGTATATTTCTTTGTCTTTTCGGTGTCCTTCTTTGCTTGCGGCTTGGACTGGTTGTCCTAATATTGTCCATCATTTATCTGTCCTTTATTATGTGGGTTGGGCCCGCCCTATCCCGACTTTTGTTGTGAGAGGTTCCTAGGCCCAAATTGTCGCGTCTTTTGTTTAAGCTTCTGCTCAATTTTGATGACATATCAGTAGGACGCGCCAAAGGATGAGATGTCCAGAAATTCCATTTTGGTATGGATGTATCTATGTAGAGCACCACGATACTTGTGCACCAGATTTTTCTCTGAATATTTGATACCCAGCTTGGTGCACAAGGTATGGAAGATATTTGTGAAATCGGGCACTGCTTGGTCTCTTTCTTGCCGCAGTGTGGTCCATTTGGTATACAGGTCATCGTAACTTCCGACAGGGTAGTATTGTTCCTTAATAACATCCCTACAGGATTCCCATGTGGTCGTGAATGAAAATAATGATGTTTCATCTGTTTCCTTTTGCTCACAGAAAGTTTCCCACCAATCTTTGACATGGGGAATGGCTTTGAGGAGCGCAAAAGTAATCTTTTCTCTATTCAAAAAGTTATGGAAATAAAAATACCCTTCTAGTAGATTCAACCACTTGTCTACCACATCTGCATCTATCTGACCTTCAAATTTAGGAATATCGAAGTTTATTTGTATCTTGAAGGGGGCCGCGCCTCCATTCGAAGAAGATGCGTCGTTTGTTGGTAGCCGTCGAAGGATTTGCGAAAAACTATCCATCATCTCGTTCTCTGTTGTGTGAGGGATTCCTCAATCAACAGTTTGAAAGGATCTCTTGTCCCGTCATCTTTATTTTCTCCTACCATGAGAGGTCACTTGGGCATGTGAGAGCTTTTATCCTCAAGAGAAACAAGCTCGAGACCAAACTCTTTGTACTCCGACCTCGTTGGGGACATGCATTAAGACGACAAGGAGCAGACCGCTCTGATACTACTAATCCAGATTTTATGAGTAGAATGAAATGAATAAAGATTATTAACAGGTGCTTAACACAAAATAACATAGATACAGTAAAACTGGATTTCTATTAAATAATGAAATAAGTTAAAATTGTAAAATGCAATGGAAACAAGCTTGCTGAAATGGTGGTGACTTATCTCTGAGAAGAGATAAGACAACTGCACACATTTTCAATAAGAATATTAAAATGAGGATTTGAAGGCATTTTTACAATAAACAAGAATGCCCAAAACCCTAGACATCCAAAAACCTAACCCTCGGAGATGAAGCACCAAAAGTCATGTGGGCCCCGTTTGGGTAAGTTAGGACATCAACTTTTCGGGGTCGTAACTTTTGCATACGATATCCATTTTAAGCGTGTGATAGCCCATTGGAAAGGTATCGTCGAGGAGATTCATTTTAGGTGCTCAATGATTCCTTTAACTATTTTTTAGGAAATCAATCCTGAAAAACCTTCATTTAGGCCCTCAAAATGGCCCCGGAAGTTAAAACTGCTAAAAATAGTAAATTGCCAAAATTGTCAGAAAACTATTTTGAGCCAATTGGAAAAGGTGGGTGGCCACTAATATCCATATGGATCAATCCTCCCTCCTTATGAATCAATGGTCTCCATTGCATTGAGGTCCCCCATCAGATGGGGAAATTTATGTTGAATTTGGCCACGGGTGAGCCACTTGCCTTGGTGCAGAAGTTGCCTTGCTTTAATGACTCAATAAAGTTGGATCCTTTGTTATCGAGTTCCCTTGATCCGTGTGTCCACAATCTGATCATTTGATGCTTGTTGTATGCAGTCAGGGTTGAGCTTTGTTGGTGTCGGTTGTTCTGCTACTTCTGAGGTGTCCAATAATGGTGGGAAATAAGGGCGAAGGAGATCCATGTTGAACACTAGGTGCAGGCCAAGGAAGGGAGGAATGTTGAGCTCAAATGCATTGTCCCCCATGGACTTGGTGATGGTGTATGGCCCATAATGAAAGGTTTTGATGGGGTCATGTAATTCATTCTTTCTGCAAGTGCAACCAAACTTTGTCGCCCACTTGAAACTTATGTGGCACCCGATGACCAACCATTCAAAAAGGCCTTCCTTTGAATTGAAGGCGGTCTTCCATACATCTGTCTGTTCTATTAGGACCTGGTGGTAGCCAGACTTCAGATCAATCTTACTGAATTATTTGGCCCCCATGAGTTGATCAAGGAGGTCTTTGATTCATGGAATGTACCGGTTTCTGACTGTGATTTTATTCAGAGCCCAGTAATCAATACAAAGTTGCCAGGTTCCATATTTCTTCTGTACCAGCACAATTGGGCTCCCACAAGGTGATGCAGGAGCATCGCTCCAAGCCATCTATGCACCAGCTAGCAAGCCTGCATATTAACGCATGCATTCAATGGGAGGATAGAGGTGCAGCCCTCTCATTCCTTTCAAATTTTGAATTTGAATTAATGGATTAAGTGTTTGTAAGGCTGGAAGAGACAAAATCCATGTGTATGTGGAGGCTTTAGATTAAATATCGCCTTAAATAGGTTGTAAGGATGGAATCTAGATCTGATTCGGACAAGACAGCCCATTCAATGTAAATTCAATGTTATCGAATAGGGTAGGTAGTTTGGAGGGAAGATCTCAAAGAGCCCCCTCATGTAAAAGATCTTCGGCATCTTATTTTGAGTGAGTGAAGAGAAGAAGAGGTAGAGTTGGTAGAGTAGAACAAAGAGAAGAGAGGAGAGTCGAGACTCTGTTACAGTTTGAGCTCAAACACATTGTAAAGAGGCATTCTGAGATTAATACAAATAGAGCAGTTTTTCCTGCAAAAAAAAAAAAATTGTAAGAATCGCGAGACAAGAAGTCCCAATTCGCGAAGTCCCGAAGGCATCATGACCATCCATCTTGGAGGATGCGTGTCATGAGATCCTCGTATTTCAGGGATTCGGGCATCAAAGAGAAGAGCAGAGGAGTCTTTCAACTTCGTGACTCACAAATTCCTGAAGTAATCAGGGTCGTCCATTTGTGGAGGACGCGTGGTGGAGATCGGGGAGCTACCAGGAGTTTGGATACCGGGAGTTCGAAGGACCAGAAACTATCGCAGTGGAATCGTGAAATCGCGAATTCCGAAACCCCAAAGAGTAGACTGCGGTCACGGGGAGGAGTTCGGTACCTCGGCTATCGGGAAGGCAAAGGGAAAGAATTAGGGATTCTTGACCCACGAAGTCCCGAAAGGATCTGAGCCATCGGATCAAGGGAGGATCACAGTCGTTGATCTCTCAGCGGAGGATTTCGGCATTTCAGGGTTCGGCTTTTTGGAAGCCTCGAGGACAGGGAATCAAGGTTCTTTGCATTCGAAAATCCTGAAGTCACGAAAAGAGACATATTGTTGGAGTCGGGTTGTGGTTGCACATTTCGGCCCTTCAGAATTCGGCATTTCGGAAGTTCTGAAGACAGAGAGTCAGGACACTTGACATTGAGAGTCCCAAAGTCACGAAACGCGACACCCCTTCTGAGTTAGGCTACGGTCACGGAGGAAGTGGTCACATGGACCGAGGTTTGGCCAAGCGCTAACCATCATTGAGGCCATTTCGGCATTTAGGTAATTCAGAGATCGTGGGATTGAGGAGACAAGAAACTCGACATCAGGACTCGTGGAGTCACGAAATTTGAAATTCCCTTTTCGGGAAAAGGTCATGGTCATGTTGGATGCCGTATGGAAGGTGAAGGACCTGTATATCTGATTTGTTGAAGGTTCCAGTAGGGAACTAAAGGATCTACTTCAACTCGAGGAAAAATCAGAACAATCCTAAGACCAGGAGGTCACACAGAACCTGCTACGGCAGGGGGTGCTGCATCAGAGTGGTATCAGAGCCACTTTCTGTCAGCATATTGTAGGCAGAAGGAGGCAGGGATCCAGGTGGATTTCGACAACCATACTAGGAAGCTCATGAGAAGAAGCTCATGATTTTTTCATAGAAGAGGAGTATGATGCAAAAGCATCGCTCCAAGCCAGCTACGTGCCAGCCAGCCATCACACATATCTACGTGCACATTCAATGGGAGGAGAGAGGCGCAGCCCTCTCATTCCTTTCAAATTTGGAATTTGAATTAATGCATTAAGTCTTTGTAAGGCTAGAAGAGCCAAAATCCATGTGTATGTGTAGGCTTTAGATTAAATATCACCTTAAATAGGTTGTAAGGTTGGGATCTAGATCTGATTCGGACTAGACAGCCCATTCAATGTAAATTCAATGTAATTGAATAGGGTAGGTAGTTTGGAGGGAAGAGCTCAAAGATCCCCCTCATGTAAAAGATATTTGGCATCTTATTTTGAGTGAGTGAAGAGCAGAAGAGGTAGAGTTTCTAGAGTAGAATAGAGAGAAGAGAGGAGAGTCGAGACTTTGTTACAGTCTAAGCTCGAACACATTGTAAAGAGGAATTATGAGATTAATACAAACAAAGAAGTTTTTCCTTCATGTTATTTTGTATGTGTGAATGAATGTCTTCATGTGTTTATGATATGTTGTAGATGTATGATTAGATGTGCATTTGCAGGGATATCTATATTCTTCTATCTGTGGGTTCTTTGATTCCAGGTCTGGGTTCTTTGTGGTTTCATGCAAGAGTGCACGACAGAGTATTGCGGTCTGTGAGAACCAGTGCAAGAGTGCACTTCTAAATTCTGTGGGATTTGGATAGAGACGTGCTAGGAGGGCGCACCAGCTGAAGTCACTGACTCAAGGGAGAAACCTCAAGGTTGTTGAATACCTTGGAGGTAATACTATACAGAGGAAGGCACGGGACAGACAAAATTTCTGAGGGATTCTATGGGAGCTCTTCCAGGAGGGCATCGAGCGAATGCACTAGATGCATTAAGGAGAGAACTCTTTGAGTTTATTGAGAAGACAAAGCCACTGAGGGATTCTTTAGAAGCTCTACCAGGAGGGAATTGAGCAGGTGCATAGAGGCACAGAGAAAATAGAACCACTGAGGATTCTAAAGAAGCTCTGCCAGGAGGGCATTGAGTAGGTGCACAAAGTGCACAGAAGGAACTCTTGTTTGAGTTCAGAGGAAGAAGACAGAATTGCTAAGAATTTTGTAGAAGCTCTGCCAGGAGGTCATTGAGAAGGTACGAAGAGTGAACATAAGAAATCCTTTGAATTCTAGAACAGAGAAGTGTCAAGAGGAGACCTTCTCAGGGTTACTGAACACCCTGCAGACTCAGGAAGGAGTGCTTGAGAATAAGTCGCCAAGAGGTCACTTATATCCCTTTAAGGAGAGAAAGGGACAGAGACCCTTTGAGGTTGGATCCATAGAAAAGATCAGAAGAGATAGCACAGTTGTGTGCAAAGATCCTGCAAGGAGTGCAGAGGTCGAGAGGAAATCCTTTGAGATTTCATAGTTTAAGGAAACACATGAGGAGTATGCCCTTACGCATAGAGCACTAGCTGCAAGGAGTGCAAAGGCTGAGAAAACCCTTTGTAGGGTTAATATTTCGACGAAGATCAAGGAGAAATAATGTCTCAAGAGCGCAGGTGGAAGCTAAGGTTACAGGCTTCGCAGAGATGGCAAAAGGACGAGGTCTTTTTGGAGAGAGGAAATCTCCCAAGGAGAAGGAAGAAACAAAAGCTCAGGAGGGAGATACAATTACCGTTGGATCGGTGCTGAGAGGAAGATCTGGACCATTGAAGTTTCATGTCCAGGCACAGGCAGGAAATCGCAGCGCAACAGAAGAGATCTAGAACTGTCAGATCTCGCGTAGATAATCGATAGCCATCGGATATGGAAGGAGTTGCACGAGGTTTAATCCTCGTAGGCAAAGGAGAGGACTCATCAAGTCCCAAAAGAATCAAGAGCATCCATATCAAGAGACGCATGGCAGAAATCCAGAAGTTGTTGGAGCTTCGGACATCAGAAGTTCAAGAGGTAAGAATCGTGAGACAGGAAGTCTCGATTCGTGAAGTCCCGAAGGCATCATGACCGTCCATATCAAAGGACGCATGTCACGAGATCCTCGTATTTCAGGGATTTGGGCATCAAAGAGCAGAGTAGAGGATTCTTTCGAATTCATGACTCATGAAGTCCCAAAGCGTTCAGAGACGTCCATTTGTGGAGGACACGTGGCAGAGATCGGGGAGCTATCGGGAGTTCGGATATCGAGAGTTCAAAGGACGAGGAACTATTGCAGCGGAATCGCGAAATCGTGAATTCCGAAACCCCGAAGAGTAGACTGTCATCATGGGGAGGAGTTCGGTACTTCGGCTACCGGGAAGGCAAAGGGCAAGAATTCGGGATTCTTGACCTGCGAAGTCCTGAAAGGATCTGAGTTGTCGGATCAAGCGAGGATCACAGTCGTTGATCTCTCAGCGGAGGATTTTGAAATTTTAGGGTACGACTTTTCAGAAACCTCGAGGATAGGGAATCAGGGTGGTTTGCATTCAGAAATATTGAAGTCGGGAAATGCGACATATTGTTGGAGTGGGGCTGCGGTCGCACATTTCATCCCTTCAGAATTCGGCATTTTGGAAATTCCGAAGACAGACACTCGGGACACTTGAAATTGAGAGTCCCAAAGTCGTGAAACGCAACACCCCTTCGGAGTTAGCCTACGGTCACGGGGAAAGTTGTCACATGGACCGAGGTTTGGCCAAGGGATAACCGTCAGTGAAGTCATTTCAACATTTTGGTAATTCAGAGATTGGGGGATCAGGAGACAAGAAACTCGACATCAGGACTCGCGGAGTCCCGAAATCTGAAATCCCCTTTTCGGGAAAACATCGCGGTCGTGTTGGAGGCCATGTGGAAGGTGAAGGACCTATGGATCTGATTTGTTGAAGGTTCCAGCAGGGAACTAAAGGATTTGGTTTGGCTTGAGGAAAAATCAGAACGATCCTAAGACCGAGAGGTCACGCAGAACCTGTTGCGGCAGGGGGTGTTGCATCACAAGGTGATGACCTGGGACAGATGTTCCCCTTTTGGAGCAATTCTTAGATCTTTCGCTTGATCTTATCATTCTCTAACAAAGAGTGGCGATAGACTGGCCCACTGGGAAGCATTGCACCAGGGGTCAGATCGATGGGGTGCTTGACCTGGCAGTGCAGAGGTACCCCTGTAGGTGAGGAGAAGATATATGAGTATTCTTCCATGACCTTATCTACTTTCTTCTACTGTGTGGAGAGTTTGGCCGCAGAGACCTTGGATGTGGTTATGATCTTTCTCTTATTCTAAGAGAGAATCATGAAGAAGACAAACTTCCTCGTTTGAGAGATGACCTTCTTGCATTGCTTAGCAGAGATCAAGGAAATAGCACTAAGTGGGACTACCTTGGGTATCCTGTACAATTTCCTGTTCAAAGTAAAAATAAAACTAAGAGGCCTAGACTCATATACAACATGATGTTTCCATAAATAAGGTTGGCCCAAAAGAACATCAAAAACTTCAAGAGGAGCAACATCACATAATACCTCGCCTTTGAAGGGCTTGATGTTGTACGACAGTCGGCACTGTTGGTTGACGTGGAGATCGCTTCCTTGGAGGAGCCATCCAATGGTGTAGGGTTGTGGGTGCGGCGTTGTTGGCAGGTCGAGCCGCTTGATGACCTCTGCTGAGATGAGGTTCTTCTGGCTACTGCTATCAACGATGAAGTACAACAGGGTGCCTTTTACCCACATCTATGAATGGAAGAGGTGATCTCCTTCTTCTGGCTTGTCTGGTTCACCAGGCTGGATCTTGATGGTAGAAATGGTTGCACTGGGTTCCATGTCAATGATCCGTCTTCCCCTTTCTAGTTTTGTCTTAGAGTCAGAAACCGCATCTGATTCAGAGGCTTTCACTTTGGCCACCAATGACTGCTTTGAGTGACAGTCAGCAGTGTTATGCCAAGGGATCTTATGGAAGTCGCACCACTTCCCCGTATCTTTCTTTGTCTTTTCGGTGTCCTTATTTGCTTGCAGCTTGGACTGCTTGTCCTGATACTTTCCATTTTTTCTCTGTCCTTTATTCTGTGGGATGGGGCCGCCCTTTCCTGGATTTTCTTGTGAGGGGTTCCCAGGCCCAAATTGTCTCATCTTTTGTTTGAGCTTCTGCTCAATTTTGACGGCATATCAGTAGGTCGCACCCAAGGATGAGGTGTACAGAAATTCCATTTCGGTCTATATGTATCTATGTAGAGCATCGTGATACTTGAGCACCAGATGTCGCTCTGAATCTTTGATACCCATCTTGGTGCGCAAGGTATGGAATATATTTGTGAAATTGGGCACTGCTTGGTCTCTTTATTGCCGCAGTGTGGTCCATTTGGTATACAGGTCATCATAACTTCTGAAAGGGTAGTATTTTTCCTTAATAGCATCCCTGAAAGATTCCTAGGTGGTAATGACTGAAAATAATGAGGTTTCCTTTGTTTCCTTTTTCTCACAGAATGTCTCCCACCAATCTTTGACATGGGTAATGGCTTTGAGGAGTGCAAAAGTAATCTTTTCTCTATTCGAAAATTTATGGACAGAAAAATATATTTCTAGTAGATTCAACCACTTGCCTACATCATCTGCATCTATCTAACCTTCAAATATAGGAATAACGAAGTTTATTTGTGCCTTGAAGGGGGCGGCGTCTCTGTTCGAAGAAGATGCGTCGTCTGTTGGTAGTCGCTAAAGGATTTGCGCGAAACTATCCATCATCTCGTTCCTCTGTTGCGTGAGGGA
The DNA here is from genome assembly GCA_009831015.1 of Picea engelmannii. NCBI lineage: Eukaryota > Viridiplantae > Streptophyta > Pinopsida > Pinales > Pinaceae > Picea > Picea engelmannii. The sequence goes on from ML790505.1 coordinate 150,192, forward strand.
TTTATCAATCAAAAGTTTGAAAGGATCTCCTATCCTGTTATATTTCTTTTCTCCTGCCATGAGAGGTCGATTGGGCATGCAAGAGCTTCTGTCCTCAAGAGAAACAAGCTCGAGACCCAACTCTTTATACTCCGACCTCGTTGGGGACATGCATTAAGACGACAAGGAGCAGACCACTCTAATACCATTGATCCAGATTTTATGAGAAGAATGAAATGAATATAGATTATTAACAGGTTCTTAACACAAAATAACAAAGATACAGTAAAACTGGTTTTCTATTCAATAATGAAATAAATTGAAATTGTAAAATGCAGCGGAAGCAAGCTTGCTGGAATGGTGGTGGCTTATCTCTGAGAAGAGATGTGAGGATTGTGTGCATTCGCAAGAAGAAGATTACAATGAGGATCTGAAGGCCTTTTTACAATAAACAAGAATTCCAAAAACCCTAGACATCCAAAAACCTATCCCTAGGAGATGAAGCGCCAAAAGTCATGTGGGCCCCGTTTCAGTAAGTTAGTACATCAACTTCCCGGGGTCGTAACTTTTGCATACGATATCTGTTTTAGGTGTGTGATATCCCGTTGGAAAGGTATCATCGAGGAGATTCACTTTGGGGGATCGATTATTCCTTTAGACATCATTGAGAAACTCGATCCCGAAAAACCTTCGTTTAGGCCCTCAAAATGGCCCCGGAAGTTAAAACTGCTAAAAATAGTAAATTGTCAGAAAACTGTTTTGAGCCAGTTGGAAAAGGTTGGTGGCCACCGATATCCATCTAGCTCAATCATCCCTCATTAGTAAGAAATGGTCTCCATTGCATTGAGGTCCCATCATATGAGGAAATTTCTGTTAAATTTGGCCCCGGGTGAGTCACTTGCCTTGGTGCAGGAGCTACCCTGATTTGACAACTTGATAAAGCTGGATCTTTTGTTGTCGAGTGCCCTTGATCTATGTGTCCACAATCTGATCATTCGATGCCTATTGTATTCAATCAGGGTTGAGCTTTTTTTGTATCAGTTGTTATGCTACTTCTGATGTGTCCAATAATGGTGGGAAATAAGGGCAAAGGAGATCCACGTTGAACACTCGGTGCAGGCCAAGGAAGGGAGGAATGTTGAGCTCAAAAGCATTGTCCCCCACGACCTTTGTGATGGTGTATGGACCATAATAGAAGATTTTGATGGGGTCTTTTAACCAAACTTTGTCGCCCATCTAAAACTTATGTGGAACTCGATGTTGATCATGGCGTTGTTTGTACTTGTCATTGGACTTTTGTAGGATATCTTCAACCTGTTGGCAGATGTGTTGGATTTTCTCAATGAACCAGGTGGATTTGTCAGGTTTAGTTGGAGCAGGATATGAGTCGGTCGAGGTGACCACAAGGGGAAGTGTAACATCTATGGGACCCAATGGTTGGAAACCCAACCCTACCTGAAAGGGGCTACGGTCGGTTGAACTATGCAGGGCTCGACTATAGCTATGTTGGACATAGGGAAGGCTCTCATCCCATGTGCAAGGGTGCTTTGAATTATACATGCAAAGCATATGCACAATCATTCAATTTATAACTTCGGTTTGGCCATCTGTCTAGGGGTGGAAGGTCGTGGATTTGGTGAGCTTGATGTCCAGTAGTGACCAGAGGCTCAACCAGAATGTGCTGAGAAATTGATTATCCAGATCTGAAACAATGGTTTGTGGGATTCCAAAATGTACCTAGACTCATTCAAAGAAGAGCTTGGCAGTGGCCTCTATTGTGATGCTCTTCTTGTAGGCAACCAGAATCGCCATCTTAGAAGAGCGATCAACAACCACAAAAACATAGTCATTTCCCCACTTGGTGCACGGGAGGCTCGACATGTAGTCCATTGAGATGAATTCCCATGGCCTGTCAGGAGTAGAAAGAGGAGTGTACAGACCATGTTTCTTAGTGGTCAGTTTGGCAATAGTGTAGGCAGTGCAGGAATTGATATACTTGTTGACCTCCTGTCGAAGTTTCGACCAGTAGAAATGTTTATGTAGCATCTCCATTGTCCTTTTGACACTGAAGTGTCCTGCCACCCGACTATAGTGGGATTCCCAGATCATCTTCGCTCGCTCACTTGATGGAACACAGATATGGCCCAGACGACACAACAACCCATCTTGAAGATGGAAATTATAGACAACTGCATTTGCACCCAACATTTGGTAGGTGGTGGCGAAGTCAGGGTCTATCTCATAGAGTTGGGTCCATCTAGATGTCTCATGGCCACAAGATTCTAGCACCATGGTGAGAGTCGCGACTGGCGGTCTGCTAAGGAAATCAACGACGTGATTGGTGCTTCATGTTTTATACTTGATGTTGAGGTGGAATTGCTGCAAGTATGTGGACCACTTTTGATGGCGGTCATTCTGCAATTTTCCCTGTGTCTGCATGAATTGCAGTGGCTTATGATCAGTGTGGATGACTGTCTCCTTCCCAAGAATGTAATGTCTCCACTGGCGGCATGCTTGTACACTGGAGTACATTTCCTTGTCGTAAGTAGGGTACTTATAGACAGTATCTGATAGTGTATCACTATGATAGGCCACGGGGTGGTCGTGCTGAATGAGAACGGTGCCCAGAGCATAGTCTAAAGCATCTGTCTCAATTTCAAAGGGATGTTGCAGGTCTAGTAGTGAAAGTACTAGGGTTGAGCACAAGCGCTGCCTCAAATCATCGAACGCTTGTTGTTGGGATTGGCCATAAGAAAATTTCATCTTACCACCACCCCTGTTTATTTGGCTGAGGGCCCATGCAATATGAGAGAATGCCAACACGAACCTACGGTAGAAATTGGCAAGGCCCAAGAAGATCCAAAGCTCTGTGAGTGTTGTTGGGGTTGGCCAGTCACGGATGACTTGGATCTTGCCTCAATTCGTCTTCCCCATTCTGGTTCTAGCTCAGAGTCAGAATCTGCATCTGATTCGGAGGCTTTCACTTTGGCCACCAACGACTGCTTTGAGCGGCAGTTAGCAGTGTTAAGTAGAGGGATATTATGGAAGTCACACCACTTCCCGGTATCTTTATTTGTCTTTCTAGTGTCCTTCTTTGCTTACGGTTTGGACTAGTTGTCCTGATACGATCCATATTTGCTCTGTCAATTATTCTGTGGGTTGGGGCCGTCCTTTCCCAGCTTTTGTTGTGAGAGGTTCCCAGGCCCAAATTGTCGTGTCTTTTGTTTGAGCTTCTGCTCGATTTTGACGGCATATCGGTATGTCGCGACCAAGGCTGAGATGTCCAGAAATTCCATTTTGGTCTGGATGTATCTATGTAGAGCATCGTGATACTTGAGCACCAGATTTCTCTTTGAATCTTTCATACCCAGCTTGGTGCGCAAGGTATGGAAGATATTTGTGATATCATGCACTGCTTGGTCTCTTTATTGCCGCAGTGTGGTCCATTTGGTATACTGGTCATCATATCTTCTGACAGGGTAGTATTGTTCCTTAATAGCATCCCTGAAGGATTTCCAGGTGGTCATGACTAAAAATAATGAGGTTTCCTCTGTTTCCTTTTGCTCACATAAATTTTCCCACCAATCTTTGACATGGGGAACGGCTTTGAGAAGCGCAAAAGTAATATTTTCTCTATTTGAAAAGTTATGGATAGAAACATACCCTTCTAGTAGACTCAACCACTTGTCTACAACATTTGCGTCTATCTTACCTTCAAATATAGGAATATAGAAGTTTATTTGAACCTTTAAGGGGGTGATGCCTCTGTTCGAAGAAGATGCATTGCCTATTGGTAGCAGCTGAAGGATTTGAATGAAACTATCCATCATCTTGTTCCCTTGTTGCGTGATGGCTTCCTCAATCAGCAGTTTGAAAGGATCTTCTGTCCCATCATATTTATTTTCTCCTACCATGAGAGGTCGCTTGGGTGTGCGAGAGCTTCTATCCTCAAGAGAAACAAGCTTGAGACCCAACTCTTTGTATTCCGACCTCGTTGGGGACATGCATTAAGACGACAAGGAGCAAACCACTCTGATACCAGTTATCCGGATTTTATGAGCAGAATGAAATGAATACAGATTATTAACAGGTGCTTAACACAAAATAATAGAGATACAGTAAAACTAGTTTTCTATTCAATAATGAAATAGGCTGAAACTGTAAAATGCAACGGAAACAAGCTTGCTGGAATGGTGGCGACTTATCTCTGAGAAGAGATGTGATGGCTAAGCGCATTAGCAAGAAGAAGATTACAATGAGGCTCTAAAGGATTTTTTACAATAAACAAGAATGCCAAAAACCGTAGACATCCAAAAACCTAACCCTAGGAGATGAAGCGCCAAAAGTCATGTGGGCCCCGTTTGGGTAAGTTAGTACATCAACTTCTCGGGGTCGTAACCTTTTCATACGATCTTTGTTTTAGGCGTGTGATAGCCCGTTGGAAAGATATCATCAAGGAGATTCATTTTGGGGGCTCAATGATTCCTTCAACTATTTATGAGGAACTCGATCCCGAAAAACCTTCATTTAGGCCCTCAAAATGGCCCTAGAAGTTAAAACTGCTAAAAATAGTAAATTGCCAAAATTGTCAGAAAATTGTTTTGAGCCAATTGGAAAAGATGCGTGCCCATCGATATCCATATGGATCAATCCTCCCTCCTTAGTAAGAAATGGTCTCCATTTCATTGAGTTCCCCCATCAGATGAGGAAATTTCTGTTGAATTTGGCCCCGGGTGAGCCACTTGCCTTGGTGCAGGAGCTGCCCTGCTTTGAGGACTCGATAAAGCTGAATCCTTGGTTGTCGAGTGCCCTTGATTTGTGTGTCCACAATCTAATCATTAGATGTCTGTTGTATCAAGTCAGGGTTGAAATCTGTTGGTGTCAATTGTTCTACTACTTCTGCGGTGTCCAATAATGGTGGGAAATAAGGGAGAAGGAGATCCATGTTAACCGTTGGGTGTTGGCCAAGGAAGGGAGGAATGTTGAGCTCAAAAGCATTGTCCCCCATGGCCTTAGTGATGGTGTATGGCCCATAACAGAAGCTTCTGATGGGGTCCTGTAAGGCATTCTTTCTACAAGTACAGCCAAACTTTTTCGCCCACCTGAAACTTATGTGGCACCCGATGTTGATCATGGCGTTGTTTGTACTTGTCATTTGACTTCTGTAGGATATCTTGAACCTTTTGGCAGATGTGTTGGATTCTCTCAATGAACCAGGTGGATTTTTCAGCTTTAGTTGGAGAAGGAGATGAGTCGATTGAGCTATGCAGGGCTCATTTGTATCTATGTTGGACATAGGGAAGGCTCTCATCCCATGTGTGAGGTTGATTTGAATTATACATGAGAAGGACATGCACAATCATTCGATTTAAAACCTCAGTTTGGCCATCTGTCTAGGGGTGGAAGGCCCTGGATTTGGTGAGCTTGGTGTCTAGAAGTGACCAAAATCTCGACCAAAATGTGTTGAGAAATCGACTACCCCAATCTGAGACAATGGTTTGTGGGATTCCAAAATGTACCCAGACTCGTTCAATGAAGATCTTGGCAGTGGCCTCTACTGTGATGCTCTTCTTAAAGGCAACCAAAATCGTCATCTTAGAAAAGCGATCAACAACCACAAAAACACAATCATTTCTCCACTTGGTGGACGGGAGGCCCGACATGTAGTCCATTGAGATGGATTCCCATGGTCTGTCAAGAGTAGGAAGAGGGGTGTACAGACCCTGTTTCTTAGTGGTCGGTTTGGAAATAGTGCAGGAAATGCAGGACCTGGTATACTTGTTGACCTCTTGTCAAATTTTCGCCCAGTAGAAATGTTTCCATAGCATCACCACTGTCATTTCGACGTCGAAGTGTCCTACCACCTGACTATAGTGGGATTCCCAGATCAGCTTCGCTCGCTGACTTGATGGAACACAGATATGGCCCAAATGACACAACAACCCATCCTAAAGATGGAAATTATCAACAACTGTGTTTGCACCCAACATTTGGTAGGTGGTGGTGAAGTAAGGGTCTGTCTCATAGAGTTGGGGCCATCCAGATGTCTCATGGCCACAATATTCTAGCACCATGGTGAGTGTCGTGACTAGTGGTCTGCTAAGGCAATCAATGACACGATTGGTGCTTCATGTTTTATAATTGATGTTAAGATGGAAATGCTGCAAGTATGTGGACCACTTTTGATGGCATTCATTCTCCAATTTTTCCTGTGTCTGCATGAACTGCAGTGGATTATGATCAGTGTGGATGACTATCTCCTTCCCAAGAATGTAATGTCTCCACTGGCGACAGGATTGTACAATGAAGTACATTTCCTTGTCGTAAGTAGGGTACTTACGGACAGTATCTAACAGTGTCTCACTATGATAGGCCACAGGGTGGTCATGCTGAGTGAGAACGACGCCCACAGCATAGTCTGAAGCATCTGTCTCAATTTCAAAGAGTCGTTGTAGGTCTGGTAGTGAAATTATTGGAGTTGAGCATAAGCGCTACTTCAAATCATCGAATGCTTGTTGTTGGGATTGGCCCCACGCAAATTTCACCTTAACACCACCACTGTTTATTTGGCTGAGGGCACATGCAATATGGGAGAATCCCAACATGAACCTGTGGTAGAAATTAACAAGGCCAGAGAAGCTCTGAAGCTTAGTGAGTGTTGTTAGGGCTGGACAGTCACGGATGACTGGGATCTTTCCTGGATCCACATGTACACCATGTTTATCAATGATGTATCCCAGGTAATGGACCCTGTCCATGACGAAGGAGAATTTTTCCAAGTTGGCATATAGCTTGTGCTTCTGCAGGGTGTGCAGAACCTATTGAATATGCTGCAAGTGTTCGGCCCAAGTCTTGTTGTAAATTAGAATGTCATCTAGATACACCACTACAAAAGTATTGGTGAATGGTCACAGGATATCATCCATCATCCTCATGAAAGTGGCTGGATAATTTGTCAAACTAAAGGGCATGACCAACCATTCAAAAAGGCCTTCCTTTCACTTGAAGGCGGTCTTCCATACATCTATCTATTCTATCAGGACCTGGTGGTAGCCATACTTTAGATCAATCTTACAAAAGTATTTGGCCCCCATGAGTTGATCAAGGAGGTTGGTGATTCAAGGAATCGTGTACCAGTTTCTTCCAGTGACTTTATTTAGAGCCTGGTAATCAATACAAAGTCGCCAGGTTCCATCTTTCTTCTGTACCATCACGATTGGGCTCCCGCAAGGTGATGAACTGGGATGGATGTGCCCTTTGTGGAGCAGTTCTTGGATATGTTGCTTGATATCCTCATTCTCTAACAAAGAGCAGCAATATACTATCCCATTGGGAAGTGGTGCATCGGGGGTTAGATCGATGGGGTGCTTGACTTGGCAGTGCAGAGGTACCCCTATAGGTGAACAGAAGATATCTGAGTATTCTTCCATGACCTTATCTACTTGCTTCTATTGTATGGAGAGGTCGGCCACAGAGATCCTGGATGTGGCTGTGATATTTCTCTTATTCTGAGAGTGAATCACGAAGAAGACAAACTTCCCCATATAAGAGATGACCTTCCTGCATTGCTTAGTAGAGATCAAGGAAATAGCTCTAGGTGGGACTACCTCGGGTATCCTGTACAATTTCCTGTTCAAATTAATAATAACACTACGAGGCCTAGACTCATATACAACATGACGTTTCCATAAATAAGGTTGGCCCAAAATAACATCACAAACTTCGAGAGCAGAAACATCACATAATACCACATCTTTGAAGGGCTTGATGTCGTACAACAGTTGGCACTGTTGGCTGACGCGGAGATCGCTTCCTTGGAGAACCCATCCAATGGTGTAAATTTGTGGGTGTGATGTTGTTGGTAGTGCGGGCTGCTTGATGACCTCTACTGAGATGAGGTTCTTCTGGCTACCTCTATCAACGATGAAGTGCAGTGGGGTGCCTTTTACACACATATGTGAATTGAAGAGGCGCTCTCGTTCTTTTGGCCCATCTAGTTCACCAAGATGGATCTTGGTGGTAGCAATGGTGGCACTAGGTTCAACGTCAATGATCCGTCTTCCTTTTTCTGGTTTTGGATCAGAGTCAGAATCTGCATCTAATTCAGAGGCTTTCACTTCGGCCACCAATGATTACTTTGAGTGGAAGTTAGCAGTGTTATGCCAAGGGATCTTATGGAAGTCGCACCACTTCCCCATATCTTTCTTTGTCTTTTCGGTGTCCTTCTTTGCTTGCGGCTTGGACTGGTTGTCCTGATACTGTCCATCATTTCTCTGTCCTTTATTCTGTGGGTTGGGGCTGCCCTTTCCCGACTTTTGTTCTGAGAGGTTCCCAGGCCCAAATTGTCGTGTCTTTTGTTTGAGCTTCTGCTCGATTTTGACGACATATTAGTAGGCCGCGCCCAAGGATGAGATGTCCAGAAATTCCATTTCGATATGGATGTATCTATGTAGAGCACTGCGATACTTGTGCACCAGATTTTTCTCTGAATATTTGATACCCATCTTGGTGCACAAGGTATGGAAGATATTTGTGAAATCGGGCACTGCTTGGTCTCTTTCTTGTCGCAGTGTGGTCCATTTGGTATACAGGTCATCATAACTTCCGACAGGGTAGTATTGTTCCCTAATAGAATCCCTAAAGGATTCCCAGGTGGTCGTGAATGAAAATAATGATGTTTCCTCTGTTTCCTTTTGCTCACAGAAAGTTTCCCACCAATCTTTTACATGGGAAATGGCTTTGAGGAGCGCAAAAGTAATCTTTTCTCTATTCAAAAAGTTATGGACATAAAAATACCCTTCTAGTATATTCAACCACTTGTATACTGCATCTGCGTCTATCTAACCTTCAAATTTAGGAATATCAAAGTTTATTTGTATCTTGAAGGGGGCGGCGCCTCCATTTGAAGAAGATGTGTCACCTATTAGTAGTCGTCGAAGGATTTGCAAAAAACTATCCATCATCTCGTTCCTCTGTTGTGTAAGGGCTTCCTCAATCAACAGTTTGAAAGGATCTCCTATCCCATCATATTTCTTTTCTCCTACCATCAGAGGTCTCTTGGGCATGCGAGAGCTTCTTTCCTCAAGAGAAACAAGCTCGAGACCAAACTCTTTGTACTCCGACCTCGTTGGGGACATGCATTAAGACGACAAGGAGAAGACCGCTCTGATACTACTGATCCGGATTTTATGAGAAGAATGAAATGAATACAGATTATTAACAGGTGCTTAACACAAAACAACATAGATACAGTAAAACTAGATTTCTATTGAATAATGAAATAAGTTGAAACTGTAAAATGTAGCGAAAACAAGCTTGCTGAAATGGTGGCGACTTATCTCTGAGAAGAGATGTGACAAATGCACGCATTCACAAGAAGAAGATTACAATGAGGCTCTGAAGGTATTTTTATAATAAAAAAGAATTCCAAAAACCCTAGACATCCAAAAACCTAACCCTAGGAGATGAAGCGCCAAAAGTCATGTGGGCCCCGTTTGGGTAAGTTAGGACATCAACTTTTCGGGGTCGTAACTTTTGCATACGATATCCGTTTTAAGCGTGTGATAGCCCGTTGGAAAGGTATCGTCGAGGAGATTCATTTTGGGTGCTCAATGATTCCTATAAGTATATTTTAGGAACTCAATCCCGAAAAACCTTCATTTAGGCCCTCAAAATGGCCTCGGAAGTTAAAACTGCTAAAAATAGTAAATTGCCAAAATTGTCAGAAAACTGTTTTGAGCCAGTTGGAAAAGGTGGGTGGCCACTGATATCCATATGGATCAATCCTCCCTCCTTAGGAAGCAATGGTCTCCATTTCTTTGAGGTCCCCCATCAGATGGGAAAATTTCTGTTGAATTTGGCCTCGGGTGAGCCACTTGCCTTGGTGCAGAAGTTGCCTTGCTTTAACGACTCGATAAAGTTGGATCCTTTGTTATCGAGTGCCCTTGATCCATGTGTCCACAATCTGATCATTTGATGCTTTTTTTATGCAGTCAGGGTTGAGCTTTGTTGGTGTCAGTTGTTCTGCTTCTTATGAGGTGTCCAATAATGGTGGGAAATAAGGGCGAAGGAGATCCACATTGAACACTAGGTGTAGGACAATGAAGGGAGGAATGTTGAGCTCAAATGCATTGTCCCCCATGGCCTTGGTGATGGTGTATGGCCCATAACGGAATTTTTTGATGGGATCATGCAAGTCATTCTTTCTGCAAGTGCAACCAAACTTTGTTGCCCACCTGAAACTTATGTGGCACCTGATGTTGATCATGGCGATTTTTGTACTTGTCATTGGACTTCTGTAGGATATCTTGAACCTATTGGAAGATGTGTTGGATTTTCTCAATGAACCGAGTGCCTTTGTTATCTTCAGTTGGAGCAAGAGATGAGTCAGTCGAGGTGATCGCAAGGGGAAGTGTAACATCTATGGGACCCAATGGTTGGAATCCAAACCCCACTTGAAAGGGGCTATGGTCGGTTGATCTATGCAGGGCTCGGTTGTAGCCATGTTGGACATAGGGAAGGCTCTCATCCCATGTGCGAGGGTGCTTTGAATTATACATGCAAAGGATATGCACAATCATTTGATTTACAACCTCAATTTGGCCATCTGTCTGGGGGTGGAAGGTCGTGGATTTGGTGAGCTTGGTGTCCAGCAGTGACCAAAAGCTCGACCAGAATGTGCTGAGAAATCGACCTTCCCGATATGAGACAATGGTTTGTGGGATTCCAAAATGTACCCAGACTCATTCAAAGAAAAGCTTGGCAGTGGCCTCTACTGTGATGCTCTTCTTACAGGCAACCAAAATCGCCATCTTAGAAAAGCGATCAACAACCATAAAAACACAGTCATTTCTTCGCTTGGTGGACAGGAGGCTCGACATGTTGTCCATTGAGATGGATTCCCATGGCCTGTCAGGAGTAGGAAGAGGGGTGTACAGGCCCTGTTTCTTAGTGGTCGGTTTGGCAATAGCATAGATGACACAACAACCCATCCTAAAGATGGAAATTATTGACAACTACATTTGCACCCAACATTTGGTAGGTCCTGGCGAAGTCAGGGTCTATATCATAGATTCAGGGTCATCCAGATGTCTCATGGCCACAATATTCTAGCACCGTCATGAGTGTCGCGATTGGCGGTCTGATGAGGAAATCAATGACGTGATTGGTGCTTCTTGTTTTATACTTGATGTTGCGAGGGAATTGCTGCAAGTATGTGGAACACTTTTGATGGTGGTCATTCTGCAATTTTCTCTGTGTCTGCATGAAATGTTGTGGCTTATGATCAGTATGGATGACTGTCTCCTTCCCAAGAATGTAATGTCTCCACTGGCGGTAGGCTTGTACAATGGAGTACATTTCCTTGTCATAAGTAGGGTACTTACAGACATTATCTGACAGTGTCTAACTATGATAGGCCACGGGGTGGTCGTGCTGAGTGAGAATGGCACCCACAACATAGTCTAAAGAATTTGTCTCAATTTCAAAGAGATGTTGCAGGTATGGTAGTGAAAGTACTAGGGTTGAGAACAAGCGTTGCTTTAAATAATCGAATTCTTGTTGTTGGGACTATCCCCATGCAAATTTCTCTTTACCACCACCCCTTTTTATTTGGCTGAGGGCCCATGCAATATGGGAGAATCCCAACACGAACTTGCGGTAGAAATTGGCGAGGCCAAAGAAGCTACGAAGATCAGTGAGTTTTGTTGGGGCTGGCCAGTCATGGATGACTTGGATCTTTCCTAGATCCACATGTACGCCATGTTGATTAATGATGTATCCCAGGTAATGGACCCTATTCATGACAAAGGAGCATTTTTCCAAGTTGGCGTATAGCTTGTGTTGTCGCAAGGTGTGCAGAACCTGTTGAATATGCAACAAGTGTTCGGCCCAAGTCTTGTTGTAAATTAGAATGTCATCTAGATACACCACTGCAAAAGTATTGGTGAATGGTCACAGGATATCATCCATCATCCTCATGAAAGTAGCTGGAGAATTTTTCAAACCAAAGGGCATGACCAACCATTCAAAAAGGACTTCCTTTGAATTGAAGGCGGTCTTCCATACATCTGTCTGTTCTATCAGGACCTGGTGGTAGCCAAACTTCAGATCAATATTATTGAAGTATTTGGCCCCCGTGAGTTGATCAAGGAGGTCTTTGATTCATGGAATCGGGTACCGATTTCTGATTATGATTTTATTCAAAGCCCGTTAATCAATACAGAGTCGACAGGTTCCATATTTCTTCTGTACCAGCACGATTGGGATCTCGCAAGGTGATGCAGGAGCATCGCTCCAAGACAGCTACGCACCAGCCAGTAAGCCTGCATATCAACGCATGCGTTCAATGGGAGGAGAGAGATGCAGCCCTCTCGTTCCTTTCAAATTTTGAATTTGAATTAATGCATTAAGTGTTTGTAAGGCTGGAAGAGAAGAAAGCCATGTCTATGTGGAGGCTTTAGATTAAATATCGCCTTAAATAGGTTGTAACGATGGAATCTATATCTGATTCGGACTAGATAGCCCATTCAATGTAAATTCAATGTAATTGAATAGGGTAGGTAGTTTGGAGGGAAGAGCTCAAAGAGCCCCCTCATGTAAAATATCTTCGACATCTTATTTTGAGTGAGTGAAGAGAAGAAGAGGTAGAGTTGGTAGAGTAGAACAAAGAGAAGAGAGGAGAGTCGAGACTCTGTTACAGTCTGAGCTCGAACACATTGTAAATAGGCATTCTGAGATTAATACAAATAGAGCAGTTTTTCCTGTAAAAAAAAAAAAATTGTAAGAATCGCGAGACAAGAAGTCTCGATTCGCGAAGTCCCGAAGGCATCATGACCATCCATCTCAGAGGATGCGTGTCACGAAATCCTCGTATTTCTGGGATTCGGACATCAAAGAGCATAGCAGAGGATTCTTTCAACTTCGTGACTCACGAAGTCCCGAAGTGATCAGGGTCGTCCATTTGTGTAGGATGCGTGGTGGAGATCAGGGAGCTACCAGGAGTTCGAAGGACCGGGAACTATCGTAGCGGAATCGTGAAATCGCGAATTTTAAAACCCTGAAGAGTAGACTGCAGTCATGGGGAGGAGTTTGGTACTTCGGCTATCGGGAAGGCAAAGGGCAAGAATTTGGGATTCTTGACCCGCGATGTCCCAAAAGGATTTGAGCCATTGAATCAAGGGAGGATCACAGTCATTGATCTCTCAGCGGAGGATTTCATCATTTCAGGGTTCGGATTTTTGGAAGCCTCGAGGACAGGGAATCAGGGTGCTTTGCATTCGGAAATCCTGAAGTCATGAAACATGACATATTGTTGGAGTGGGGCTGTGGTCGCACATTTCATCCCTTCGGAATTCGTCATTTCGGAAGTTTCGAAGACAGAGAGCCAGGACACTTGACATTGAGAGTCCCAAAGTCACGAAACGCGACACCCCTTTGGAGTTAGGCTACGGTCACGGGGGAAGTGGTCACATGTGTTAACTCCCAAAATAGCACCATTATTTTGGTTGGGTTTTACGGTGGATAGCATGGCTATTGATGGTTTCCTCAATTCATTGTTGAGTCTTTTAGCTGCAAAATTTTAGATTTTGGTTTGAATTAAGTTTGGATTGTAAAGTCTTCTTTTTCAAAATTGTCATTTTTTACTTTCCACAGCTAACTTGTTCTCAAGGGTTTATTGTGCGCTGTGGAAAGTGCCCACTTTCAACAGCTAAGGAGATCGTTTCATCAGTCGGCGCGCTGTTGAAAGTGTCGAACATTAAAAGGTTCTTAAAATCAGTTCTCAGATGGCGCGCTGTCAAAGATACATGCTTTCAACAGCTAAGGAGGGTCTTCTACAAAGTGGCGCGCTGTGGAAAGTGCATACTTTCCGTAGCTAACAGGGGCTTACAAAGAGGCGCGCTGAGGAAAGTCAAGATCATCAACAGCTAACAGAGGTTGTACTCCTGGGTTGGCAACATCAAATCAAATCTTTGTTTCCATATCAGACATTGTTCACAAAGGATCGTTTATGGTTTTGAGTTGCAAATGGAAAAATGATACTTAAACTTGCAGGGAACTTT
>ML790505.1:165014-219779 GCA_009831015.1 Picea engelmannii
TGGTTCATTAAGATATTCTGATAAGTAAATCCCTTCATTGTGCTTTCTTGGTATCCCATTGATCCACCTACTGAAAAGTATTTATTTCTTAAGTTACCAGGCATACTTAGCTTACAGCCCTAAGTAGTTTCCTGGAGTGTTAACAACATGGACCGAGGTTTGGCCAAGGGCTAACCGTCAGTAAGGCCATTTCGGCATTTCGGTAATTCGGAGATCGAGGGATTGAGGAGACAAGAAACTCGACATCAGGACTCGCGGAGTCCCGAAATCCAAAATTCCGTTTTCGGGAAAAGGTCATGGTCGTGTTGGAGGCCATGTGGAAGGTGAAGGACCTATGGATATGATTTGTTGAAGGTTCCAGCAGGGAACTAAAAGAGCTACTTCGACTCAAGGAAAAATCAAAACGACCCTAAAACCGGGAGGTCACGCGAAACCTGCTACGGCAGAGGGTGCTGCATCAGAGTGGTATCAGAGCCGCTTTCTGTCAGCATATTGTAGGCAGAAGGAGGCAGTGAAGATAAAGGAAATACTCTAATATGCATCATTTTGGTATCAGAGCTTGATTCTATCTATAGATTTCAGGCAGAGGGAGCTAGAGGAAAAAGAGCACTCTGATACACATCAAGTGGCATCAGAGAAAGACTTCATCTGTATAGCTCAAGTGAAGAGATTTTTGTAGGACATAGCAATCAAATGAAATAGTCAGGTCGACGGTAAGATATGTTGGAAGCACTCTTAGTTGCACAGTGACAGCAGCAAGTTTTCCAGGAGGGCAGATAGGAACAGGAAGATGGCTATTGAAGGCCATGGACGCGATGGAAAGAAAAACCAGCAACAGCCAAGCAAAGATGCAATGGATAAAGAGCTCACTGAGATAAGAGCCAAAAGACAGCAGAGGTTGTTGAAAATATGGTTGAGGCATGCTGAAGACCTCAGCGAACCAGAGGAAGAATTGGTTCACATCTGCGAGCCAAAAGCTAGGAGAAATCTCAGTGACATTGAGGATGAACTGAGATCACTGGAAGATCTCAGAGACTTCCAGGAGGGCAGGATAGAAAACTCAGGTTTCCAGGAGGGAAATGAAATGAGATCACTGAAGGATCTCATGGAATGTCAGGAGGACATCGAGGGAATTTCATATTGCCAGGAGGGCAATAATATGAGGTTAGTTGAAGATCTCATAAACTGTCAGGTGGGTAGAGGTGAAAGTCTAGATTGCCAAGTGGGAAATGAGATGGGATCACAAGATCTCATAGACTTCCATATGGGCAGCAGATAAATCCCATATTGCCAGGTGGGCAAGGGAGAGCAGATGAACTCAGAGGTGAGTTCATATCAGCAAGAGGAGCTGACAGGGAAGGAAGATCAGAAGGGCATTCTGATGATTGGAGGAATTGAGGTATTCCTTCCATACAGCCCAGTTTAGGCCAGCGTGTGTGTTGTAGAGGCAGAAACATAATAAGGACAGCCAACAAAGACTGTCAGAGAAGAATGGGAGTAGACACTGATGTCTATCCTAGAAGAGGAAAAGGAGCATTTGAAAGAATGGCTTGAAAGTTTCAGCCAGGAAGTTGAAAAGGAGATAGCTGCAACACTGAAGCTGACAACAACGGAAGAGGAGCACACGGTGGAGATACTCACTCCATGGGAGGTGGAGGTGGAGAAGATGGAGGATTGGTTGAACAATCCATAGCTAGTAGATGCCTGTCATGAGTAGACATTCAAGTAGGTATTTGCAGAGGATCATTCTGAGAAATCACTCAGAATTTTCATCGAGGGAGCTGAGAAGATGATGAATGCAATGTCAAGATATGCAGCAGCAGACGAACGAGAATTTCATCCTAGGAAGCAGCTGGAAGAAGCTGGAGACATGCTAGCAGGAGAACTAGCAGAAGTTAAGGTTTCAGAAGAAGAATTTGAACAGTAGTTCAGTGAGGATATTGTAAAAGAAGAATTTGCAGTAGAGTGGCCACTAAGTGCCACAAAAGAGGATGAAGATGGCATGGGAGATCTAGTTTATCTACCCACCGATAAAGAGGAAGTGCGGTTGAGAAGACTGGAAGGATAGAGCCAGCCACTGGAACAAATAGACAAGGTGATCAATGAGATCAAAAGGATGATGCTCCAATCAGTAGAAGAGACTACTAGCAATGAGAAGTTGAGAAGAAGAGAGACTGCAAGAGCAGTAGGGAAGCAACAGCAATAGCAGCAAAGAGATGGAGCGGATGGACAACTCTAGAGAACTGTTTGGGATCCAGGTAGATTTCGACAGCCATACTGGGAAGCTCATGAGCAGGAGCTCATGAATTTTTCACAGCAGAGAAGTATGATGCAGGAGCATCACTCCAAACCAGCTACGCACCAACCAGCCAACCCGCATATCAACGTGCGCATTCAATGAGAGGAGAGAGGCGCAGCCCTCTCATTCCTTTCAAATTTGGAATTTGAATTAATGCATTAAGTGTTTGTAAGGCTGGAAGAGCCAAAACCCATGTGTATGTGTAGACTTTAGATTAAATATCGCCTTAAATAGGTTGTAAGGCTGGGATCTAGATCTGATTCGGACTAGACATCCCATTTAATGTAAATTCAATGTAATTGAATAGGGTAGGTAGTTTGGAGGGAAGAGCTCAAAGATTCCCCTTATATAAAATATATTTGGCATCTTATTTTGAGTGAGTGAAGAGAAGAAGAGGTAGAGTTGGTAGAGTAGAATAGAGAGAAGAGAGGAGATTCGAGACTCTGTTACAGTCTGCGCTTGAACACATTGTAAAGAGGCATTCTGAGATTAATACAAACAAAGAAGTTTTTCCTTCATGTTATTTTGTATGTGTGAATGAATTTCTTCATGTGTTTATGATATGTTGTAGATGTATGATTAGATGTGCATTTGCAGGGATAGCTAGATTCTTCTATCTATGGGTTCTTTGATTCCAGGTCTGGGTTCTTTGTGGTTTCATACAAGAGTGCACGACAGAGTACTGAGGTCTCTGAGAACCAGTACAAGAGTGCACTTCTAAATTCTGTGGGATTTGGACAGAGACGTGTCAGGAGGGCGCACTAGCTGAAGTCACTGACTCAAGGGAGAAACCTCAAGGTTGTTGAATACCTTGGAGGTAAGACTATGCAGAGGAATGCATGGGACAAACAAAATTTCTGAGGGATTCTGTGGGAGCTCTGCCAGGAGGGCATCGAGCGAATGCACTGGATGCATTAAGGAGAGAACTCTTTGAGTTCAGTGAGAAGACAAAATCACTGAGGGATTCTGTAGAAGCTCTACCAGGAGGGCATTGAGCAGGTGCATAGAGGCACAGAGAAAACAGAATCACTGAGGATTCTAGAGAAGCTCTACCAGGAGGGAATTGAGTAGGTGCACAAAGTGCACAGAAGGAACTCTTGTTTGATTTCAGAGGAAGAAGATAGAATTGCTGAGAATTTTGTAGAAGCTCTGCCAGGAGGGCATTGAGAAGGTGCGAAGAGTGCACAGAAGAACTCCTTTGAGTTCTGGAATAGAGAAGTGTTAAGAGGAGACCTTCTCAGGGTTACTGAACACCCTGCAGGCTCAGCAAGGAGTGCTTGAGCATAAGTCGCCAAGAGGGCACTTATATCCCTTTAAGGAGAGAAAGGGACAGAGAACCTTTGAGGTCGGACCCACAAAAAAGATCAGAAGAGATAGCACAGTCGTGTGCAAATATCCTGCCAGGAGTGCAGAGGTCAAGAGGAAATCCTTTGAGATTTCAGAGTTTGAGGAAACACAGGAGGAGTATGCATTTACGCACAGAGCACTAGCTACAAGGAGTGCAGAGGCTGAGAAAACCCTTTGGAGGGTTCAGAGTTCGACGAAGCTCAAGAAGAGATAATGTCTCAAGAGCACAGGCGGAAGCTAAGGTTACAGGCTTCGCAGCAAAGGAAAAAGGCCGAGGTATTTTTGGAGCGAGGAAATCTTCCAAGGAGAAGGAAGAAACAGAAGCTTGGGAGGGAGCTACAATTATCGTTGGATCAGTGCTGAGAGGAATATCTGGACCATTGAAGTTTCACGTCGAGGCGCAGGCAGGAAATCGCAGCGCAGCAGAAGAGATCTGGAACCGCCAGATCTTGCGTAGATAGTCGATAGCCATCAGATATGGGAGGAGTTGCATGAGGTTTAATCCTCGTAGGCAAAGGAGAGGACTCATCAAGTCCCGAAAGAATCGAGAGCGTCCATATCAAGAGACGCATGGAAGAAATCCAGAAGCTGTTGGAGCTTTGGACATCGGAAGTTCGAGAGGTAAGAGTCGTGAGACAGGAAGTCTCGATTCGTGAAGTCCCGAAGGCATCATGACCGTCCATCTCGGAGGACGCATGTCATGAGATACTCATATTTCGGGGATTTGGGAATAAAAGAGAAGAGTAGAGGATTATTTCAAATTCACGACTCGCGAAGTCCCAAAGCATTCAGAGACATCCATTTGTGGAGGATGTGTGGCGGAGATCGGGAAGCTACCGGGAGTTCGAATATCAGGAGTTCAAAGGACCAGGAACTATCGCAGCGGAATCGCGAAATCGTGAATTCTGAAACCCCGAAGAGTAGACTATGGTCATGGGGAGGAGTTCAGTACTTCGGCTACTAGGAAGGAGAAGGGAAAGAATTTGAGATTCTTGACCTGTGAAGTCCTGAAAGGATCTAAGCTGTCGGATCAAGGGAGGATCACAGTCGTTGATCTCTCAACGGAGGATTTTGAAATTTTAGGGTTCGGCTTTTCAGAAGCCTCGAGGACATGGAATCGGGCTGCTTTGCATTCGGAAATCCCGAAGTCGTGAAATGCGACATATTGTTTGTGTGGGGCTACGGTCGCACATTTACGCCCTTCAGAATTCGGCATTTCGGAAGTTTCGAAGACAAAGACCCGGGACACTTGAAATTGAGAGTCCCAAACTCACTAAACGCGACACCCCTTCATAGTTAGGCTACGGTCATGGGGGAAGTGGTCACATGGAACGAGGTTTGGCCAAGGGATAACCGTCAGTGAAGCCATTTCGACATTTTGGTAATTTGGATATCGAGGGATCGAGGAGACAAGAAACTTGACATCAGGACTCGCGGAGTCCCGAAATCTGAAATTCCCTTTTCGAAAAAATGTCGCGGTCGTGTTGGAGGCCATGTTGAAGGTGAAGGATCTATGGATCTAATTTGTTGAATGTTCCAGCAGGGAACTAAAGGATTTGGTTTGGCTCGAGGAAAAATCAGAACGATCCTAAGACCGGGAGGTCACGTAGAACCCGTTGCGGCAGGGGGTGCTGCATCACAAGGTGATGAGTTGGGACGGATGTGCCCCTTGTGGAGAAATTCTTAGATCCGTCGCTTGATCTTCTCATTCTCTAACAAAGAGTGGCGATAGACTGGCCCATTGGCAAGCATTGCACCAGGGGTCAGATCTATGGGGTGCTTGACCTGGCAATGCAGAGGTACCCTTGTAGGTGAGGAGAAGATATCTGAGTATTCTTCCATGACCTTATCTACTTGCTTCTACTGTGTGGAGAGTTCGGCTGCAAAGACCCTGGATGTGGTTGTGATTTTTCTCTTATTCTGAGAGCGAATACGAAGAAGACAAACTTCCTCGTTTGAGAGATGACCTTCCTGCATTGCTTAGCAGAGATCAAGGAAATAGCACTAGGTGGGACTACCTCGGGTATCCTGTACAATTTTCTGTTCAAAGTAAAAATAAAACTAAGAGGCCTAGACTCATATACAACATGACATTTCCATAAATAAGTTTGGCCCAAAAGAACATCACAAACTTCGAGAGGAGCAACATCACATAATACCTGGCCTTTGAAGGGCTTGATGTCGTACGACATTCGGCACTGTTGGCTGACGCGGAGATCACTTCCTTGGAGGATCCATCCAATGGTGTAGGGTTGTGGGTGCGGCGTTGTTGGCAGGGCGAGCCGCCTAACGACCTCTACTGATATGAGGTTCTTATGACTACCTCTATCAACGATGAAGTGCAGCGTGGTGCCTTTTACCCACATTTGTGAATGGAAGAGGCGTTCTCCTTCTTCTGGCTTGTCTGGTTCACCAGGATGGATCTTGGTGGTAGCAACAGTTGCACTGGGTTCCATGTCAATGATCCGCCTTCCCCTTTCTGGTTCTGGCTCAGAGTCAGAATCCACATCTGATTTGGAGGCTTTCACTTTGGCCACCAACGACTGCTTTGAGCGGCAGTCAGCAGTGTTATGCCAAGGGATCTTATGGAAGTCGCACCACTTCCCCGTATATTTCTTTGTCTTTCTGGTGTCCTTATTTGCTTGCAGCTTGGACCGCTTGTCCTGATACTTTCCATTTTTTCTTTGTCCTTTATTTTGTGGGATGGCGGCGCCCTTTCCCAGATTTTCTTGTGAGAGGTTCCCAGGCCCAAATTGTCGCATCTTTTGTTTGATCTTCTGCTCAATTTTGACGGCATATCGATAGGTCACGCCCAAGGATGAGATGTACAGAAATTCCATTTCGGTCTATATGTATCTATGCAGAGCACCACGATACTTGAGCACCAGATGTCTCTCTGAATCTTTGATACCCAGCTTGGTGCGCAAGGTATGCAATATATTTGTGAAATTGGGCACTGCTTGGTCTCTTTCTTTCCGCAGTGTGGTCCATTTGGTATACAGGTCATTATAACTTCTGACAAGGTAGTATTGTTCCTTAATAGCATCCCTAAAGGATTTCGAGGTGGTAATGACTGAAAATAATGAGGTTTCCTCTGTTTCCTTTAGCTCACATAAAGTCTCCCACCAATCTTTGACATGGGGAATGGCTTTAAGGAGCGCAAAAGTAATCTTTTCTCTATTCAAAAATTTATGGACAGAAAAATACCCTTCTAGTAGATTCAACCACTTGCCTACAGCATCTGCATCTATCTAACCTTCAAATATAGGAATATCAAAGTTTATTTGTGCCTTGAAGGCGGCAGGGCCTCTGTTCGAAGAAGATGCGTCGCCTGTTGGTAGCTGCTGAAGGATTTGCGCGAAACTATCCATCATCTCATTTATCTATTGTGTGAGGGATTTCTCAATCAACAGTTTGAAAGGATCTCCTATCCCATTATATTTCTTTTCTCCTGCCATGAGAGGTCGCCTGGGCATGCGAGAGATTTTGTCCTCAAGAGAAACAAGCTCGAGACCCAACTCTTTGTACTCCGACCTCGTTGGGGACATGCATTAAGACAACAAGGAGAAGACCACTATGATACCATTGATCCAGATTTTATGAGCAGACTGAAATGAATATAGATTATTAAAAGGTGCTTAAAACAAAATAACAGAGATACTGTAAAATTTGTTTTCATGTGGGCCCCGTTTCGGTAAGTTAGTACATCAACTTCCCGGGGTCATAACTTTTGCATACGATGTCCATTTTAGGCGTGTGATAGCCCATTGGAAAGGTATCATAGAGGAGATTCACTTTGTGGGATCAATGATGCCTTTATCCATCATTGAGAAACTCGATCCTAAAAACCCTTCATTTAGGCCCTCAAAATGGCCCCGGAAGTTAAAACTGCTAAAAAGAATAAATTGTCAGAAAATTGTTTTGAACCAGTTGGAAGAGATTGGTGGCCACCGATATCCATATGGATCAATAATCCCTCCTTGTGAAGAAATGGTGTCCATTGCATTGAGGTAAAATTAGATGAGGAAATTTCTATTGAATTTGGCCCCGGGTGAGCCACTTGCCTTGGTGCAGGAGCTGCCCTGATTTGACAACTTGATAAAGCTGGATCTTTTGTTGTCGAGTGCCCTTGATCTGTGTGTCCACAATATGATCATTTGATGCCTATTGTATTCAGTTAGGGTTGAGATTTGTTTGTGTCAGTTGTTCTGCTACTTCTGAGGTGTCCAATAATGGTGGGAAATAAGGGCAAAGGAGATCCACGTTGAACACTGGGTGCAGGCCAAGGAAGGGAGGAATGTTGAGCTCAAAAGAATTGTACCCAACAGCCATTGTGATGGTGTATGGCCCATAATGGAATCTTTTGATGGGGTCCTATAAGGTGTTTTTTCTACAAGTGCAACCAAACTTTGTCGCCCATCTGAAACTTGTGTGGCACTCAATGTTGATCATGGCGTTGTTTGTACTTGTCATTGGACTTTTGTAGGATATCTTCAACCTGTTGGAAGATGTGTTGGATTCACTCAATGAACCAGGTGGCTTTGTCAACTTAAATTGGAGCAGTATATGAGTTGGTCGAGGTGACCACAAGGGGAAGTGTAACATCTATGGGACCCAATTGTTGGAATCCCAACCCCACCTGAAAGGGGCTACAGCCGGTTGTAGCTATGCTGGACATAGGGAAGGCTCTCATCCCATGTGCAAGGGTGCTTTGAATTATACATTCAAAGGATATGCACAATCATTCGATTTACAACTTCGGTTTGGCCATCTGTCTGGGGGTGGAAGGTCGTGGATTTGGTGAGCTTGGTGTCCAGTAGTGACCAGAAGCTCAACCAGAATGTGTTGAGAAATCGATTATCCCGATCTGAAACAATGGTTTGTGGGATTCCAAAATGTACCCAGACTCATTCAAATAAGATCTTGGTAGTGGCCTCTGTTGTGATGCTCTTCTTGTAGGCAACCAGAATCGCCATCTTAGAAGAGCGATCAACAACCACAAAAACATAGTCATTTCCCCACTTGGTGGAGGGGAGGCTCGACATGTAGTCCATTGAGATGGATTCCCATGGCCTATCAGGAGTAGAAAGAGGAGTGTACAGACCATGTTTCTTAGTGGTCGGTTTGCCAATAGCGCAGGCAGTGCAGGAACTGATATACTTGTTGACCTCCTGTCGAAGTTTCGGCCAGTAGAAATGTTTATGTAGCATCGCCATTGTCTTTTCGATGCTGAAGTGTCCTGCCACTCGATTGTAGTGGGCTTCCCATATCAGCTTCGCTCGCTCACTTGATGGAACACACATATGGCCCAGACGACACAACAACCCATCCTGAAGATGGAAATTATAGACAACTGCATTTGCACCCAACACTTGGTAGGTGGTGGTGAAGTCAAGGTCTATCTCATAGATTTGGGGCCATCTAGATGTCTCATGGCCACAAGATTCTAGCACCATGGTGAGTGTCGTGACTGGCGGTCTACTGAGGCAATCAACGACGTGATTGGTGCTTCATGTTTTATACTTGATGTTGAGGTGGAATTGCTGCAAGTATGTGGACCACTTTTGATGGCGGTCATTCTACAATTTTCCCTGTGTCTGCATGAACTGCAGTGGCTTATGATCAGTGTGGATGATTGTCTCCTTCCCAAGAATGTAATGTCTCCACTGGCGGCATGCTTGTACACTGGAGTACATTTCCTTGTCATAAGTAGCGTACTTACGAATAGTATCTGACAATGTATCACTATGATAGGCCACGGGGTGGTCGTGCTGAATGAGAACGGTGCCCAGAGCATAGTCTAAAGCATCTGTCTCAATTTCAAAGGGATGTTGTAGGTCTAGTAGTGAAAGTACTGGGTTTGAGCACAAGCGCTACTTCAAATCATAGAACGCTTGTTTTTGGGACTAGCCATAAGAAAATTTCACCTTACCACCACCCCTGTTTATTTGGCTGAGGGCCCATCCAATATGGGAGAATGCCATCACGAACCTGTGGTAGAAATTGGCAAGGCCCAAGAAGCTCCAAAGCTCAGTGAGTTTTGTTGGGGTTGGCTAGTCACGGATGACTTGGATCTTTCCTTGATCCACATGTACACCATGTTGATCAATGATGTATCCCAGGTAATGGACCCTGTCCATGCCGAAGGATCATTTTTCCAAGTTGGCGTATAGTTTGTGTTGCCGCAGGGTGTGCAAAACCTGTTGAATATGCTGCAAGTGTTTCACCCAAGTCTTGTTGTAAATTAGAATGTCATCTAGATACACCACTACAAAATTATTGGTTAATGGTTGCATGATATCTTCCATCATCCTCATGAAAGTTTATGGAGCATTTGTCAAACCAAAGGGCATGACCAACCATTCAAAAAGGCCTTCCTTTGACTTGAAGATGGTCTTCCATACATCTGTCTGTTCTATCGGGACCTGGTGGTAGCCAAACTTTAGATCAATCTTACAGAAGTATTTGTCCCCCGTGAGTTTATCAAGGAGGTTGTCGATTCGGGGAATTGGGTACCAGTTTCTGACTGTGATTTTATTCAGAGCCCGGTAATCAATACAGAGTCGCCAAATTCCATCTTTCTTCTATACCAGCACGATTGGGCTCCCGCAAGGTGATGAGATGGGACGGATGTGACCCTTGTGGAGCAATTCTTTGATCTGTCTCTTGATCTCCTCATTCTCTAACAAAGAGTGGCAATAGATTGGCCCATTAGGAAGCGGTGCACTGGGAGTCAGATCGATGGAGTGCTTGAACTGGCAGTGCAGAGATACCCCTGTAGGTGAGGAGAAGATATCTGGGTATTCTTCCAAGACCTTATCTACTTGCTTCTATTGTGTGGAGAGGTCGGTCGTAGAGACCCTGGATGTGGCTGTGATCTTTCTCTTATTATGAGAGTGAATCATGAAGAAAACAAACTTCCCTGTCTGAGAGATGACCTTCCTACATTGCTTAGCAGAGATCAAGGAAATAACATAAGGTGGGACTGCCTCGGTTATCCTGTACAATTTCCATAAATAAAGTTGACCCAAAAGAACATCACAAACTTTGAGAGGAACAACATCACATAATATCTCTTCTTTGAAGGGCTTGATGACGTACGACAGTCGGCACTATTGGCTGACGCGGAGATCGCTCCCTTGGTGGAGCCATTCAATGGTGTAGGGTTGTGGGTGCGACGTTGTTGGCAGGGCGAGCCGCTTGATGACCTCTGCTAAACCGAGGTTCTTCTGACTACCTCTATAAATGATGAAGTGCAGTGGGGTGCCTTTTACACATATCTGTGAATGGAAGAGGCACTCTCCTTCTTCTGCCTCTTCTAGTTCACTAGGTTGGATCTTGGTGGTAGCAACGTTGGCACTAGTTTCTGCGTCAATGATCTATCTACCCCTTTCTCGTTCTAGCTCAGTGTTAGAATCTGCATCTGATTTGGAGGCTTTCACTTCGGCCACCCATGACTGCTTTGAGTAGCAGTCAGCAGTGTTATGCCAAGGGCTCTTATGGAAGTCACACCACTTCCCAGTATCTTTCTTTGTCTTTCCGGTGTCCTTCTTTGCTTGCAACTTGGATTGGTTGTCCTGATACTGTCCATATTTTCTTTGTCATTTATTATGTGGATTGGGGCCTCCCTTTCCTGACTTTTGTTTTGAGGGGTTCCCAGGCCCAAATTTCCACGTCTTTTATTTTAGCTCATGCTCGATTTTGATAGCATATCAGTAGGTCGGGCCCAAGGATGAGATGTCCAGAAATTCCATTTCGGTCTATATGTATCTATGCAGAGCACCACGATACTTGAGCACCATATGTCGCTCTGAATCTTTGATAGCTAGCTTGGTGTGCAAGGTATGGAAGATATTTGTGAAATCGGGCACTGCTTGGTCTCTTTCTTTCTGCAGTGTGGTCCATTTGGTATACAGGTCATCATATCTTCCGACAGGGTAGTATTGTTCCTTAATAGCAACCCTGAAGGATTCCCAGGTGGCCCTGACTGAAAATAATGAGGTTTCCTCTGTTTCCTTTTGCTCACAGAAAATTTCCCACCAATCTTTGACATGGGGAACGACTTTGAGGAGCGCAAAAGTAATATTTTCTCTATTCGAAAAGTTATGGACAGAAAAATACCCTTCTAGTAGATTCAACCAGTTTTCTACAACATTTGTGTCTATCTAACCTTTAAATATAAGAATATCAAAGTTTATTTGTACCTTGAAGGGGGCGACGGCTCCGTTCGAAGAAGATGTGTCGCCTGTTGGTAGCCACCGAAGGATTTGCGCGAAACTATCCATCATCTCGTTCCTTTGTGCATGAGGGCTTCCTCAATCAACAGTTTGAAAGGATATCCTGTCTCGTCATCTTTCTTTTCTCCTACCATGAGAGGTTGCTTGGGTGTGTGAGAGCTTCTGTCCTCAAGAGAAACAAGCTCGAGACCCAACTATTTGTACTCTGACCTCGTTGGGGACATGCATTAAGACGACAAGGAGCAGACCACTCTGATACCACTGATCCAGATATTATGAGCAGAACGAAATGAATACAGATTATTAATAGGTGCTTAACACAAAATAACAGAGATACAGTAAAACTGGTTTTCTATTCAATAATGAAATAAGCTGAAACTGTAAAATGTAGCGGAAACAAGCTTGCTGGAATGGTGGCGGCTTATCTCTTAGAAGAGATGTGACGGTTGCACGCATTCACAAGAAGAAGATTGCATTGAGGCTCTGAAGGCCTTTTTACAATAAAAAATAATGTCAAAATCCCTAGACATCAAAAACCCTAACCCTAGGAGATGAAGCGCCAAAATTCATGTGGGCCTCGTTTGGGTAAGTTAGTACATCGACTTCCCGGGGTCGTAACTTTTGCATACGATCTCCATTTTAGGTGTGTGATAGCCCGTTGGAAAGGTATCATAGAGGATATTCATTTTTGGGACTCAATGGTGCCTTAGGCTATCATTGAGGAACTCTATCCTGAAAAACCTTCATTTAAGCCCTCAAAATGGCCCCGAAAGTTAAAATTGCTAAATATAGTAAATTGCCAAAATTGTTAGAAAATTGTTTTGATCCAGTTGGAAAAGGTGGGTGGCCACTAATATTGTTGTGCTACTTATATGTTTAGTATAATGCACTCATTAATTATCAATCCGAGATTCGTAATCAACAGAGTTACAAGACACCAGTAAGAAAGGTAATTCTAATGTCATGAGTATAGAGCTATTCTAGATTATGTATGCTGGAAACAAAACAAACTAGCAAGCTAAAACACACATTGTTTTTCTTTCACAGAGAAGCTATCTACTCCATTATGGCACATGAAAGTATGAGATGGATTTCTTTTGACAGATCAACTCTGCTATCTAACCCAGAAAACTAACTATGCAACCACACTTTTGAAAGGGAAATCACACATCAATCATCAAGACATAGCATGGGTAGTTCAACAGTCAATATACTGAGTATGTTGTGGTTCACAATGTGTTGCTATGAACTTCACTAGTTCTCCTTCAAATATGTCTGACTACTGCTACCAACATTCATGTCCATGAAACAAAATCAAATTCATAAAAACAGAGCATATGAAAAAACAGAGTGAGTAAAGATCTCTAAGCAATCATATAATTGAAATCCTAGTCTAAACTATACTGCTATCATTTGAAAGAATTAACGCTTCAACTAATATAACATTTACACTATTGAAATTAAATGCTAATACTAATCTAAGAAGATGTTGACCTTTGTTGGGCAGTATCATCGCGAAGATTCATTTTGGGGGCTCATTGATGCCTTTAGTTATCATTGAGGAACTCGATCCCGAAAAACCTTCATTTAGGCCCTCAAAATGGCCCCGGAAATTAAAACTGCTAAAAATAGTAAATTGTCAAAATATTAAAAAAAAAAAATTGAGCCAGTTGGAAAAGGTGAGTGGCCACCGATATCCATCTAAATCAATATTACCTCCTTAGGAAGCAATGGTCTCCAATGCATTGAGTTCCCCCATCAAATGAGGAATTTTTTGTTGAATTTGGCCCCGGGTAAACCACTTGCCTTGGTGAAGGAGCTACCCTACTTTAATGACTCGATAAATTTGGATCCTTTGTTGTTGATTGCCCTTGATCTGTGTGTCCACAATCTGATCATTGGATGTCTGTTGTATGCAATCAGGGTTGATCTATGTTGGTGTTAGTTGTCCTGCTACTTCTGAGGTGTCCAATAATGGTGGGAAATAAGGGCAAAGGAGATCCACGTTGAACACTGGGTGTAGGCCAAGGAAGGGAGGAATGTTGAGCTCAAAATAATTGTCCCCCATGGCCTTGGTGATGGTGTATGGACCATAACGGAAGCTTCTGATGGGGTCTTGTAAGGCGTTCTTTCTACAAGTGCAACCAAACTTTGTCGACCATCTGAAACTTATGTGGCACCCGATGTTGATCATGGCATTGTATGTACTTGTCATTGGACTTCTGTAGCATATCTTGAACCTGTTGGCATATGCGTTGGATTCACTCAATGAACCAGGTGGCTTTGTCAGCTTCAGTTGGAGCAGGAGATGATTTGGTCGAGGTGACCACAAGGGGAAGTGTAACATCTATGTGACCCAATGGTTGGAATCCCAACCCCACCTGAAAGGGGCTATGGTCGGTTGAGCTATGAAAGGCTCAGTTGTAGCTATGTTGGACATAGGGAAGGCTCTCATCCCATGTGCGAGGTTTCTTTGAATTATACATGTGAAGGATATTCACAATCATTCGATTTATAACCTCGGTTTGGCCATCTGTCTGGGGGTGGAAGGTCATGGATTTGGTGAGCTTGGTGTCCAGCAGTGACCAGAGGCTCGACCAGAATGTGCTGATAAATTGACTATCCTGATTTGAGACAATGGTTTGTGGGATTCCAAAATGTACCCAGACTCGTTACAAGAAGATCTTGGTAGTGGCCTCTGTTGTGATGCTCTTCTTGCAGGCAACCAGAATCGCCATCTTAGAAAAGAGATCAACAACGACAAAAACACAATCATTTCCCCGCTTGGTGAACGAGAGGCCCAACATGTAGTCCATTGAGATGGATTCCCATGGCTTATCAGTAATAGGAAGAGGGGTGTACAGGCCCTGTTTCTTAGTGGTTGGTTTGGCAATAGTGCAGGCAATGCAGGACCTGATATACTTGCTGACCTCCTGTCAAAGTTTTGGCCAATAGAAATTTTTTTGTAGCATCACCACTGTATTTTCGACGCCGAAGTGTCCTACCACCCGATTGTAGTGGGCTTCCCAGATCATCTTCGCTCGCTCACTTGATGGAACACAGATATGGCCCAGATGACACAACAACCCATCCCGAAGATGGAAATTATCGACAACTGCGTTTTCACCCAGCATTTGGTAGGTGGTGGCGAAGTCAAGGTCTGTCTCATAGAGTTGGGGGCATCCAGATGTCTCATGGCCGCAAGATTCTAGCACCATGGTGAGTGTCGCGACTGGAGGTCTGTTGAGGCAATCAACGACGCGATTCGTGCTTCCTGTTTTATACTTGATGTTGAGGTGGAATTGCTGCAAGTATGTGGACCACTTTTGATGGCGGTCATTCTGCAATTTTCCCTATGTCTACATGAACTACAGTGGCTTATGATCAGTGTGTATGACTGTCTCCTTCCCAAGAATGTAATGTCTCCAATGGCGGCAGGCTTGTACAATGGAGTACATTTCCTTGTCGTAAGTAGGTTACTTACGAACAGTATCTGACAGTGTCTCACTGTGATAGGCCACAGGGTGGCCGTGCTGAGTGAGAACGACGACCACAACATAGTCTGAAGCATCTGTCTCAATTTCAAAGGGATGTTGCAGGTATGGTAGTGAAAGTATTGGGGTTGAGCACAAGCACTACTTCAAATCATCAAACTCTTGTTGTTGGGACTGGCCCCATGCAAATTTTTCCTTACCACCACCCCTGTTTATTTGGCTGAGGGCACATGCAATATGGGAGAATCCCAACATGAACCTGTGGTAGAAATTGGCAAGGCCCAAGAAGCTTTGAATCTTAGTGAGTGTTGTTGGGGCTGGCCAGTCACAGATGACTTGGATCTTGCCTGGATCCACATGTACGCCATGTTGATCAATGATGTATCCTAGGTAATGGACCATGTCCATGCTGAAGGAGTATTTTTCCAAGTTGGCGTATAGCTTGTGCTGCCACAGGGTGTGCAGAACCTATTGAATATGCTTCAAGTGCTCGGCCCAAGTCTTGTTGTAAATTAGAATGTTATTTAGATACACCACTAAAAAAGTATTGGTGAATGGTCACAGGATATCGTCCATCATCCTCATCAAAGTGGCTGGAGAATTTGTCAAACCAAAGGGCATGACTAACCATTCAAAAAGGCCTCCCTTTTACTTAAAGGCAGTCTTCCATACATCTGTCTGTTCTATCGAGACCTGGTGGTTGCCACACTTCAAATCAATCTTACTGAAGTATTTTTCCCCCGTGAGTTGATCAAGGAGGTCGTTGATTCAAGGAATCGAGTATCGGTTTCTGACTGTGAGTTTATTCAGAGCCCGGTAATCAATACAGAGTCGCCAGGTTCCATCGTTCTTTTGTACCAGCACGATTGGGCTCCCGCAAGGTGATGAGCTGGGATGGATGTGCCCCTTGTGGAGTAGTTCTTAGATCTGTCGCTTGATCTCCTCATTCTCTAACAAAGAACGGTGATAGATTGGCTCATTGGGAAGCGATGTGTCATGGGTCAGATCAATGGGATGCTTGACCTGGCAGTGCAGAGGTACCCCTGTAGGTGAGGAGAAGATATCTGAGTATTCTTCCACGACCTTATCTACTTGCTTCTACTATGTGGAGAGGTCAGTCGCAGAGACCCTGGATGTGGTTGTGATATTTCTCTTATTCTAAGAGTGAATCACGAAGAAGACAAACTTCCCCGTCTAAGATATGACCTTCCTGCATTGCTTAGCAGAGATCAAGGAAATAACACTAGGTGGGACTACCTCGGGTATCCTGTACAATTTGGTGTTCAAAGTAATAATAGAACTATGAGGCCTAGACTCATATACAACATGATGTTTCCATAAATAAGGTTGGCCCAAAAGAACATCACAAATTTTGAGAGAAGCAACATCACATAATACATCGTCTTTCAAGGGCTTGATGACGTACGACAGTTGGCACTGTTGGCTGACGCGGAGATCGCTTCCTTGGCGGAGCCATCCAATGGTGTAGGGTTGTGGGTGTGGCATTTTTGGAATGGCGAGTCGCTTGATGACCTCTGCTGAGATGAGTTTCTTCTGGCTACTGCTATCAACGATGAAGTGCAGCGGGGTGCCTTTTGCCCACATCTGTGAATGGAAGAGGCACTCTCTTTATTCTGGCTCGTCTAGTTCACTAGGCTGGATCTTGGTGGTAGAAACGGTGGCACTGGGTTCCACATCAATGATCTGTATTCCCCTTTTTGGTTTCTACTCAGATTCAGAATCTACATCTGATTTGGAGGCTTTCACTTCGGCCACTAATGACTTCTTTGAGCGGCAGTCTGCAGTGTTATGCCAAGAGATCTTATGGAAGTCGCACCACTTCCCGGTATCTTTCTTTTTCTTTATGGTGTCCTTCTTTTCTTGTGGCTTGGATTGGTTGTCCTGATATTATCCATATTTTCTATGTCCTTTATTCTATGGGTTGGGGCTGCCCTTTCCTAGCTTTTGTTGTGAGGGGTTCCCAGGCCCAAATTGTTGTGTCTTTTGTTTGAGATGAGATGTCCAAAAATTTCATTTCAGTATGGATGTATCTATGCAGAGCACCATGATAATTGAGCACCAGATGTTGCTCTGAATCTTTGATACCCAGCTTGGTGCGCTTGTTATGGAAGATATTTGTGAAATCAGGCACTGCTTGGTCTCCTTCTTGCCGCAGTGTGGTCCATTTGGTATACAGGTTATCATAACTTCCGACAAGATAGTATTGTTCCTTAATAGCATCCCTAAAGGATTCCCAGGTGGTCGTGACTGAAAATAATGAGGTTTCCTCTATTTCCTTTTGCTCACAGTAAATTTCCCACCAATCTTTGACATGGGGAACGGCTTTGAGGAGCGCAACAGTAATCTTTTCTCTATTCGAAAAGCTATGGACAGAAAAATACCCTTCTAGTAGATTCAACCACTTGTCTACAGCATCTATGTCTATCTGACCTTCAAATATAGGAATATTGAAGTTTATTTGTATTTTGAAGGGGGCAACGCCTCCGTTCAAAGAAGATGTGTCGCTTGTTGGTAGTCGTTGAAGGATTTGCGTGAAACTATCCATCATCTCATTGCTCTGTTGCATGAGGGATTTCTCAATCAACAATTTGAAAGGATCTCATGTCCCATCATATTTCTTTTCTCCTGCCATGATAGGTTGCTTGGGCATGCGAGAGCTTCTATCCTCAAGAAAAACAATCTCGAGACTTAACTCTTTGTACTCTGACCTCGTTGGGGACATGCATTAAGACGACAAGGAGCAGACCGCTCTGATACCACTGATCCAGATTTTATGAGAAAAACGAAATGAATACAGATTATTAACAGGTGCTTAACACAAAATAACAGAGATACAGTAAAACTAGTTTTCTATTCAATAATGAAATAAGTTGAAACTGTAAAATGCAGCGGAAATAAGCTTGCTAGAATTTTGGCGGCTTATCTTTGAGAAGAGATGTGACGGTTGCACGCATTCGCAAGAATAAGATTAAAATGAGGATCTGAAGGCCTTTTTACAATAAACAAGAATGTCAAAAACCCTATACATCCAAAAACCTAACCCTAGGATATGAAGCGCCAAAAGTCATGTGGGCCCCGTTTGGGTAAGTTAGTACATCAACTTCCCGGGGTCGTAACTTTTGCATACGATCTTCGTTTTAGGCATGTGATAGCCCGTTGGAAAGGTATCATCGCGGAGATTCATTTTGGGGGCTCAATGGTTCCTTAGGCTATCATTGAGGAACTCTATCCCAAAAAAACTTCATTTAAGCCCTCAAAATGGCCTCGAAAGTTAACACTGCTAAAAATAGTAAATTGCCAAAATTGTCAGAAAACTATTTTGAGCCAGTTGGAAAAGGTGAGTGGCCACCGATATTATTGTGTTTATTATATGTTTAGTATAATTCACTCATTAATTATCAATCTGGGATTCGTAACCAACAGAGTTACAAGACACCAGTAAGAAAGATAATTCTAATCTCATGAGTATAGAGCTATTCTAGATTATGTATGCTGGAAACAAAACAAACTAGCAAACTGAAACACAATTTGGTTTTCTTTCACAGAGAGGCTATCTACTCCATTATGGCACATGCAAGTATGAGATGGATTTCTTTTGATAGATCAACTCTGCTATCTGACCCATAAAACTAACTATGCAACCACACTTCTGAAAGGGAAATCACACATCAATCATCAAGGCATAGCATGGGTAGTTCAACAGTTAATATACTGAGTATGTTGTGGTTCACAATGTGTTGTTGTGAACTTCACTAGTTCTCCTTCAAATATGTCTGACTATTGCTGCCAACATTCATGTCTATGAAACAAAATCAAATTCATAAAAACAGAGCATATGCAAAAACAGAGTGAGTAAAGATCTCTAAGTAATCATATAATTGAAATCCTAGTCTAAACTATACTGCTATCATCTGAAAGAATTAATGCTTTAGCTAATCTAACATTTACACTATTGAAATCAAATGCTAATACTAATCTACGAAGATACTGACCTTTGTTGGGCGGTGGGCCCTTGCCGCTTCAACAGGTCAGCGACTGGAGTCTACAGTAAGCTTGCTTTCAACCCACACATTACTCTTACTCAAACTTCAAAACATAGAATCAAACTATGCTAAAAACTCAACTCGCATTCAATCATAAACGATCAAGACATGGAGATAAATGACGTCCTTCTATTAATCTTCACCCAGAATATGTTATGCAATATGTAACATTGCTTCACATTTTGTATTATGCTAACTCTTCACTACCTCCACCATCATTTCCATGACTATTTAAATAGTCTTAGTCGTGAAACACAAGGAGGTGAAATCGTTTGCAAATCAGTCAATTGTTAAATTCAACTATTTGGTTATATATTTTAAGCTTCATCCTCATGACATGAAGGGCATGAGGATGAAGCAACAACAAACTATCCTAACATAGCCTTGATAAAACATTTATGATTCAATAAACATCCAACAATTGTCTTGGGCACGATCTGGAGCTAAACTCGGTACATTCAGCTTCCTGTATTGGTATCAGATTGTGACAGGTAGATGGTACCGGATCCGAACAGTTCACAAATGGTTGGTATCGGATCATGACAATCTAAAGTCGTTGGTACCGGATCGCGACAGGTGAGATTCTGGCGCATAAGTACCGGATAGTTGAGTTGGTACAGGAAGGCTGGACTTATCTAGAGGTCAAAGATTATACATGGCAAATTGAAGCATTAGTACATGAAACATTTAATCTCCTAGCTCAATAAACCACAAAAATGCATTAATTAATTATACTTTACCTTATGACCTTATCAATGGCTAATGGTAGTGTTCTTTGTCATTTACCCAAGCTTAGGTACGCCAAAAAGGTATAGATGAGGAGTATAATAGGGTAGTGGGGATGTTAATTTATAGGCTCAACATTCCCCCATGCCAAAACCATTGCATATCCTCATGCAACTGAAAACAAACCCAAATTTTTTCAAAACTTGAGACTGCATTCTTTACTTCTGTGGATCAATGATGTTGATGGCTAAGGCCTCTTCTTTCAGCTCCCTTTTTATGACCCTAATGTATTGTAGGAGTCGTAGTACCTTCTTGAGCTTATTAGAAGTCTCTTCATGGTCATCTTGAAGTTGTTGTCTAGTTGCTTTCAATTGCTCATTTTCCTTTTTGATATACCTGTCCAATAGTTGGTATTCCTTCACTTCTTGTTTGAGTTCCTGATTTTGTTTTTGCAGTTCCCCGATATTTTTCTTCATCTATTCTTTTGTTAAGGTCCTTGTTGACTCCATTATTACTGGCTGGATGCATTCTATTTCCTCCACTTCCTCCCTCATCCCATATAAAGTAATAGTGGCTTGTTCATCGGTCAAACTAGGGTTGTCATCCTGGAAAGATAGGTCTTTAGAATGGGAGGTAAGATCAATTGGATCTTCCTGTGTATGAGGACTGACAACTTCTTTTCCTCTCTTTTCCATGCTCCTTGTGGTTCTTTTACAAGGAGGTACTGGATCAGGGATGCTCACATGCTTCCTTTTCTTATTTTCTATTTGTGGAATGGTTACAGGGGATTGTTCTATAAACTGTTCACTTTTATTTTCTGAGCTATTCTTCCCTTTCCTTATAGTTTTTTTCTTATGGCCCTTCTCCTCAAGTGCTACTGTTGAAGTCTCCTCTATTAATTTGGTTTTACCTTTTGATTCTTGACTTTTAAAAGTCTTATTGACTATGGAAGAGGACCCTGCTTGTTTACTAGATTTTTCGTGTTGGCTCATTGTCCTGGATGATGATGGAGTTGCTTTATCCTTCTTGCCCTTTTTCTTTTGAGGTTCCTTATTTTTCTTTGGAGAACACTGGGATTCCTCCACATGTTTGTTTTCTGTGGGAAGGTGTTGAATGATAAGGATTTTCCAACTAATTCTTTGTTTCCTAATTTCATGTAAAACTAACATCTTAATAAGACCTTGATGGTAAAAGTTAGTCTTCTCAATTTTGGATAGGGATTTGACACCTCTTACCATTTTGTTCAAACTCATCCATAGAAAATATGGGAAATCAATTTCAGGGCCTCCTTCAAAGTGTAATAGAAGCCTATGATGATATATGAAGGTCACAGCATACCTGCCCTCACAAGTGAGGAATCGTTGAAGACTAGCAATAATTGGATGATACTCTTCCTTGATATATTTCCTAGGGATCCCCTTTTTCCAATCAGGGTGTTGATGATATTCTTTCAAAAATCATTGGCACATTTCCTTGTTGATTCCTACACCTTTGAAGTATTTGTCTCCTCTGTTAGGTAATCCCGTGACCTCCCTTAAGGTTTCTTCATTGATTGTTAGCTACAGATTGCCTATATGCGCAATATCTCCATCGTAACCTTGAATAAATTTGTGAGATATCTTCTCGTGTCAGCATGTGAATTTCTCCAAAAATGGCATCCATCTCGATCTAGCATACTTCTCTCGACATAGTTGGAACTCCTCGATCTCTTTATAAATTTGGAAGACCGGTTCATGTCTACTTATGACCATCATTATAAATTGTGAGAAAAGAATTGGGCTATGACGCAAGGATTTAGTCAGTTGATGAGGGTAAGGGTTTGGTACCGGAGAGCGCGGAGAGGAGTAGGCTCAGAACTGGAAAAAGGTAATGACAAGGGAAATATGGTGATGGTGTCGATAATGAGAATGGTAAGTTTAAGTAAGGATGTCGCAAGGAAAATTTAAGACCAGATGAGGCTTATCTGGATAGGTTCGCCACCCAGATAAGCCATTTCATTTCTACCTGTTAATGTAATGATGAGGACAAGACGTTGGGTGTCAAAGCATCATTTTGGGATAGGTGATTGGACTTCTGAGTGGTGAATTTGATGTTGGATCATGGTTCATGAAAGAAGATAAGTTTGTGGTTTGCTTAAGGACGAAGTACATTCGTGGCCTATCATTACTAGACATGCTTCATAGTCATGCTTTGATGTGATTTTGCCCTCAACCATTTTCGAGCACTTATGAGAGGATTGATTAAGTTTAGGCATATGGGTATGAGGGATAGGTGCATCGTTTTAATACTAAGATCATAAGATCTAGTATATAT
Organism: Picea engelmannii; assembly: GCA_009831015.1. Classification (NCBI taxonomy): domain Eukaryota; kingdom Viridiplantae; phylum Streptophyta; class Pinopsida; order Pinales; family Pinaceae; genus Picea; species Picea engelmannii. Next base: position 187,495 of record ML790505.1, read on the forward strand.
TTTCATACCTATTGTAGTTTTATGAGCAGAGGAAAATAAATACCATGCTACCTTTGCTTTTACCTTTGTATGATCAATACCCATAGCATATGCGATTGCTTGTAGATTGTTAGAATTCATCTTTTTAGGTTGGAGTTTTATGAAAGCTTGGTACTGGAATTTCCTGTACTTCTTTATTCTGTTCTTATCTTCTTTTGTATTTGGTTTTGCAGGGTTGTAGGGTGATTGTGTTGGTTTTTGAAGGTGAGACGTGAGTATGAAAAAGAGCTCTTTGACCTTCCCCCATGCCAAGGATGTTGCATATCTTTATGCAAGAAGATTCAACATTTTGTATGATAATGGAGAAAAGATGATAAGAGAAAAGAAACCAAATCAAATTCCAGAAGTACATTTATCACCTAGCATATGATCACATGCCTAAAAATTGAAATTGCCTTTCTTTTGATGACTTATTGACAAAGGTAGCATTCAATAGTGAAAACAGGAAGGTTTTTATATGTTTGCCATAAGAACAAAACCAACCTAACTTGATTCAGAGATTTACTATCATTACATGTTATAGATAAATTTCACAGTATAAGTAGATTAAACTCCCTAGTTAGGGCTCCACTCTTAAGAAGTTTCCTTCTTAGGTAATGCAGGCTTTAGATGCTAGACCAGTAAGTTGACTTAGGTTAATTCTCAAATGGACATTTGCTTGTAGTAATTATGTTGCTTGTTAATCTAGAGTTTGTATCTCATAAATGTCAATAGTGAACTTTACTTTTTTTTAGATGACAATAGTGAATTTTTCAATGAGACAAGTATATATGAGACATTTCTCAATCAGAACCCACTGCCAGCAAGCTTGTTCAGTACTCTGGTGGGGTAGTTGTGATAATTAGTGAGAGATCCCTTCCCTAGGCAGAATGCCCCATTGCCAATAGCCTTGTTCAGTACCCTGATGGGTTTGCCTAGTCATACCACAGACCGGTACCCGCTGCCAGAAGACCTGTTCAGTATCCCGGTGGGTTAGTCTCTTAAACCCTTTTTCCATCAAAGGCTTCTTGTCCATAGTCACCTATTTTGGTTTTTATTAAAGAGTGCTTTGCACGGTGACAGGGGAGGCTCGTCTGAAAACATTTTTACAGGCTGGGATGGTATTGGGTTGGAAGGTATATGCTCTTCTTTGAATGTCTTTTAAAGATTTGTCTGAAGGAAAAATAAACTTTTTATGCACATTATTTCTTTAGAGTGATCCAGATGTACAATTTTGTCTGAGTTTGTCCATAAGAGAATGACCTAAAGTTTCCTTAGGGTACTGATACTATTGAATATTATTGAAGTCTAGTTAGGGTGAGATAGTTACTTGTAGGCTAGTATATTTTTTTGTCCCTTTAATCATGTTGAAATACTGGATAAAGGCAACTTCTAGTCTTTGAAGTGGATTATGGTTCTTTGAACAATCATAGGTAAAGATTGTGTCCTTTTTTTTCAAGCAACAAAACCAAAAGAAATTATTGCTTCATAAGGGCTGCCATTTGATGTTGCATTTGTCTTCCTAGTTCCAACTTAAGTGGTTGTTGCATGGATTCATACTTCATATTAATTGACATAAGATTTTGAAATATGTGTAGCATGCCTTGTCAATTAGGTAATGTGTCCTGATAGTACCGTATAAGGACAAACTTCTGGTACCAGACCAACACAAGACTATTGGTACCGGACCGGAACAGGATTTCTAGTACCGAAGCAGTATTGTTGGTACCGGATTAGAACAGAGTATTGTTGATGCCTACAAACTGGTGTTTAGCAAGTTCGTGAAGGATCAAATAAATTATAGAAATTCACTTACAAAAAATTGCGAAAGCAAAACAAAAGGAGGTAAGAATCTCTTGTTACCTTTAGCTTATTAACAAAACTCGATCCACACCTATGTACAAAAAGTTTCTAATAAACCAATCAATCAATGTGGATCAGTAGGAGGGTCTCCTTCCTTACTGATCACCTGCATATCTGAATTTTGTAGTATACGAGTCAGAAATTCCTCTTTTGGCAGGGGTTTGTTATAAATTCTCAACCGGTGACCATTCACAAGTAGTGGTGTTTGTTGTTCGTCAATTGTCTTTATCCTGATTGAACCATTATCATAGACAGTGTCAATTTCATAAGGTCCCATCCAACGAGTAGTTAACTTACCTTTGAATTTCTTGAATCTATTGTCATACAACAGGGCCCAATCTCCTTATTGAAAATTTTTCTTTTTGAGATACTTGTCATGCCATTTTGTTCTCTGCTCTTGAATGAGGGTGGTTCTTTGAAGTGCTTCCTGCCTGATTTCGTCCAACTCATTAAGCTGCAAGAGTCTTTGTTGTTGGGCTTCATCCAAGTTCATGCCAACTTGTACTGCAGTCCTGAAGGTTTTGATCTGGAATTCTATGGGAAGAAGCACCTGCTTCCCATACACCAACTCGTAGGGTATATGTTCTATTGTATTCCTCCAGGTGATTCTATAAGCCCATAAGGCTTCTAATAATCTATCAGCCCAATCCTTGTGGTGTAGTTGTACTGTTTTGGTAAGAATGGACTCAATAACTTTGTTGGTAGATTATACTTTTCCATTTGCCTATGGATGGTAGGGTGTAGATTTCATGTGTTTGATTTGGTACTGTTCTGTAATAGATTTGAATAGATGAGAGGTAAATTGATTTCCCTGATCAGTCACAATTTCTTGAGGTACACCAAATCTAGTAAAGATGTCGTTAAAAAGGAAATCTACCACTAATTGTTCACTTGCAGCTGGTAAAGCTTTTGCTTCAACCCACTTAGTCACATATTCAGTGCATACAAGTATATACTTTTTCTTTTTAGATGTAGGGTTAATGGTCCCTACAAAATGTAATGCCCATTTCTTGAAAGGCTCAATAGTTACTTGGGATTGAAGTGGCATTTGGTCTCGTGTAGTAGGCTTACCCATTCGTTGGCATTCATCACAATTGGATACATAAGTTTTAGCATCTCTGAAAATATGAGGCCAGTAGTAACCAGATTGCAGAACTTTGTAAGAGGTTCTCTTGTCTGTGAAGTGTCCTCCACACTGACCATCATGGCAGGCTTGCAGAATATCATGAATTTCATCTTTCCTTACACATCTCCTGATTACCAAATCTGGTCCTATTTTGTAGAGGCAATCATCGTGCCACATGTAGTTTGCACTTAGTTGAATTACTTTATGTTTTTCTCTAGGAGACAATTCCTGAAGCATCTTCCCTGTCATAAGATAGTTAGCTACATATGCATACCAAGGATTGAATCTAAAAATAGCAAACAAATTTTCATCAGGAAAGTTATCTTCTACTTGTGCGTTATCTCCCAGATGAATCATTCTAGATAAGAAATCAACCACGAGATTATCCTTACCAGGTCTATCAATAATGTTGATATTAAACTCTTGTCATAATAAGAGTCATCTTGTAACTCTAGGATTTGTTACAGGTTTTTTCGTTAAGAATTTGATGGTTGAATGATTAGTGTGTACAAAAGCTTGATATCTTGTAATATAGTGTCTAAATTTATTGATAGCATGGACTATAGCTGGCAATTCTTTTTCCGTGACCGTATAATTAACTTCAGCTAGAGACAGATTTTTACTGACAAAGTAAATAGCATAGGGCATTTGATTTTCCCTTTGTCCAAGAACTGCCCCAAGGGCTGTGTCTAAGGCATCGGTACAGATATGAAAAGGAAGGGACCAATTTGTTCCTCTTAATACAGGGGTAGTTGACAATTTATGTTTTAGAATTTCAAAAGATATTTGGCATTCATCATCCCACTTAAATTCGGCTTCTTTAGATAATAACTTGAATAAAGGGGTAGCTAGGCTTGTAAAATTCGGAATGAATCTTCTATAGTAGCCAGCATGCCTTAAAAAGATGCAAACTTCCTTTTGTGAGGAAGGTATTCTGATTTGTGTGATAATATAAATCTTTTTCGGATCAACTCTCATTCCAGAACCAGAGATGTGATGTCCCAAAACAATACCTTCAGTGAGCATCATCTTTTAATTTTCATTACTTAAGGAAAGATTAGTTTCCTTACACCTAATCAAGACTTTTTATAGACTGGTCAAAGCTTCCTGGAAGTCTTGTCCATGGACTGTAAAGTCATCCATGTAGACTTCCACGCAATCATTGGTCAAGTTAGAGAAAATGGCTAGGACAACCCTTTGAAAAGTGGTTGGGGCATTGCAAAGTCCAACAGGGAGCAGCCTATAAGCATAGGTACCCCATGGGTAGGTGAAAGTGGTCTTCTCCTAGTCTTCGGGTGCTATTTGTATTTGGTTATAACCACTAAACCCATCCAGGAACGAAAAATACTTCTTTCTGGACAAGGTATCCAACACCTGATCAATAAATGGTAAGGGAAAATAATTCCTATGGGTGGCTTTGTTCAACTCCCGGAAGTCTACACATATTCTCCACTTGCCATTTTTCTTGGGAACTATGACAAGTGGAGATACCCATTGACTATCTGAAATGGGGTATATGAGATTGGCTTGAAGGAGTTTTTGTAATTCCTCTTTTACAATATCTTTAAGGGTTGGATTCATCCTTCGTTGAGGCTATATAATTGATCTAATTTGGTCATTAGTGTAGATATGATGTGTGCATGTGTCAAGGTGAATGTCTTTCATGTCTACATAATCCCATGCAAAGGCATCAAATTGTCTTTGGAGCATTTCAATTACTTGTGTCTTTTGTTCTAGTTCCAAACTAGAGTTGATATACAAAGGTTTTCTTGGGCTAATCTCAACAAGTTCAATAGTTTCTTCCTTCTCTGAGGAAGCTGGTGATAAAGTATATAATTGAGTGATATCAGGGTGCCAAGTTTGTTGAAATTCAGAACTAAAAATATGTGATAATTTTGCAAATGACCTCGGGTATTCAATGCAATTTGTATCATCCAAAAATAAACTTAAGACTTGTTCATCCAATTGTTCTTGAATTCCTCTTACTCGTTCAAGTGTTAATAGGGGTCTGATGCAATCTTCCTCTCCATAAGGGTTTTCTAACCAAACAGGTATTTCCTGTGTCGGTTGGGCAGGAGGGAAGAGAACAAGTTTTTGGCTATGTGTGCCATTGGATATAGTCATCTCACCAGACTGACAGCTGATAAAGGCATCTATTGTGGCCAACCAAGGGTGGCCAAGAACCACAGGGTGTCCTGGTTTGGAGGATGATTTAGAATAGATGACTAAAAAGTCTACTGGATATTCCCAAGAAGCTAGAGTGACTGTGACATCATCTAGACTTCCTACAAGGCTAATGGCTGACTTATCTGCCAACTCTATCATGGTTTGGGTTGGTCTTAACTGGTTGATTTGGAGATTTTGTATAGTGTCAAAAGGCATTACATTAATTGTTGCACCCAAATCAATGAGTGTGTTTGGTAGAGAAATACCATTAATTTCAACAGTGACTACTGGGTTTCCAGGGTCATTATAGTTATATGGCATTTCAGAAATAAATTCAGATAATTGTCCCACCAATTGAACAAGGGGAGGTTCCTTCTTCTTCCTTCCTGGTTTCTTAATGCAAAGATCCCTTATGATTTTTTCATATATGGGGATATCCTTAATGGCTTGCAGCAGAGGTATTTTTATACATACATTTCATAATTCATCCTCTATATCTCTGTGCAAGGGTGGGCCAGGTTTCTTCACTAATAGTCTTTTGGGGTAGGGTGGGATATTAACTTGTTGAGGTACTCGTATAGACTGAGAAGTGATTGGAATAGGAGGGGAGGTCTCTTCTTCTGCAGGGGTGGTTTGAGTGTTTTCTTCCTCACAATGATTATCATTTTCTTCCTGAATTATTATTGCAAGATTTGATTGGTTTACAACTTTCCCCAATCGTAGTTGAATTTCATAGGTGGGAAAGGTTTGAACTTCTATATTTTGCACGGGGTGGGTGGTTCGATTATTGGGGTTAGGGATTGGTTGGGCAAGGATTGTTGTTGGTTTCATAGGGTTGTGGGTAGCTTGGTTTTGTTGTTGATTGGCATTTATAGGTGATTGTTGTTGTTGTTTAGGGTTCAAGGGGGTTGTAAATTGTTGTTGTATAGGAGGTGGGAGTAAATCTTGCATCTGTGGTGGGTTGAATCCAGGTAGTAATTGGGAAATGTTTGCAGGGTATTGTGGATATGTAGGGTAAGAGGGATCTCCATACACAGGTCCCCTCCAACCTTGTTGCCAAGGTTGAGTTTGAGCTTGTTGAGGTGTCCATTGTGGATAGGTCATTGGGGAAGGACCCCATTGTCGTTGTTGATATTGTGCATTAGGGTCATAAAATGTATTTGGGTTTTGGGCTCTCCAAGGTGTTCTAGAAGGGTATGGTTGTTCTTGTGAGACTCCTCCTCCCCTATACATGGCTTGTAGCTCAAGCAAAGTTGGACACTCAGATGTGGGGTGTTCTAGTGTACACAAGCCACAGATTTCTATGACATTTAATGGGCATTCCTTCTCACTGTGCTTCTTTTGACATCTATGACAAAATATTTCTAAAGCAACCTCTTCTTATTGTTTTTTTTTTAGTTTTAAAGTATCTAACTGGTTACTGATTGTGCTCAGGATGTCTGTTTTAAAGTTCTCCAATAAGTTTCCTAACTCAGTTCTGGTTACAGTCCCTGAGCTTTGTTTTGTATTTCTGCTAAAAGAATCTCTTGGTCCTTTGCTTGTTTTAGCTTGTCCTCTTGAGTATCTTCTACAGTAATCTGCAATCTCTGCAAAAGGCTTTTGGTGTACATCTCCTGAACTCAACAAGTTTAAAAATTCTATGCAATCATCTCTAAGACCTTTCAAGAATACAGTACTTACTACATGTGGGTCTATGGTGAGTAGTTTTGGTTTCTGATAGTTGTATAAGAACCTTTCTAAGTAGTCTTCAGGGCTTTCATCTTCTGTTTGCTGCATTTTAAAAATGTCATTTTTAGCATTATCCTTACAATAGTCTTGGTATTTCCATAAAATTGTGTCTTTCATCTGATCCCAAGAGAGGATTGTATTTTCTCCTAAGCTCATGAACCATCTTAAGGCTGAATCTTTCATTGTAGCAGGAAAGAGCTTAAGTTTTTGGGCATCGTCTGAGTAGTTATAGCTTCTACATAATATGTCAAACTCGAATAAAAATAAATCTGTATCTTCAGTTGACATACCTCTGAAAGTGGGTAACGATGATAGTGGGATATTTTTCATCCTGATGTTTCTGGAAATATCCAAGATTGGAAACCCAAAAGTCTTAGTCTCTGTGACTGCATTTCCTTCTTTTTCTGCCATTCCACTGATAGATGGTTCAGAAACTGGATTTTTTGTGTCTCCTAAATGTTCATCAGATTCATGTTCTGCCCACCCCAATGTTGATTCTTCCATTTTAGGTTCTCCTTTTGGAGCTTCGCTGGCTCCCCTTGAATTTTCTCCTGGTCGAATTTTTCTTGCACCAATGTCAGTTGGATTAGTGGGGGGGGTTGTTTTTGACTCTTTAGAGCTTACAAATCTACCCTTGTTATCTTTATATCTATGCATAAAATGGAAATTTGATTCTTAACTAAATTGAAATCCTAATTCTATCTATAAGGTAAGAAGGCAACCTGGCTTCGGAGAACCCCACTCTAGTGGCTGCGTGGCTCTACACTCACGTCTTAAACGTTTTATCCCCCTCCCTTATGCAGCCTTTAAAAGCATTCAAAATTTATGCAAACAATCTAAGCTAAAAATCACTTCCTACCGTTTGCAAGTCCCCGACAACGATGCCAAAATGTTGTGCTGCTTATATGTTTAGTATAATGCACTCATTAATTATCAATTCAGGATTCGTAATCAATAGAGTTACAAGACACCAGTAAGAAAGGTAATTCTAATGTCATGAGTATAGAACTATTCTAGATTATGTATGCTGGAAACAAAACAGACTAGCAAATTGAAACACACTTTGGTTGTCTTTCACAGAGAGGCTATCTACTCCATTATGGCACATGCAAATATGATATGGAGTTCTTTTGACAGATCAACTCTGTTGTCTGACCCAAAAAACTAACTATGCAACCACACTTCTGAAATGGAAATCACACATCAATCATCAAGACATAGCATGGGTAGTTCAACAGTCAATATACTGAGTATGTTGTGGTTCACAATGTGTTGTTGTGAACTTCACTAGTTCTCCTACAAATATGTCTGACTACTGCTGCCAACATTCATGTCCATGAAACAAAATCAAATTCATAAAAACAGAGCATATGCAGAAACAAAGTGAGTAAAGATCTCTAAGCAATCATATAATTGAAATCCTAGTCTAAACTATACTGCTATCATCTAAAAGAATTAACGCTTCAGCTAATCTAATATTTACACTATTGAAATCAAATGCTAATACTAATCTACGAAGATGCTGAACTTTGTTGGGCAGTGGGCCATTGTTGCTTCAATAGGTCAATGAATAGAGTCTACAGTAAGCTTGCTTTCAACCCACACATTACTCTTACTCAAACTTCAAAACATAGAATCAAACTATGCTAACAACTCAACTCACATTCAATCATAGATGATCAAGACATGGAGATAAATGATGTCCTTCTATTAATCTTCACCCAGAATATGTTCTGCAATATGTAACGTTGTTTGACATCCCGTATTATGCTAACTCTTCACTACCTCCACCATCCTTGCCATGACTATTTAAACAGTCCTAGTCGTGAAACACAAGGAGGTGAAATTGTTTGTAAATCAGTCAATTGTTAAATTTAATTATTCGGTTACATATTTTAAGCTTCATCCTCATGAAACGAAGTGCATGAGGATGAAGCAACAACAAACTATCCTAACATAGCCTTGCTAAAACATTTACGATTCAATAAACATCCAACAATTGTCTTGGGCACGATCTGGAGCTAAACTTGGTACATTCGGCTTCCTGTATTGGTACCGGATTGTGACAGGTAGATAGTACATAATCCGAACAGTGCATAAATGGTTGGTACCGGATCACGACAGTCTACGACCGTTGGTATCGAATCACGACAGGTGATATTGTGACGTGTAAGTACCGGATAGATGAGATGGTACAGGAAGGCTGGACTTATCTAGAGGTCAAAGATTATACATGGCAAATTGAAGCATTAGTACATGAAACATTTAATCTCCTATCTCAATAAACCACAAAAATGCATGAATTAATTATACTTTACCTTATGACCTTATCAATGGCTAATGGTAGTGTTCTTTGTCATTTACCCAAGCTTAGGTAAGCCAAAAAGGTATAGATGAGGAGTATAATTGGGTAGTGGGGATGTCAATTTAGAGGCTCAACAGATATCCATCTGGATCAATCCTCCCTCCTTAGGAAGCAATGGTCTCCATTCAGTTGAGGTCCCCCATCAGATGACAAATTTTCTGCTGAATTTGGCCCCCAGTGAGCCACTTGCCTTGGTGCAGGAGCTGCCCTGCTTTGACGACTCGATAAGTTGGATCCTTTGTTGTCGAGTTCCCTTGATCTGTGTGTCCACAATCTAATCATTAGATTCTTGTTATATGCAGTCAGGGTTGAGCTATGTTGGTGTCAGTTGTTCTGCTACTTCTGAGGTGTCCAATAATGGTGGGAAATAAGGGCGAAGGAGATCCACGTTGAACACTGGGTGCAGGCCAAGGAAGGGAGGAATGTTGAGCTCAAAATCATTGTCCCCCATGACCTTGGTGATGGTGTATGGCCCATAATGGAATCTTCTGATGGTTCCCGTAAGGCATTCTTTCTGCAAGTGCAACCAAACTTTGTCGCCCACCTGAAACTTATGTGGCACCCGATGTTAATCATGGCAGTTAGTACTTGTCATTGGACTTCTGTAGGATGTCTTGAACCTGTTGGCGGATGTGTTGGATTCGCTCAATGAACCGGGTGGCTTTGTCAGCTTTAGTTGGAGCAGGAGATGAGTCGGTCGAGGTGACCGCAAGGGGAAGTGTAACATCTATGGGACCCAATGGTTGGAATCTCAACCCCACCTGAAAGGGGCTATGGTTGGTTGAGTTATGCAGGGCTCGATTGTAGCTATGTTGGACATAGGGAAAGCTCTCATCCCATGTGTGAGGATGCTTTGAATTATACATGTGAAGGATATGCGCAATCATTCGATTTACAACCTCGGTTTGGCCATTTGTCTGGGGGTGGAAGGTCGTGGATTTGGTGGGCTTGGTGTCTAGCAGTGACTAGAGGCTCGACCAGAATGTCCTGAGAAATCGACTATCTCGATCTGAGACAATGGTTTGTGGGATTCCAAAATGTACCCAGACTCGTTCAAAGAAGAGCTTGGCAGTGGCCTCTACTATGATGCTCTTCTTGCAGGCAACTAGAATCGCCATCTTAGAAAAGCGATCAACAACAACAAAAACACAGTCATTTCCTGCCTTGGTGGACGGGAGGCCCGACATGTACTCCATTGAGATGGATTCCCATGTCCTGTCAGGAGTAGGAAGAGGGGTGTACAGGCCCTATATCTTAGTGGTCGGTTTGGAAATAGCACAGGCAGTGCAAGACTTGATATACTTGATGACCTCTTGTCGAAGTTTCAACCAGTAGAAATTTTTATGTAGCATCGCCACTGTCTTTTCGACGCCAAAGTGTCCTGCCACCCGACTGTAGTAGGCTTCAAAAATCAGCTTCGCTCACTCACTTGATGGAACACAGATATGGCCTAGACGACACAACAACCCATCCTGAAGATGGAAGTTATCAACAACTACGTTTGCACCCAACATTTGGTAGATGGTGGCGAAGTTAGGGTCTATATCATAGAGTTGTGGCCATCCAGATGTCTCATGGCCGCAAGATTCTAGCACCGTGGTGAGTGTCGCAACTGGCGGTCTTCTGAGGCAATCAACGACGCGATTGGTGCTTCCTGTTTTATACCTAATGTTGAGGTGGAATTGCTGCAAGTATGTGGACCACTTTTGATGGCAGTCATTCTGCAATTTTCCCTGTGTCTGCATGAATTGCAGTGGCTTATGATCAGTGTGGATGATTGTCTCCTTCCCAAGAATGTAATGTCTCCACTAGCGGTAGGCTTTTACAATGGAGTACATTTCCTTGTCATAAGTAGGGTACTTACGAATAGTTTATGACAGTGTCTCACTATGATAGGTCACGAGGTGGCCGTGCTGAGTGAGAACGGTACCCACATCATAGTCTGAAACATTTGTCTCAATTTCAAATGGATGTTGCAGGTATGGTAGTGAAAATATTGGAGTTGAGCACAAGCATTGCTTCAAATCATCGAACGCTTATTGTTGGGATTGGCCCCACACAAATTTCGCCTTACCACCACCCTTGTTTATTTGGCTGAGGGCCCATGCAATATCTGAGAATCCCAACACGAACCTGTGGTAGAAATTGGCAAGGCCCAAGAAGCTCTGAAGCTCAGTGAGTGTTGTTGGGGCTGGCCAGTCACGGTTGAATTGGATCTTGCCTGGATCCACATGTACGCCATGTTGATCAATGATGTATCCCACGTAATGGGCCATGTCCATGCCGAAGGAGAATTTTTCTAAATTGGCATATAGCTTGTGCTTCCGCAGGGTGTGGAGAACCTGTTGAATATGCTGCAAGTGTTTGGCCCAAGTCTTGTTGTAAATTAGAATGTCATCTAGATACACCACTACAAAAGTATTGTTGAATGGTCACAGGATATCATCCATCATCCTCATGAAAGTGGCTGGATAATTTGTCAAACCAAAGGGCATGACCAATCCTTCAAAAAGGACTTCCTTTGACTTGAAGGCGGTCTTCCATACATCTGTCTGTTCTATCGGGACCTGGTGGCAGCCAGACTTCAGATCAATCTTACTGAAGTATTTGGCCCCCGTGAGTTGATCAAGGAGGTCGTCGATTCGGAGAATCGGGTACCGGTTTTTTACTGTGATTTTATTTAGAGTCTGGTAATCAATACAGAGTCGCCAGGTTCCATCTTTCTTCTGTACCAGCATGATTGGGCTCCTGAAAGGTGATGAGATGGGGTGGGTGTGCCCCTTGTGGAGCAGTTCTTGGATCTGTCGCTTGATATCCTCATTCTCTAACAAAGAGCAGTGATAGACTGGCCCATTGAGAAGCGGTGCGTCGGGGGTCAGATCGATGGGGTGCTTGACCTGGCAGTGCAGAGGTACCCCTGTAGGTGAGGAGAATATATCCGAGTATTCTTCCATGACCTTATCTACTTACTTCTTCTATGTGGAGAGGTCAGTCGCAAAGACCCTATATGTGGTTGTGATCTTTCTCTTATTCTGAGAGAGAATCACGAAAAAGACAAACTTCCCCGTTTGAGAGATGATCTTCCTACATTGCTTAGCAGAGATCAAGAAAATAGCACTAGGTGGGACTGCCTTGGGTATCCTGTACAATTTCATGTTTAAAGTAATAATAACACTATGAGGCCTAGACTCATATACAACATGACGTTTCCATAAATAAGGTTGGCCCAAAAGAACATCACAAACTTCGAGAGGAGCAACATCACATAATACCTCGTCTTTGAAGGGCTTGATGATGTACGACAGTCGGCACTGTTGGCTGATGCAGAGATCGCTTCCTTGGCAGAGCCATCTAATGGTGTAGGGTTGTGGATGCGGCGTTGTTGGAAGGGCGAGCCACTTGACGACCTCTTCTGATATGAGGTTCTTCCGGCTACCGCTATCAACAATGAAGTGCAGCGGGGTGCCTTTTACCCACATCTGTGAATGGAAGAGGCACTCTCCTTCTTCTGGCTCGTCTGATTCACTAGGTTGTAGCTTGGTGGTAGCAACGGTGGCACTGGGTTCCACGTCAATGATTTGTCTTCTCCTTTCTGGTTCTGGCTCAGAGTCAAAATCTGCATCTGATTCGAAGGCTTTCACTTTGGCCACCAACGACTGCTTTGAGTGGCAGTCAGTAGTGTTATGCCAAGGGATCTTATGGAAGTCGCACCACTTTATGGTATCTTTCTTTGTCTTTACAGTGTCCTTCTTTGCTTGCGGCTTGGACTGGTTGTCCTGATACTGTCCATCTTTACTTTGTCCTTTATTCTATGGGTTGGGGCCGCCCTTTCCCGACTTTTGTTGTGAGGGGTTCCCAGGCCCAAATTGCCGCGTCTTTTGTTTGAGCTTCTACTTGATTTTGACGACATATCGGTAGGCCGCGCCCAAGGATGAGATGTCCAGAAATTCCATTTCAGTTTGGATGTATCTAAGCAGAGCACCAGATGTCGCTCTAATTCTTTGATACCTAGCTTGGTGCACAAGGTATGGAAGATATTTGTGAAATCGGGCACTGCTTGGTCTCTTTCTTGCCGCAGTGTGGTCCATTTGGTATACAAGTCATCATAACTTCTGACAAGGTAGTATTGTTCCTTAATAGCATCCCTGAAGGATTCCCAAGTGGTCTTGACTGAAAATAATGAGGTTTCCTCTGTTTCCTTTTGCTCACAGAAAGTTTCCCACCAATCTTTGACATGGGGAACGGATTTGAGGAGAGAAAAAGTAATATTTTCTCTATTCAAAAAGTTATGGACATAAAAATACCCTTCTAGTATATTCAACCACTTGTCTACAGCATCTGCGTCTATCTGACCTTCAAATATAGGAACATCGAAGTTTATTTGTACCTTGAAGGGGGCAGGGCCTCCGTTCGAAGAAGATGCATCGCCTGTTGGTAGACACCGAAGGATTTGCGTGAAACTATCCATCATCTTGTTCCTCTGTTGCATGAGGGATTCCTCAATAAACAATTTGAAAGGATCTCTTGTCTCATCATCTTTATTTTCTCCTCCCATGAGAGGCCACTTGGGCATGTGAGAGCTTTTTTCCTCAAGAGAAAAAAGTTTGAGACCCAACTCTTTGTACTCTGACCTCGTTGGGGACATGCATTAAGACGACAAAGAGAAAGCCACTCTGATACCATTGATCCAGATTTTATGAGAAAAATGAAATGAATATAGATTATTAACAGGTTCTTAACACAAAATAACAGAGATACAGTAAAACTGGGTTTCTATTCAATAATGAAATAAGTTGAAATTGTAAAATGCAACGAAAACAAGCTTGTTGGAATGGTGGTGGCTTATCTCTGAGAAGAGATGTGACAGTTGCGCGCATTCTCAAGAAGAAGATTACAATGAGGCTCTGAAGGCATTTTTACAATAAATAAGAATGTCAAAAACCCTAGACATCCAAAAACCCGACCCTAGGAGATGAAGCGCCAAAAGTCATGTGGGCCCCGTTTGGGTAAGTTAGTACATCAACTTCCCGGGGTCGTAACTTTTGCATACGATCTCCGTTTTAGGCGTGTGATATCCCGTTGGAAAGGTATCGTCAAGGAGATTCATTTTGTGGGATCAATGATGCCTTTACTTATCATTAAGGATCTCGATCCCAAAAAACCTTCATTTAGGCCCTCAAAATGGCCCCAGAAGTTAAAACTGCTAAAAATAGTAAATTGCCAAAATTGTCAGAAAAATGTTTTGAGCCGGTTGGAAAAGGTGGGTGGCCACTGATATCCATCTGGATCAATAGAAGTTTAAAATCCTTTCTCATTTTTACCCCTTTTTGCTACACGTGTCTTCTCTCCCATCCTGTACAACTTCAGGTACCCAGATTCCAAATTGGGTTCCATGGTTGTCTTCTATGGTCCATGAAATTATGACATACTTCTCTTGCATCCCAAACTGACTTTGGAGCAAGAAGTTATTCCCTATAAAAGTAAGTTGGTGCCAAAAATATATCTTGTATTGTTTCATATGTAACTACCTCATACTAGCTCTATTTTGCGCTCATAATAACTCGTTGGAAGGCTCTTTCAAATTCCTTTCATGTTAAGTAGTAATGGCCTAGAAAACACATTTCTCTTGATTATGACTACGCAAAAATGTTGTTTAGAGCCTCAAAATGCCCCTGCAAGTTGATGACCTTAAAAAATGCTAGAAAACTTTTGGATCAAAATTTCGTGTGGAGTTTTTTGAAACATCCAATGTTTCAAGTGGATACTCAACAACCTCCTTATCTCAATCTAACTAATTACCTAATGCCAACGACTAATTTCAAAATCTTGTGGATGATTATTTCCTATTTATTTACAAACCCTGGCACTCTTTTACAACTTATTAGCTTTTCATGTTTGTGATGATGTGTGGAGTGTCCACTCAAAATGTTGGACATTTCAAAAAACTCCACACATAGTTTTTATCCAAAAAATTTCCATCGTTATGACTAACTATGGAAACCTGCATGCTCAAAGACCTTCAAAAATATGAAATTTTTTGTAGAAAATTGATTGTTTTATTGTTGTAAAAGTCTTTTAATCCGAGTAGTTGATCTCAAAATTGGGAGTAATCCCAACTTTCGCTCTGCTAAACCTTTCCCAGGCCCACAAATGAATCTCCACCATTGATCACCAACTCGAGAGAAATTTGGACCGCCCACTCCCCACATATGAAACTCCATCAACGATCAACGATTTCGTTTAGATGAATGAAACACTGTTCAATTTTTCCAACTGACCATTAATGATTTCTCTTGGCCGAATGAAACACTTCATTGATTTCATCGACCTGACCATCGACGATCAACAATTTCTTGGTTGACATGGCATTACATGTGGATGTTGACGTGGTGTGACATGTGTATGTTTACATGGCATGACACATGGATGTTGACATGGAAAGTTGGATGACATGGCATGGCATGTGGGCACTGACATGTGTTGTGGGTGAGAAATCCCTCCTACGAACTAGCACTAAGGGTTTTATCATGCATGAAGAAATGACCTAAAGATTCTTACTTTTTACCATCATCCCATGCCTAAACCCCATTACTCATATGTAAATGCAAGGCTCAAGAGATTAAGTTGACGTACCTTACTTTTCGTGTTTTGATGTCGATCCCGTTTCGCGCTTGGTCGTTCTTTGACTACAACTCTCCTCCCAACGCTGACCTGCATTCACTAAAGACAAACAAAGAACTCCACATGCATTTGATCTATGAACTAATAGGTTAGAGATTGAATCAATCATACAATCAATATTCCAATAATGACAATCTCATATGGCGGGACGGGAAAAACAATTCTTTTATTAACTTCACAATGATACCTTACAATGATAAAGTCGACCACTACTCCTCGATCCTGGTCCTGGGATCTTCTTCCACTATCTTCTAACTGCTTTTCTCTATACTTCTATTTGCATAAGGATGGCTAAAGGTTGGGACAAAGGGAATGCTTAATCGGGTATAGTTTCTTTACTATGATTCTCCTCCTTTCAAATGGGACCCCTAACCCTTCTTTTATAGGCTATAAGAAGTTAGGTATTTGGTCGAGTGACCAGCCATGAATGGCCAAAAGGTTTAGTTAACTTACCCAAAGTTGTGTGTTCTGTCAACAACTTTCCTTTTTCCATGTTTTTGTAGGTACACGTGGGCTGTCTTGGGTCAGTTACCGTGTACACGTGTTCAGTA
Organism: Picea engelmannii; assembly: GCA_009831015.1. Taxonomy (NCBI): domain Eukaryota; kingdom Viridiplantae; phylum Streptophyta; class Pinopsida; order Pinales; family Pinaceae; genus Picea; species Picea engelmannii. The sequence continues at coordinate 203,993 of ML790505.1, forward strand.
ATGGAGCAGGGCGTGTGGGTCCTTATAAAAGGGTTTTTTAAGAAGAGTTGTTCAACAGTGTTTTGGCAAAGAAGGAATCTAAGATGGCCTGATGCCAGGTAAGCATGTCTGGTGAAAATTAGGGTTATAACAACATGGCATGACACATGGATGTTTACGTGGCATACATCTCATCCCCCTCTCTCCCTTCATCGATGATCGAAAATTTCCTTTGGACAAGTGAAACACTTTGTCGATTTTGCCGACTCGACCATCGACAATATTCTATTTCTCTTGGTTGGACGAAGTACTTCACTTCTTTTTTCGACCTGACCATCAACAATTTCCTTTGGCGAGCTAAATTTACTCATAAATTTCACTTAACTCTAATACTAAGAATTTTTTGACCAAAATCCAGGATGAATGTGGGTTGTTGATCTCCTTGTCAAAATGATATTGACCATTGATTCACCATACTTCACCCAACTCTCCTAATGAGTATTAGTCGTCGATTTGGTCTATTCTACCAACTCTGAAAATGGATCTCGACCGTCGATTTGCTCCATTTTTCCAAACATCAAAAATGGATCTCGATCGTCTATTTGCTCCATTTTTCCAAACTCTGAAAATGGATCTCTATCGTCGATTTGATCTATTTTGCCAAACTCTAAAAACAGATCTTGATTGTCGATCTGCTCCATTTTTTCAACTTCGAAAAACTTATAAGTTCTTGATCAATCTAGGATGAATCTAGGTTGTTGATCTCAAAATCAAACACAATCTCGACCGTTGATCCATCAAAATTTCTCAACTTCTTCAGTTGCCATTAAAACATAAATTTTAACCTTCCAAGTTGACTTTGGCTCTACAACCTACATATTGACATCCTTGATCACCTATTACATGGTTTTGAGGGAAATTTCAACCTGAATTATCTTCAAAATCTGGGGATTTCACTCTAGTTATACAATTTCCCCCCCAATCCGTCACTGGTGAAACTTTGCAACAACTAATTTCTACCAAATTTGCACGGGTTTGGCCCATATAAGCTTGTTGTTGAACCTCGATATCTGATACCAATATGTAATTTCCCCCAGCTTAATCAAGGAACATCACTTGCATAATACACCTAAAAATAATTTTTTTCTGCTAACTAATCATGTAGCTTATCGACTACAAGAATAAACACAGATTTAATCATTCTGCCATTATCAATTTAAATACAACTACAACATGTTGAAATAAATATGAATGCAACTAATTAAATTCATACAAAAACATATAAACCATCTTCGTATACAGAGTTAATGCACAACAATTAAACTCATAATGAAACATAGAAAACATATAAAACACTTATCTTTATGAACATTTGTGCAACCAACTACTCGGGACGAACATTCCACCCAACCATAGACTTGTTGTTCCACATATCAACATCAAGTCACCCCCAAGATGGGGCTAGGAATCCACAAAATAGGGTGTCTCTCACTATTCACTCACAACTCAGATAATCCCACAACCCACTGAGATTCTCATACAACTATCTCGAATTTCCTCTAACTCTCTTTCTCTCGACCTGCCCAACCCAAGGAATGTACCCCTTCACTGCTCTCAGTCCATAGAGCATCCCATTCATTTATCAAGGTCTCTTTGGTACATGTAACCAGGAATATTACTATTGGGAAACTCAAGGGAACTCATTGCTAGGAAAACTACCAGGAAACAAAACAACAACAAGCTTTCTTCTCCAGTGCAACTCACACACATAAATTCACTCTTCAGGCATGACAACTTGGTTCTTATACATGCCTAAAAACTTGCTTATTTAGTCTTCAACAACTCCAAACAAATACTAACATGTCCACCATTGTTTCCTCCAAGTTCTAACACTCTCCTCTCTCTTGTTGTCCCAAAATCTACATGTAAAAATTGCTCTCCTTTCCCATACAAATTTCCTTTTCTCCCACGCAATTTGACTCTCACACTCCCCAATGTTGATTGTACTCAATCCCCATGCTCTCATAACTATGGGATGCGACTTTTCGCACCAACCCTCTTACATTTTTTTAATGATTGGCTTTGGGAACACTCAATCAGAAATTAAAAAGTTTGTACACCAACAATAATTTTAGGAAATGGGTTTGAATAAGTATACATGGGTAATTCCCCCCTTGGACCCCTCTCTTAGACATTCTTTTAAACCCTCCCCTCTCTTGTGGATTACTCAGCCCCAATCTTTGTCCATGTCCCCCAGCAGTTGACATCACATTTTGTTTATTGAATTCAAAGATACAATTCACATATTACATCTCTTGGCCACAACCACATATCATATCTACATTATGGATTAATCAAACTGGGGATTATAGTGGGGACGTTGCATGTTCTTATGAGATTGTAATGTATCATAGATTCCCTCTTTTCTTGACTTTTTTCACTTGAATGAAACCATTCATTTCTTGTTGTTGTGTTGGCTTAGGTTTAATATACGTAGCATAGTCTTACTAGATGACTGCGTTCATTACAAATTATGCATAAAAAAGGAACATGTTCATAATCCAAAGGTTTGATCCATTCATTACATTGATACTCCAAAATTATGGCCTCTAGGTAAGGATGTGATTCATTAATGTACACAAATTATATTAAAGGAGGTATATCTTCGAGGTTTTATAGCCTCCATTGCTTTTATACACACAACTATGGAGTTTCCAGTTCCTTCCCAAACCTCTTCTCACTAGAGATCTAATGGTAGGGAATACAATCGTACCCATACTAGTGGATTCCTAAAGCCTTACTATTCAAGGTTAAATCACTCAAGCCAATAACACATATGTAATCATGAAGTTATTCAAAAACTAAGAAATCCCTTCGAAAACCATATGCCAATCCCTTTTATTAATCTACAGAAAACATCAACAAATAATCTTTTGCACAGAGCTTGAGCTCTATGGATCATTTCCCCCACCTTCTTGTGTTAATCCATGTTCTTAGAGCTTGCTCACATGATCAAAAGCTCAAAAATCGATAGATAAGCTCATGCTCTTTCTCCAAACATTAGCCAACCTTTATGTTCATCAAACTTGTTTATTTGTTACTAAACAAACATGTTATTGCATTTTTCCCTTTATCCTCAACAATCACTTCCTTGTGCAAAGGGAGGATCACTGATTATCCTCTCCCATCTAAGCCAATGGCCATTGGGCCTAACATTAGATCAAAACTAACATCCTGCAAAAATCAAAAGCTCCACCTTATGTATGAAACACAAAGCAGATTTTTCAAAGCCCGCCTTAAGGAATATATAAAAGATACTTTCCACAACTGCATCTCTAATTCTACTATTGCGAACACTCCACTCATTTTCTTTGACCAAACCAAAATTCTTTCATCAACACTCTATAACTCTTCTTGTATCATTCAGGGAGTACTAGAAATTGAAAAACATCCTAATAATTTTAATGGGAGAGATGGCTATAAGTTTAGCCAATCCTCCATGAAAAGCCACCATACATCATCTTAGTCATTAAGTTTTTTTCCTATCTTTAATTTTATAAAGGTTATTTACCTTATAGTTGACTTTTCATCTAATTTTCCTCATTTGTAACCTTTTACCCCCACTTTATTTTATCTTAACCTAAACTTTTACTCATCTTTAAATTCAACAATTTTATTTTTTCTACTTATTCTCCCCTATTTTTTTACCTCCTTTATTTTATCCTAAGCTAACCTTTTAATCGTCTTTAAATTCAACAATTTTGATTTTTGTCACCTTTATTCTTCCCTTTTTTCTAGGTAAAAAAGCCCGTGAAAATCTTTTCTACTTTCTCTCATCCATTCTCATCTTTATTTTCCCCTTTTTTCCAAGGTAACAACCAAGGTACTTTTCCTCTTTACTGCTCTCAACTTTCTGTGAATGCTGGGGTGTTAGTGATGGATCCAGGAGCTGATTTCATTTATACATTCTTCCTGTGACAGTGGGGTGTACGTGATAAACCAATGTGTTGATCAACTGCTTTCTACGGTGACAGCGGAGTGCTTGTGATAGATCCATGTTCAGAATACTTGCTCCTGTGTTGACTGTAAATGGCTGTGTATATGGCTGTTACTTTCCTATCACTGTGTTGACAGATATATGGCTGGGAGTGGAATCGATCTGCTGACCGATGACGGTTTGTCATTGTCCGCTGGTCCGACACATATAAGGCTGTGTATTGGAATCGATCGGCTGACCAATGTCTATTTGTCATTGACTACTGGTCCGACAATGTAAAAGAGTTTATACCTTTATAAATTCGAGTTAATTTTTCCCTGGAAAAAAAGGTACTTTTCCTCTAGACCCAAAACCAGGGATGATTTTAGGAGCTAAATTTGGCTCATGGGTTAATTTCCATGGTTTTGCCCCCAAAAAGATTTGTTATTCTAAAAAGGATTCCTCAAATTCTATAGGATAAAATTATTTTACCTTAAAAAAGGCCAAAATTTTATACAAACTATATAAAATTCTTAAAAATTTAAATATTTTTACAAAAATATGGCCAAACAATTTATAGTTGGCATATGAAGGATTGTAAGGTTTCTACATTTTAAAATAAATTTCCATCCTTAAAATTATCCCTTGCCCAAAACCCCAATACTTCTCCTCTAGACCCAAAACCCTTGGTATTTCCCCTCATCCCACAACCACTCCCATGATAAGTCCCCTCTAAACCCAATTTACATATCTTTATTCTCCCCTATTTATTGCTTTATTTATTTTGAGTCTTTTATTCCTAGTTTTATTTTTATTTTTGTTTCTATCTTTATTCTCTCCCCCACTCTTTTTTTGTTTCACTATATTTAATAACGTTGGTATGATATATTTTATGTTTAATTTTTCCCAAGATCCTTGTTGAATCTGCATATTTGAGTGGTTAATTATGAGGCACTTGGTTTTTTAGCAGATTTGACTAAAAGAGCCAAAAAGTAGAACAACCTTTAATAACTTTTATTTTAACTTCCATTTCACTTTAATTTATTTTATTTTAATTGATAACCTCTAATTTCATTCAACTACTTTTTTTAATCATTTTATACAATAGTCCTTTATTACCCAAAGTAAACCCTCCCATTTCACTTTAATTTATTTTATTGCAATTAATAACTTCTAATTTTAAGTGTTTTTTTTAATATTTTTACACAATGATTTTTTTATTACCCAAAGTGAACCCTCTCATTTCACTTTAATTTATTTTATTGCAATTAATAACCTCTAATGTCAAGTGTTTTTTTTAATAATTTTACAAAATGATCTTTTATTATTTTTTAGTTCTTTTTAAAACTCCATGTACTTCACCTGGTTTGGAGGATGGTATCCCAAATGAACCCTATATTCTTAAGGACTCAAAGTAGTTGCAACAATATCCTCATTTGAATTAAACATGTCATTTTTATGGGAATAAACAAATCTCACTCTAAAATTTTAACCTAACACTATTCTCAAATACTAATTAACTCTATTCTCAAGTACTAATTATAGGTGGATATCTTTTCCCGTGGTGTCAAAAAGAAATATCTATCAAGTACTAATTATGGAGAAGGTTCACAATCATATATGAAGTATGCTTGAACTTCACTAAGAGAGTCATTTTCTCTTATAGTTGATTTTTGTAGTTGTATTTATTTCAAGATTCATCATGATTTTATTATAGCTTTTAGTGATCTCAAGGTTCATTGGAGACAACCAAAATAGAGGCAAGCACAAGGGAGTAGTGGTGTCTCCCTTGTGCTAACATAAGAGTTGATGGGTTGCATGATGGGTATGCTTGTTTGCTTGACCTTCCCCTTTTACTTATGATGGATTGAACGATGAGTATGTTTGTTTGCTTGACCTTCCCCTTTTACCTATGATGGATTGCAAAATGAATATGCTTGTTCGCTTGACCTTCCACTTTTCCTTTAAGAAATATGTTGTGTGGATACATGTGAATGAAACAACAATGAGATACTTTTATTTTTTTATGAGAGTTGAAGACTTACTTCTCCTCAAAGTAATCTAACTAACAACTCCTTGTTTTTTTACCACAATGTAGAAATTACTTCTTCCTAAACCTTTTTAACCTACTATTAACTCATATCCAAAATAAATTCTTCCTAAACCTTTTTAACCTACTATTTTTTCATATCTACAAAAATTTTGATAACAAAGTTTTTATTTTTTTTTCCAGAATTGTAGATTTACTTTCCAAAACCTTCTTATTGAGTTTTGAAATATATTCATATTCATTGAAATATATTTTCTCTCATATTACTCCCCATCCCCATTCCCATCCCTACATATATATTCTTAAAGAGATAGAAATTGACCCTGAACTACACAAAAGCAAGGGTAAAAGGGCAAGGGTAAAAGGGATGTGAATATACATAAGCAAGGCTAGGAGGGATGTGAATAGATGGAAGGACGGGTTCAGTAAATAAAATCTTGCGCCTAACCTAACGTAACCTAACCTTCCCTTCCCTTTGTGCTAGACCATTTAGTTGATGGATTCCGGGCGGGATCTTCCTTATTGCTTCGCATCCCTGCGCGGTATGGGTAGCTTCTTCCCGATCCTCCGGCCGTGAACAACCAATCCTGGTGGATATCGATACTCAGGAACACCAACTGGAGGCTAATGAAATCTTAATATGTTGTTTTCAGTAAGAACATTTGAAATCGAATTTTAACTAACATGTAAAACTTAACATGTAAAACTAAGGGTTAGCTAAATGTTATATTTTTGGGTTTTTTTTGGTCTGAATTAGACGATGTAAATTTGGAGAAAATCTTTATTTTTTGTTGTTTAAATTGTATTTATGAATGTATAAATAGAAAAATTTCTGATAAAAAATTTCTGTAACACTTTGATTATACAAACTTAATCACTCAAATCTATAAATCTAACCATTCATCACGAATTTCAAACAAAATCAAATAAAAAAAATTAAAAAAAACATCAAAAATTAATAACATTTAAACTTAAACTACAAAAATTAATAACATTTAAACTTAAACTACTGCTTACTGATGAGGGCTGCTTACTGATTAGGGTTGGACCACATCCCTACTCACTATGATTGAAAAACACTTTATTTTATCCTATTTATTTAATTTATTTTACTGTAGATATTATTCTATATTTAGAAAGCTGATACGGCCTATACACCACCCGTCACAGTATTCAATGCCCGTAGCAGGGTGGATATTGGCCGCCGAGATGGTGATACACTCTCAATAAACAGAGAAGATAAAATAAATGTGATAATGAGCGGCGGCCGGGACCGTGGTCCGCGGGCGTTATTGTGTTTAAATAAATTGGACGAAGATTTCAGCAGTCACCTTCACATCACATTGCCTTTTTCCTTACCGTCGTTTGCATTTGTCTTCGCCCAAATTCCGATTCCCAACGCTGAGAAAATCATTGATAACGGCCGAAGTATTTAATGATAGCCGCCATTTCTATGATATGGAATTTCTCGTGATTCGTACTTCCTTTCCACCTGAATTACGAACTAAGTCAGGTGGGATTAGTGTGATGTATGCCATGAATCAAATGATAATTTTGATTTTTGATTGCAGTGCAGGACGGACGCCCTCGGTTCTGCATCAAATTCGGGCATTTATCCCACGTCTCTCCTTCAATCTTGTCTATTATTGCTCTTGGAATCAGCAACTTCTTTGGGAATTTCTCACAGAGCTAGATTCTACAAAATTTGAAAGAGAAAATGGGTAGGCTCAGCGCAAGCGAGAGGGAGAAGACGAAGCTGAGAGAGCGAAAAAGGCGGGCTATAACGACCAAAATCTATCATGGTCTCAGAAAACATGGAGGGTACAATCTCCCTCCTCGGGCGGACATTAATGAGGTTCTTCGAGCTTTGGCGGAAGAGGCTGGTTGGGTTGTTGAATCGGACGGCACTACCTACAGGACCCAGGTACTGTGAAGTCCAAGGTTTAGGGTTTGTATTCAAAATATTTTAGCTTGAATTGTAATATTGTTGAAATTCAATTGTGTGTTGGTATTCATTTGCAAACCCAATTGCAAACACTGTCCTGTTCTGGACAATTACAGAGCAGGGTTTAGGGTGCATCCTGCAGGCCAGGAATTTCACTTTCACCTTACCCGACATGAAAATTTGATGATGGTTAAGCTTTTTCACTACACTTCTTTTTACGGTGAAACTCTTTAACTGCACTTCCCATTTAAGTGTTGCATAAATTTACTGCATATTATTTTGGTGAAACAGCTGAAGGCATTTTTATGAATTATTTTTTGGATGAAAGTAGCGAACCAGAGATTTGGTTGTATGAGAGAAACAATATTTTAATGCCTCTCCACATTCCAATGCAACAGGGAAATTGAGAAAAAAAATATATAGGTAACGTACTGAATGCCTTGCCTGCAACGCTGCAGACTTCCGTTCAATTCTCTGGTCCGCTGCCTTCATCTGTTTCATATTAATACACGTCTTCAGAAAATTTGAGGGTTTATATAAATATATAGATGGGAAAAATAAGGTCTTTTTTTTTTGAATTGATCATCACTTTCTACATTCTACCATTAAAACCAGCTGTCATATACATCTTGAAAGTGTAAAAACGTCCTGTGGGACATCAAAATCCAGACCTGGGTGCAGGGGTTTGTATTTAAGATAGATTAAGTTGAACTTCAATTCTGTGTGTTGTTTGTATTCAAATGCAGACCCAAATGCAAATGCAGAACGCGAGCTGTGGGTATATGGCCACTGGGGGACAAGGTCAATTAGTGCCCTATACAGGCGGCTTAAACCCCGGGGTTTTAAGCGATTACATTGATTACAGTGCAGTGAATGTGAATAGTCTACATTCTCGTTCCCTTCCTCCAGCAGTGACTATGGCCTCCATGGCAGAAGCTTCTGCTGTTGGCGGGGAATGTTCGAGAACGGCTTCTCCTCATCGGCCACCTGCTTCCGTCCAGATTCCGAGTACTTCGCTCTTCCAGCCCTCGAATTCCAGCAGCGGCGGGCTATCGTCTTCGTTCCCTTCTCCCGCTTCCAGCGATCAAGGCGGGACATTAAATCCGGTGGCCTCGTTCGTCCACGGCGGATACTTCTTGCTGGGAAATTGCGGCGATTACAACAACAGCACCACAACTGCTAATTTCAGGGCTCAAGATTTTCCGGCAGTCAAACAGGAAGAGGTGGAGGGGGTTTTCGGGGGTTCGGAGATGATCGACACGGGCAGTATAGGCGGAGGAACCCTGAATGCTATAGCAGCAGCAATGGGACAGATAACGGGGTTGGCGAGTTTGAATATGAGAACGGCGCAGCTTCCACCGTTCATGATGGTTCCGCCGCCTCGCCTGTGGAAGGAAACGAGGGGAACTTCTACACAAACCAGTCCTCTCAGTTCCCCTCGCATTTATTGACTGATCCATGTAAAGGGTGGTGTGAATTCCTCAATTTTGGTATATGGAAGGATGAATGGATAATTTTGGTTGGCTGCCTTGTGCTGTGCAGCAGCAAAACAAATACCACATGAATATTTTTGCTGCAGGCCATTGACATGGGAAATATATTGACCTGTCCATTCTCCTGAATTTTGTCACATGTCAATCCCACATTTTAAATCTACTTTCTATGAATCTATGCTGGCCTTGTGTTTCTCTAGCTAGTTACAAATTACAATATCTCTGGGAAGATGGATGGGATTATTTGGACACACAATATCAAAGTTTTGAGTCTCAACTATGATCTTGAGTCGAGTATCATTATTCGCATGCTGTTTGCAATATGTTATGGATTTATCTATTTTTCAGCATGTTTATGTATCATTTGAACTTACTATTTTTTTACATTGGCATGTACTCTTTTTATGTTTGTTATGAATGTGATCAACCCTATGCTAGTATTTCTGGTTCCAGTATTCCTTGTATGAAAAATTAAAACCATTTGCAGCATGTCAAAGATCTAGAGTTTATTATTTATTAATAGCATCTACTTCACTGTCAATTTATAGCAGGTCTAATGTCATATATTGCTAGAGACTAGTCATTTTGATATATACTCAATTGAGGCATCAATATAATTGGGCCCTGCTAATGAAATCTCTAAAGAGAAAAGAAATATTCCCAAAGCGGTCCAATGGTTTTGCCTTGTTGAAACATATGTGAATGCATTAGACCTAGAGGAAAACAAGCACTTCCACTGGCTGGAGTTTTAACAATCAGTGTCTTCATTAACCTCTAACTCTGATCAATTCGAGGTCCAGCTTTCACTTTTTTGCTCGTATTTGTACAGATTTTTGTAGGCTTTGGATGAAATTTTATCAGAAATGGAATAAGTTTCTGTCCAAAAGAGATATAAAAATGCCTAAGCAGCCAAACCCTTTACTTGTCTCATACAATATTTAATCTTGTATATATTTTTCTTTGAGCATCTTCAGGGTAAGCTTTTCCACGTGACTAAATTTTAATATAGTTCTCTTCAAGGCGAGATCTCTCGGGTCTGGAGTGTGTCACTTCAGTTTTGATTTACATTTTGCTGAGCTGATTTGTCTTTTGAAATTCATTTGTGTCGTATTTGTGTATGCTATTTTATGCTAGACTAAGGTTTAGAGGTGCCTTCGGTATTCATCATATGGTTCATCTGCTCCATGTAGTTAACAGTCAAATCAACTGTATTTTTTGGAGAATTTTGTGCTCTTTACTTGAACCTTGTTTACGTGATGGAGCTTTGCATTGAATTCCCTTCGACGATGCTACTTCAGAATCTCTTATTGTGTTCTTCATAGAAGATTTGTTTTATTGAGGACACATGTATTCACGCTGGTTTGCATTTGGCTATGTCCAAATTTATTTGATAAAGTTTGCTTACTAAGTACAACAATTGCTCTTGACATGTTCATTAGTCATTTTATGCTGCGTTCCATCTAATTTAACATTGATCGACTTCTTCTACGGTTTTTCCTTGTTGAAACATATGCGAATGCATTAGACCTAGAGGAAAACTGCCACTTCCATTGGCTGGAGATTAATAATCCGTGGCTTTATCAATTTGAGGTCCAGCTTTCACTTCTTTGCTGGTATTTTTACAGAGTTTTGTAGGCTTTGGATGAAATTTTACCAGAAATGGAACAAGTTTGTGCCCAAAAGAGATATAAAAATGCATAAGTAGCCAAAATCTCTACTTCTCTCATCCAGTATTTAATCTTGTACATATTTTTCTTTGAACGTCTTCAGGGTAAGCTTTTCGACGTCAATAAATTTTAATATAGTTCCTTTCAAGGTGAGATCTCTCAGGTCTCGAGTGTGTCACTTCAGTTTTGATTTACTTGTCCTGAGCTGATTTGTCTTTTGAAATTCATTTGATGAAGGTGTTTCTTATGCTATGATTGAACAATGAATATACTCACATTGGCCTTGCACTTACAATTGCACAGCTTTCTTCTCCACTGTCGGAAATTTCTTTTGGGAATGCTTATTGATATAAATGAAAACTGCTAATTAAGATGGATTCAACATCTGCTCATTTTCATTCAAGGTCATTGGCATTCACTTATGCTTCCTCTTGACACCTTTGCTGGGTGATTTGATTTCTTCAGGTCTTTTCTTGATGATATCAATGGGTTTTTTTGATATGTCTGTCTCTTTTATTTGTTGTTTACTTTTTTCTGTGCTTAGCTGCTGTGATTGGAAATTTGGAATGCAAAGTCACAAGGTCACAATGATATGCTTCAGTTGATTTTATCAGTGTTGAGTTAGATTTCAACTGTACGTCTATGTCCTATCCAATGCTTTTTGGCATTGAGTGACAATGTTTTGGGATTTGTGTTTTCATTGCATCAGAGAAGCAACTTTTTGACGTGAGGGATGCTGCCATCTCTTTTGTTCAAGCATTTTTTTTCAAGTTGTGCAGTGATAAAACGTTCAATTTTCCTATTTTTATGAATTGCCAAAGGTAATTCAACTATTGAATCTATCCTAGAGGTTGGTATCTGGGAAAAGTATTATAAACAAAAACTTCCATGTCTCCAAATAATGCATACAACGCACGTCTTCAACATGTGTCTCCTATTTGTCTATGGTATTTTATGCTAGACTAAGGTTAGAGTTGCCTTTAATACTCATCATATTGTTAATCTGCTCCATGTAGTTAACAGTCAAATCAACTGTGTTTTGGAGAATTTTGAACTCTTTACTTAAACCTTGCTTATATGATGGAGATTTGCGTTGAATTCCTTTCTACGATGCTACTTCAGAATCTTATTGTCTTCTTCATAGAAGATTTATTTTATTGGGTACAGGTATTCAATCTGATTTGCATTTGGCTATGTCTAATCTTGTTTGATAAAGTTTGCTTGCTAAGTCCAACAAGTGCTCTCTACATGTTCATTTAGTTATTTTATGCCGCATTCCATCTAATTTAACATTGAACGACATTCTTTTGACTTCTGGTGGCCTTTTATCTGCATTTCTCAGTGCAATTTTAGGCACCAAAATACCTATGCGCCACTTACCCATGGCAGAAATGGTCACTTATCCATTGGAGAAATGGTCAGAAGCATATATTCTTACACAATATCACCTGCAGGATACTTTAGATTATTCTTTTAATTCCTTGTAGAAGCCTATTTACTAAATTCAGATGCAATAATGCACAGGTGATTTGCTGTACTTGGGGTCCAGAATTGTCCTCGGGCATGTTGATATATTTTTTCCTTGTTACGCATTCTCTGAAATCTTAAATATTTCAAGATGGATATTAAGGTTCTAGCACATCATGCTTACAGTAGAGCATCTTCTCTATTGTGGGAGGAGGAAAACTAACACATAAATAAGAGATCAACTATAAATAAGGCATATTGGAAAACAGACACACATGATCGCTGATGGGCGATCCTCTTTTTTATTCATCATGAAGGTGTTTTTCTAGTGTGTGACGCTTCTCTTGCAAAATGAGTTAGCAGGTGAACAGGTGTGAAGTATGATTCAAGGAGATATTTTGCGTCATTTTCAAATTATAATTATAGAACTTTCCCTCAACTAACAGGTAAGTGGCGAACAATTAGTTGCTCTCTTATTTCATTACCAAAAAAATCTTACTAACAGTCAAATGACAACCAATTAGTTACTCCCTTAATTCATTACCAAAAAATCTTACCAGTTTAACTGTGAACCGTGTAAGGGGGCAGGCAGGCCTACTGCTTAAACTGAAAGCCGAGAGTGAGTCTAGTATAGCATTGGATTTTTGTCAAATATGCGCTAAAATGGCTATGCTGGTCTCATTTGCACCGTCTGGTATTTTTACTTTTTTTGATCTTCCCTGTTTTCCTCTCTAATGCTGATTCTGATTTCATCTGATTACTTGTTTTGATCTTCCCTGTTTTCCTTTCTCTATTGCTGATTCTGATATCATCTGATTTTGTAGTGGAGTTGGAAGAAAATGACTTTTAATAGTTTGAATCAAATAATACAGCGTGAACACTGGTGAAAGCCATTGGAGTGGATTTGGATGTATTTGTTTGTTAATGGCAACATAGAATTTGAGAATGTCGATACTGTTCATTGCTGAACGGTTCAAAAGGATTGCAACTTCTCTTTTAGTCACTTGAACTATATTCAATTAATTAACAAAATGCAATCAAAATATGAACTATATTCAATTAATTAACAAAATGAAATCAAAATATAAGAAACCTTTTTTAGTTGGAATTAGGTAACATAAATCTCAAAATATAAAAAAAACTAAAAGTTTTTTTAGTTGGAATTAGGTAACATAAATCTGTAACATAATTTACAAGAAATTATTATTTTTTGTTATTTAAAATTCATTTCTGAATATATAAATGGATTCAGTATACTGAAAAATTTATGACTTGAAAAATTTATTGAAAAATATATGCCCAAGAAATTATTATTTTTTGTTATTTAAAATTCATTTCTGAATATAGAAATTCATTCCTGAATATATAAATGGATTCAGTGTATTGAAAAATTTATACCTTGGAAAATCTATGCCTTGGAAAAATCCATGCTTCGTACACTAAGATTATATAAAAATAATCATTCAAATCTAAGGATCTAACAATTTTTTTTGAATTTTGAACAAATTTTTTCAAAAAAATTCACAAAAAAAAAGTGGTTTTTTAAAACATATAAACTAGATTATAAAAAATATTTGAATTTATTTTTATCAAAACAAATCATTACCCAACATTATTACTATATAAATTAGCTCATTTTCAAATCTCAAAACCCCATTTATAAAAGTACTGAACTTGAATCTTGACAGTGGCTGGTCGTCAACCTAATACTCTTTTAAACGCAATAGGGACCATTTACGTTTATGTGGCCAAACAAAAGTAGAGGTTTTTAAAATAGAAATATAGTGTTGTCATATAAACGAGTTCATGTAAAATCACAGCCCCATTTGTAAAGGTACGGAACTGGAATCTGGATAGTGGCAGGTCGTCAACAACATTTAAGCTAAAAGAGCATTTTTTTAACGTTAAAGCTGCAACCAAAAGTAAGAGTATTTTAAATGGAAAATTGAGTTTAAAACTAGTATATTTTTAAGTTGGGGAATAAGAATGTCAAAGTAATTTGTTAAGAAATCGTTCTCCTATAAACGAAACCCTTTTAAACCAATCAACTTAGTGGGATTTGACATATTGATGTTGTTAATTGAAATCATAAAGATATTGAAATTAAAATGATCGTATTTGAAGTTGGTTCACTATTTTGATGCTGACCTCTTACAATAACTTTTGAATTGGTGAAAAGTTTGTCTTTCTAGAGGCAAGAACTTGATATATATTCTAAAGTAAATTCTATAATTAAATGAATCATCTTTAAGTTATGCTTGTATTTTAAAAAGAAAAATAAAGTTTTCCATGGCAATAGAAATTATAGAATTTAAAAATAATATGTTTTGATCTTGTATCTTGTGTTGGATACAATTTTTAATAATAATATACTAATTATTTGACTAATTTAAATAAATATAACTGATGATGATGATGATTAACATCCACTAAGACCTAATTGGTTTATCGGACCTTAAGAGGGTAAGTGATTACTTGTGATTCTTTAGAATTTTGTTTCTGTGCTCGAAAAACATTAAGAGAAGGTTTCCAAGATCACCATACTTTTGTTGAGTTAAGAGATTAGGAAGGTTGGTAGTGTGATCAATATTTTGAAAATGAGATCTAATATGGGTATAGGCTGGACAATCTAAGAGAAAGTGTTTTTCATCTTCAACTTTCTTAGTGTCACAAAGGTGACACACTCTTTCATCCCATGGCGTTTTAGGAATTGATCAACACCCAGTTTCACTATGGAGCTCGTGAGAATTTGTTCTTATCTTAGCAATGGTTATTTTTTTCTTTACACTTGGCAAAACAGATAGATAATTTTGATCTTCTAGATTATGGTTGATTACATTTTTATAATACCTTAATTTTCTTTTTCCCTCTAACTCTTTATCACACCACATTTTTTTCTTAAATTTTGATTTGAGGTTTTTTTTAATAGTATCTTTATTCTGTAAAATGGTTTCTTCCATTATTCCCCAATAGTTTAGCCAAGATTGGGTGTCTTTATGCCATCCCCGCTTGAGTCGATGGTGGTTATGACTTGATTTGGAAGCAATTTTAGGTAGCCTCTTGTCTCCCATGTTGTTTAACTTGTTCTTATACATTAGGTATCTAGTCATAGCCATGCTCTCAATAGGGGAGAGGCTAGTTTCTACGAGGAGGATGGGATAGGGCATATTTCCTTTAATTTTGAGATTATAGGTTATAAAATTCTTTTGT
>ML790505.1:221367-234083 GCA_009831015.1 Picea engelmannii
ACAATTTTTATCTAGATTATTTTTCTTATAAAAAGTAGAATTAATAGGTGCAAAATAACAAATTGCTATATACATCTTCTTAGCATTGGTGTCTAAAATTTCTATCCAAATGTATTGATTAAGATGATCAATCTTATGAATTTGAATGTGAGGATAAATGTTTTTTCTAATATAACAAGCTATGCCTCCTATCCCTCTACGGTGGGATTTTTTGTTCCATGCCGACCACAAGCCAAATCCTTCCATGTTAGGGACCTTATTTATTAATATGATAATGATGATAGTTAACATCTATAGAGATCAAATTTAATTAATATAAATACTTATAAATTTGTCACTTGGATATCACTTGATTTTAATTGGAATTTTTTTATCATTATTTAAAAAAATAATAATCTTTAATTATTTATCATTACTTGAAAAAATAATTATACTTAATAAAGTTAAAATTAAACTTGATCTCAATTTGTTGTATGTATCATTTCTCTTCATCATTACATTTGTTTTTTATCATTACCTATAAAAATAAAATGAATATTTAATTAACTTTATAGTTAAAATTAATAATTGTTTAGTACTTTTTATCACTATAATTCTTTTGAATATTTAATTAAATTTATAGTTAACATTAATAATTGTTTAGTACTTTTTATCACTATAATTCTTTTATCATTATTTAAATTTTTTTTTTTTATCATTTATCATTATTTTAAAAAATAATTGTACTTAATAAAGTTGATTAAACTTTATCTCATATCATTACTTATAAAATAAAATGAATATTTAATTAACTCTACCGTGAAAATTAATAATTGTTTAATATTTTTTATCACTATAGTTCTTTTATCGTTACTTTAAAAAACAATTATACTCAATAAAGTTAAGGTTAAACTTGATTTCATTTATTGTATGTATCATTATAAAATAAAATGAATATTTAATTAAGTGTATAGTTAAAATTAATAATTGTTTAGCATGTTTTAAATTTAAAGAGGACTTATCTACTTATTTATTTAAAGAAGATTAACAAGTAATATAATACTCATATAATCATGTCAATTAGTTGTAACTTATTATAATTAAAAATTAAAAAATATTTTATAATTGTGAAACTCAAAATGCTTATTAAGGAGACTTAATTTTTAAATATGGGTGGGAACTTAGTTCCTTTATAAAAACCCAAGGTGATTCTAAAAATTTAATTAAAGAAGATTAACAAGTAATATAATACTCATATAATTGTGTCAATTAGTTGTAACTTATCATAATTAAAAATTAAAGAATATTTTATAATTGTGAAACTCAAAATGTTTATTAAGAAAACTTAATTTTTAAATATGGGTGGGAACTTAGTTCCTTTATAAAAACCCAAAGTGATTCTAAAAATTTATCATAATGTGAAAAATTCCAATGACACGGTCATTGATATATTGCAAAGTGGCTTACTCGGTTTACCAAATGTGTATTTGATATAGTGTGAAGTGGCTAATGCCGTCTTGAATCTAAACATGTGAGTGATGCCTAGCATTCCACATGGAATTTTAAATTTCAAATCAAAATAAGTAATATAGTCCATGCCCATTCCACTTGGTATTTGTATTTTTGATTATTTGATATAGTGCGAAGTGGCTAATGTCATCTTGAATCTAAACATGTGAGTGATATTACAATCTCTATTCCAAGAGGTATTTGTATTTTTAATCAAAGACAAATATTACAATCTCTAGACAAATCTCTAGACAAATATTCCCACTTTTGCTTAACATTCTACATGGCATTTTAGGATTATCTTTGAGTTTGTACCAATGGTTCCATTATTTTAGGAGGGATTTGCTTCTTTATAACTTGAATTCTCCTGCAAATTTTGTAGGTTATAGAGTTTTATTTTACATTTTTTCCAGTTAAAATTAGCTTATACTAGTTTATAAGATTTTTTTTTTTTTTTTTTTTCAATTAAAATTATCATCGTCATGGTTATTTTTCTTTTGTTTTGAATTGGAAACAATATTCAAATCAAGAATCTGAACACAGAAGAATGAACTCCACAATAAATTAGTTGTTACATTTTGTTTTGCAAGAATGCACCTGATAAAATTTTAGGTTTTTTAAACTTGAATGTTAGTAATTTAAGATGTAGCAAAATATTTGAAGAACAAGTTCAAAGACAACTGCTTCCTATGTTTTTTAAGAATAACTTTGAAACAATGTTCTTTCAGTTCTAATGAATTTAAATTATTATTTTTCTTTGAGAAATAGAAACGTAAAGATCTTACTCTAACTAACCATTATTCTTGATATCTTTTTCCATGATATCTCTGCATTAAGCCTCTTTGAATAAGGATGAAATAATTTTGAGGAAATGCCTAAATGCTCCATTTTATAGAAATTTGTGCGTGGAGATAACTTTCTTGTCTATGTTTATAGAAATATGTGGAAGGGAACCATTCAACAACCATTCAATTGCTGCATGTTATATAAGAAGTTCTTACCCGTATTTGGTTGGGCTGAAGGATTCTAGAGTTTGAAACCAACACATTCATTAATTGCTGACTTGCTAAGTGGAATAAGAACAATTCTACTTGTTGATATAAGTGGTTATTATTAGTCTATGTGTGAAGTGCAATGGACTTAATGCACTTACGCGTTTGCCTCGATGGATTGATCCCTATATAGAGGGCATGGAATGATATTTTAGGATAGGTGCCAATAATCCAGGGGTAGATAGAACATTTTCATGGCATAACAATGGGATTATTTAGGTTCTCTGGGTGGTAGATAGAGGTGGCGAAGAAAACTGGAGAAAATAATGGAAAATGTAGAGACCACCGTGTCTTCTTGGACTGAATGTTGTTTATTGCTAGAGTACTATCATGGTTGTTGATCATAGATGGTTGCCTAAGAGGAATGAGGTTGGAGTCCATTTGGATTCAGTTTCTTTGAATAAAAAGTATGGCGGTTTAGGACTGTGAGATTCACTGGAAGTCAACATTTGAACACAAATTTTGACCCAACACCCATCATTTTTCCATTTGGAAGCCATTTTCTGTGTGGCTATTGCTTCAACATTCCTTTCAAATTTTACCAGGTGAAGAGACTTAAGGTCACGCGTGTGTTTAAAGGAGTAGGTGTGCAAAGAGAATCTAGGTGAACGCATTAAGGTGCTGCAACAACTTGTCTCACCATTTGGAATGATAAAATCCTAAATCTTTGAAAACATTTGAATCTTTCATTTTGAGAAACTCATTCAGGGAAAAAATATGCTAAGCATAGCTATGAGTCCATTCATCTTCAAAAGGTTATCTTTCATCGCCTTATTCTTGATTTTGTAGACCTATACTGCATCTGTTCTTCTTGAAGCCATGTGATACATTAAATTTTTACAAGATCAGATTCAGGTACAAAATCTTTATATTGTATCTGTTCTACACGATTCTTATTTTAAATCTAATTTCTATAAGAATTGTACAATAAGTTATGGTTCCAATCCACTGAAGTACTCCAAAATACACTAAATATTTTTCAGTTTCAATATGATAGAAACTTCAGAATCATGAAAGAAATAATTTGTGATAAAGATTATGCTGGCAATTTTTGTGATAAACTTATTTGCTCTGATTACAAGATTTTGGGAAAAGGACAAAAAAAATGCAATTTTACACAGGTAATCACAATACAGTTCCAATAAAATCATGATAAAACTTCTATAAATAAGTACACATTGCAAGATGTACAGGGATTACATTACATTATGAGATAAAGAATGAAGGGTCGGAGTCCACCGAAAGATTTGGTGGGTGAATTGATAAAGACCCAGTAAAGAACCCACGAACCTAAACAGAACCCAAACCCCAATCAAAATTAATATGGAAGCATGCAAAAAATTATTGAGCCGAAACAAAATACCTTTCTCCCCCATGTAAATCTCCATCGCCTTCTCTTGAAGTGTCATGGATTCCCAATCCTTATTCTTAGGCACAAGAACTTGGTTAGGGTCTAATACCCGATCTCTCTTTCTTCGAGCTCATCTTCCTAATCTTGCTCTTCCATGGGTTCCAACCCTAACGAAGATGGACCCTCGGGGGGCGTTTGTTGTTGTTGTTGTTCATCGTTTAGAGTCCTGGTGGGGTGAAAATGACCGTGGAATCCGTTGCATTTAGATGGTTAATTTGTAGACATATGACTCGAAAGTAAGGTATTATAGCCGAGAACGAGTCGAACAAGCCCAAAATCGTTGATTTTTCCATCGAGATCACTGTCTAACCGTATGGTCGAGGATTTCAAATGGTGAACAGAAAACAAACGAATTTCATACCCAAGGTTCCAGGTCCACTTGAAGTGGAGGTTTGGTATTAAGGGGAGTGTTGGGTTTAAAGACGACTTGACGTAGAGGTTTGGTATTAAGGGGAGCGTTGGGTTTGAAGGCGGTGAAGACAAATTTCAAAGTGGAACAACTGGCTAGTTGAGTTGAACACACATCTTCTTGTATGGTTATATTTATGACTCTTATGCCACAACTTGATGACGACAAAAACGAATTGAAGTTAAATCATCATTATATTTGAAAACCTGGCCTGGAATTCTTGAGGAAAGGACTCTGGTAGGTGATGTAGACGACTTGGAAAACATGGTATTTGAGCTTCTTGGCTCCTAGTCCTTTCCAAAATGGCAATGTCGGGTTGGTTTTAGGATGATTTTCGAGAACAGAGACCAATTCAACACTATCCCACACTCCCAACCCAACTATCTACGCCACGTCTAAAGAATCATAGAACAAGTAGGAGAATATGCCTTTAAGCCGAGAGAAGTATGACTTGAGAATGGCCAGGTAGCAGTAAGACATCGCCACCTGTATCTTCGAGCTCGACATGTATAGTCTTCGAAGGTTGACAATGTTGCCTAAAGATAACTGTGCTAAGGGAACGCCTTTGCTGATCTCCTGGGAACCGAAGCGGAACCAACCAGACTCCACTATTCGCACCGCGCAATCCATCCCCTTTGTGAACGTCGCTGCCTGATCACATAAACAAAATCGATGGGCATGTCGATTAATTAGTACCGACTGATCTACTTTTATCATTACATTACAGTCAGTAAAGGAAAAATATCGATTCCTAAAACAATATACCTCTGACATATTTAATGTCGACGCATGATTGCTTGCATATGATCCTCCAGCCCAAACTGCAAACATTGTGGCATGCAAATAGATGATCATGATATAAGCTAATGCCTAACCAGGTTTTGATCTGAGAAGTAAAAATTCTAGAAATGAGAAGGATATGAGATGAGATAGAATACATTCATACTCATGAATTCTCTATGCTTTTGAGAATGGCGACTTTGATAAGAAATACTGTATTGTTTGGGGTGGTGCAACTTGACAGAAGGAGGTGTAGCAAAAGGCGGTGAGCTTCAAAAACGTGCAATTCAAACGATGACAGAGGGGCAGTTTCGAAGGCATGGTTTCCGAAAACCATGCTCGGTTGACAACTAGAGTGATAAGGACATAATATACGTGTCCAAAAACTGACATTCATAGTTGAAAACACATCTTGACACACTTCATTACTTCGACATTCATATATGGCTCATAGTTGATATCTCAAACATCTTGGGTAACGGAGTCAATAAGAAAGACGATGTGGCAAGAGGCTATATGTCCAAAATTGGAAGGGGGTTTTCAATGATGACATGGGTGGACAGTAATGGTGGTTTCTCAAAACCCCCATAGACAAAACCAAAAATTTAATAAATCTTCGTCGGTGTGGTAGTTGGGTGTGGGGACAAAGCAAAAGGCCCAGTTTTTCTTAGATTGCAACATTGTGTTTCCCAGCTAAATCCCCATGTCGCCAAGGTGGAGATTTTCAGCATAAAATTCCAAACCCAATGGAGAGTTTTAAACTAGTTGTTCCCCTGTATTTCTCGGCTAGTTTGGCGGTCTTTTGGGTCCAGGTTTGATTGTGTCCACCCTTCATATTTGGTGTTGGATTTTAGGTGCCTGTGGTTTTCCAGCCTTCTGGGCCATCTGGGTAGTTGCCATTTTGTCCGAACCTTCAATTCTACTTCTCTCATAGGCTCAAGTGTCATGAGTAGGCGTTTCTTGCAATCAAAAACCTTCAAGACTCCATTTTTCAAGAAATAGATCTGAGCCCCTCAACACCCAAATTGCATTTTTTTTTGTTTTCTTTGGTTTGTGTTATGAGAAGTATGCCTGGATTGGTATCGACAGATGCAATGAGCAAGCGAAATGGTTCAGACAATACATTCGAATCCAAATCCTGAAAGAGTCAAATCAAGATTCATGAGGAAATAGGCATTTAGCATTGACCGACATATATCATTTCTCTCCAACACCACAAGAGTATGTGTCACGAAGAGTAGGAAATCGATACGTGGAAGGGGAACATTTAGTAGTCCATTGTCTCTACCTGCCTCAACTTTACTCTGTGTACTAATATTTGTTTCAAAAATCTGATAAGAGGACAACAAAATGGAGGGATTGATTCCTTACGTTTTTAGGGCCATTAGTCGCTTGAAGACCCAACATTATTATGAAAGCCTTTACTCAAAAAACTCCTCCGAAGTTTTCTAATTTGGATTCTGATCATAAATGGGAGGGAGGGCATAATCACAGGTGTATCTCGAGAGGCCTCCAAGGTAGATCAAGATCAAATGTGACAATCTATCCATCGGGCAGGAGGAGACAAGACATATCCAAGTGGAAACGCCTGAGCAACATGACGTTGGGAAAAGAGCTCTAAGACCTAGCTGGAAACTGTTCAACGAAGTCGATTGGTGGCAAGTTGGCAAGTCAACACGAAAAACAACGTCTTTTCAAGTGGTTTGGTTGACAGGTTTTTCCCTGTTGACAGGTTTTGGACAATACTTGTCCCTAAATATGCCTTCGACATAATTAAATATTTAAAAACCCTCTTCATAAAGAAGTGGTGAAAGGTTGATTAGTCAATAATTTTACACATCAACTCATTTTAAAAGTTGTATTAATATGAATAATTTATTTTAATAGTTAATTGGGTTTAGTTTGCACATTAGAAAGGAATAAAGGAATGGTTTTTTTTAGGTTTGAAATGGTGGGAAGTTGCTCTTCCCACAAAAGAAAGCCAAGAAATCACCTATGTACACCAATGTCTTTATATTGAAGGGAAGTCTTGTAATATAATATTGGGTCTTTTTGTAAATCTTCATCATAACTTAACTCTTTTTATCTTGTAATGGTAGATGTTTTAAAAATTGTTGGTGAGAAATTATACAAAGTAGCACTTTGTTTGATCATTGTTTTGTCCACTTCATCACCATGTGGAAGGCATGTTAACGCCACGATAGTCATACATGTGCAACTAGAAATACAAGGCTTTCCAAAACTCAAACAATTAGAATCCAAGATTCTAACCTTAATCCTAATGCCAAAGAAGATGCTTGAAAGCCCCAACTACAAAGGGAGAAAGGGGGAGAAAGGGGTACTATGGGAGCATATTATGATGAGTTTCTAGGCAACTATGTAGAAATATGTAGAAGGGCACATTGTTCACTTACTCCATATTGAGCTAACTTATTCTAATTTACATTTTAAACCGAAGATAATACACTTACTCCATATTGAGATAATTTCTTCTAATTTACATTTTAAACTGAAGATAATATAAAGAGTAAAGTAGATCTCTATTTTTTGTAAGATTGCAAAGTTGTCCTCTTAGGTTCTTTTCTAAAAATGGACAAAATGGATGATTTTTTGATAATGAATTACTCTAAAACATCTTCCTAATTTGAAATTGATTATTTTAATAAATTTCTATGTTTTATTTAAGCTTAAAAGAGCCATAAATTCTATTATATGCACAAAAATGGTACACAATGTATAGGGGGGTCTATTGTTTACAAAAACCCTAATTTCTTGACATAGTGACAGAGATATCAAATCATCATCTTCTGGAATTTCTTACAGAATAGAGAAATGATCGAAGTTCTAGATCTTGGGGCCTGTGGTCGTAAAACATATCTATTCTAGGTATAAGAGTTTGATTCCTATGATCCATGCTATCTGCCTGATTAAAGACAAAAATGACTTATCATACAATCTAAGTCAGAAAAAAGAACAAAGGCCAGTGAAACTGGTTCGGTCTTTGCTGGAGGGGCCTTGCTTGGTGTTGGAAATCCTTCATTGGCTTGAGAAACTCCCTCATACTGAGCCATGTCCACGTCGATGGGGAAATTAATCGACCTCAAAGGGTTCTGCGACACATGGATAGTCTCCTTCCTTCACCACTCTTGGGCCTTCTGGGTAACTCTGAAGTTGATGCCATGCTAGGAATGACATAACAATTCAAACTTTCCTTCAAGGATGTGTATGGCATGAATCATTTCCACTTGATCACTACTTGTTCTTTGTAGGGCTCGACCTATGATAGCCTTGACCATCTAATAAATTTACATCAACCTGAAGTCTTTGATGTATCTCATTTTGGTGTGGACCGAATCTTCCACCCAATCTTTGGCCTCGTCTATGATCTCACTGTTTGGTATGTCTCATCTCTATATACATTGTAATATCCCCAAGGATGAGCCCCAATTGTATTTATGAATTGTAAACATGTTTTGTAGACTGGTGAGCTGAGTGTTGATAAACTGACAAGCTTATGTGTTTATTAGGTCAGAGAGCCTAAGTGTTAAAGGCTAGGAGCCTGTTTTTGTATATGTAATTATGCATATCATTAATAAAGATTAAACATTGCTGCATGCAGTCTGACCACAAAGAAAGAGTGACGGGGGACTAAGCTTCCACTAGATAGGGTAAGGGAGCGGGATAAGTGTCTAGGCCTAGAGGCTAATCTAGAGGGCTTACCTCTAAGGGAATAATATTTTATTATTATTATTTCCTAAAGGCTAAGGTGGATATGAATGATGTTGTCCTAAGTTCCTGGAAAGGGAACGAGTGCGAAGTGGAATGCATGTGGCTGCAGGAAGACACATGTCGACTTGGGCACATGTAGTTATAGCTGGGAAAGACAACCTGTTAGGGGGTTCTCTTACCATTATCGATCCACTGTCTAACTGTAAACCGAGGGCATCCATCATGGATCTCTGGAACCAATCACCGGTGAGTCAAATTGTGTTGGGGGTTCACTTCCTGTTCAGTGTGACTCCCATCCTTGCATCTGTACGAGTTTTGAGATCCTTCACCTTTGCGTTTTCACTTTCGTGAGCTTAGTCACCCTGAAACTAGTGAAAACCGAGGGACTGATTTGTGTCTCTTGTGAATTCAGAGTACCCTGTAATTGTGTGAGACGTGTGGTGTCATAACTGTTGGCTTTTCTGGCCATGTAGTTCCTTGATTGAGTGTGGCTTGCTACCGTCGGCTGTTTCTTACTGAGCCTTGCTATGTCTAGTGTATGACTGCTACCATTTTGGGTGTCCATACCCATTTTCCCTGTTGTTGTTGTTGTCACCCGTACCTGGCTGTAGCTGAGTTGAGGATTGGTTGAAGAGGCAGGTTGTCAGGCCTGTGAGCAACTCTCCTAGGAGAGAGAGTTTGATGGGAAGTGAGTTCTCCTGGAAGGAAGTCACATAGAAACTACAATACTTTGAGACTTCTTGTCCAGCCTGTTGCTGAATCCCAAGGTAAGGGAGGTGTAATAGATGATGGACTTGTATTAGTGAAGGTGTACCCTCCTGGGGTGGTGCATGCGTGTGGGGAATGAGGGTCTATGGGTTGTGGGCATAAGTGGCTTCTGAGATAAAATATCCTTCCCGTGTTTTGTGCAACTTCCATATTGACCTTGCTTAGTCTAGTAATCCCTTTCCTAGTGGAGCTTAGCCCCAAATCGGGGGTGACTTACTGCTGAGCGTGATGAGAAGTGTGGTCTATGGCTGGGAGGTTCGTGGAAGGTCTACACGCAGTTGGTGGTCTTCTAATAAAAGATAAGTACCACTTTTATATTCATTTACATGTTGTGTAATGGTACATATGTTGTAATTGATGAGTATTGCCTATGTATGTTGTATATGCTGCATGTGTAGGCTTACTGTTATTTCCGCAATAATATGTTATATATATGTAGAATAGTCATTCTATGTTTATATGGATGTGTATGTTTTTCCACAAGTATCTCTATGTGGCATAGCCCAATAGTTTAAGGCTGGAGTTGTCACAAATTAGAGCTAAATGTAAAAGATAAGGTATTCTGTAGGTAGCATTGCCTCGGAGATGGAGTTGTAGGCCAGGTGATGTTACAATATGGTATCAGAGCCATGGTTTCAACACTGAGCCTGGATGGTCTATGTTAGTGGAAGTTGAAGCAAGAGTTTTGGAAGGATTTGTTGTCAAAATGGACAAAACTCAAGTTTCGACCCATGGTTTCAACACTGAGCCTGGATGGGCCATGTTAGTGGAAGTTGAAGCAAGAGTTTCGAAAGGAGTTTTTGTCGAAATGGACAAAACTAAAGTTCTGACCCAAGGTTTCAACGCGGAGCCTGGATGGGCTGGGTAAGTGGTCATTGGACTCAAGGTTTCAAGAGGAAATTGTGTTAAGAGGAAACAATTTTGGACCTCAGAAACATCCTTGAGCGCCAAGAGGATTACCTTGTGTTATAGGATAAATCCGTAAGTGCGGACACAAACCGATCTCCCTAGATCCACCTGGATCTAGAACAAAACATGACAGAATGATACTCTTTCCCTAGATTTTAACTATTGAATATACTAAGAGGCACGATTAAGGAACATACCTTATAATCACTTCCTTGAGTCTTTGTTGTTCCTGCTTCACTCCAATGCTCTCGTACAGTCAATATCAAGACAATACAAACCAGTCGAAGTGAAGAAATCACATTCTATTCAATAATTAATCTATGTATATGATCAAGGAGTTATACAATAAAGTGCGATTAACTTTATGGGAAAGGGACACATTACTGTATTATATTGATAGAAAGTAAAACTTACAACCTGAGCCTTGATGTTGCAAGCCTCCTTTCGATGACCCTTATCTCTGACACACACACTTGCTCACTTGCATGAAGAAGATCAACCACCTTTGATAAACTTGCTGGAGTTCCTTGGCTGTTGTAGCTTCCGTCCTTCACACAATCACTAATTCTCTAATGTCTCTCTTGCTTGTTTGATTACTAAACCTCTTCCATGAGAATCCCCTCAATATATAAGAGAGAATGAGTTAGTTACTTGGATAGGAATGATCCCAAAATATCACGAAAGCCAATACTTAGATAACCATTCGAATGCCATCTCATCCTTCTAGAAGCTTCGAGAATTCTTCTTTTTCTCTTCTTTAGAAAGGGTTCGCACCCTAGTAGTTAGACACAATGCGAACTTATCGCACCCTGGCTTAAGGTAGCCTACGAGAATCATACATTCTCGCAGGCAAATGTATTGGTAGCCTGTGAACCTTCCTCAAAAAAGATATTTTTGGTAAGAGAAGAAAGTAACTTTTCTCAGGAGAAAGTTCTAATGAAGAGTTTGAGTGCACCATAATCAATACATCATCATGACAACCAAAATTATGGGTAACAAAATGCCCCCCAAAGTCTGAGATTGGAACCAGTGACAGTCGATAGACTTTGTAAGCTGCACGTGTGTGTTAAGAACCAGGGGCACATCTAATCGGAAACCTGCAAACATCCAAGCATCTGCAGAATATCATATATACCAATTCTGAGGTAGGCATTCCCATACTCAGATCGCAGACTGACGCCATTATAGACATGGGTCATGGCCACCAATCATACACTGTGGATCCATGCCGTAAAAAATATAGCATAGCCACCGGAATACACTGTGGATCTATGCGAGAAATTTCAAATCAAGACGACACAAGACGACATAGCCACGAGACATACACAGTGGATCTATGTGTCGCAAATTATACACACTCCATCCCAACCTTGACTACAAAGATAATATCCAGGGTCTTCAATCTCGTCCCCTAAAGTACAAATCTACCCATGTGATTACATGTGTTGAAGTCGAACATGGTAGAAACCACTTGATTACCAGTCATTGATGTAACCGTTAACAAGTGCGAGGGAAATCACTATTGATGTCAATGACTCCCAAGGTACCATAGTACAATGCATCGAGTGTGAATAAATGAGTTGATGTCGAACATCCGACGGAATCTTTTGATCAGGGGTCAATGATGTAAACCCACTGTCAAAAGTGAGGAAACTTGCCATTGAGGCATGCAAGCTCCAAGGTACTAAATAATTTCTAAGTCTTGATTCCGGATAATGAGCTGAAGTCGATGGAACAAAACTCGTCACAGGAGGGCCTTGATGTATCCCCCATCAATGACACAAAATGAGTAACAGAGTTTGAAAGTGAAACATATCATTTTGCAAATTGGACTGGACACAGAGAAGGCCGACACAGAGAGAATGGATAACTGCAGATGGTTGACTCAATATAGGTTTCAAAAGGACTTCTCTTGAACATATGAATGACACGACCAATGATTTGGCAGCATTGACTCAAAGACGACACATGGAATGAATTTGTAGCAAATCGAATGAGAGACAAATGGATTTCCCAAACCGGCTTCAAATGATGAATAGGGAGTGTCATGTTCAAGAGCGACACTTACTGCCAATCAATACAAAGATGAAACATATCCCTTTCCCAAATTTCCCCCCACCATTTCTGGCAAGTACCTCTTTATTTTTACGCAAGCTTGAAGAGGATCACA